>VYXF01009265.1:282226-367009 GCA_013397295.1 Polioptila caerulea | reverse complement strand
GGGGGGGTGGGCAGCAGAAAATGGAATTTTAGACTTTGTTCTGCTGCCTTCGCAGATAAAAGGAAAAGACTCTCGAATTTTACTGCATTTCAATTTCCTGTTGCAAATCTCTTAAAACCTGGTAAATATTAGAATAAATATTGCTCCAGGTTAAGTGTAATTGACATTACTCTGCAGTCAAAAGTGAGGCTACAGTCCCTTCATAACACGAAAGTTCTCTGTAAAGCACCTGAACATTCCAATTTAGTTTGGTGTGATTAACAGCATGGTGTGACACAGTTACATAATATTCAGGATATCCACATATCTGCATTCCATTCTTTGCATTATTATTCCTTAGCTGCATTTTCTCATCCAACTCCAGAGACTTCTCTGGGAAGCCACACTGCCTGTGTCACCCAGGGATGGCTGTCCCACAGCTGCTCTAGAGTCACTTAAGAGCACTGAGGGTGATGCCTCTCACTTGTAAAACAGGCGTTTCCAGCTATCGTGCCAGTGTTGCTGGTGTGACCAGGCAAAATCAGATGCACACTGAACATGGGAGCACAGGGGATGAGGATCATTAGGCTGCATCTCCCACCGTGGCCCAGCACTACCACATGTTGCCAAAGGCAGCTGTCCTCCAATTCCTAACACAGTTTATAGGATGCAGATGTTAGTCCTGCACATGGGTCCCCCAGCAGACAGAAGCTGAAGCACAGCTTGGAGCTGGGAAACGTGCTGCCTCCTCCGTGCACCACTGAGCTGTGGATGTGCTGCAGCAGTCCAGCGTGCACACAGGCAGTGTCCCTCCACTCATGTCACAGCAGCCTCTGTCTTCAGCTCTCTCCCAAGGCCATCACACACATTTCTGGAATTATATGAACACTACCACTTCATAAGCATAACCCTACAGAAGTTACACTTAGGTTCACAGTACATTTACCACTGTTTGCAAGTCCCTTTGTCTGGTATGGCCAGCTAAAGCACAAATACTGACATATTTTGACAGTATGAGGCATTAAAAACAGATTCACCTTTTTGACCACTACCTTTCATCTTACAAATTTGCATTATTAAGCAACAATAACACAACAAGCTTCTAAATACCCATCTAGTACATTGTTCTCGCTATCTAATGCAGTTATAAGTATAAACTAAAAACGTTCATTATAAACTTGTCATGGAGCAAACCACATGTTGCACTGACTTCCTACCCAGAGTACATGGCTTTTTGAGAAGATAATTCTAAGTTAAGTCTTGACAAGACTGCAATGTCTTTGAGAACTGTAATGAGAAGCAGTTCCCATGCTGTGCTCCCTTGCACACAAAACTAACGAGAAAAGCACAGTTGTTGTTGATAACTAAGGAGAATTTTGACTCCAAAGCTAAATGGGAAAGCATTTATGACTACTTTGGGTTTCAGACACCTACAGCAGCAAAACAAAATAAAAGCAAAATGCAACAGGGAGATGATCCCAGAGTGTTCAGCTAAAACAATGCTAGGATTATACATCTGTTACCCTATTCCAGTGAAACTACTTCCATACCACTCTTCCTCTTCCCTTTCAGCTGAACAGAGATTCTACTGTAGAAACAGACAAAGACCCCTGAATGACCCTACGGCAGCACATACCCGTACTAAATCAACACCCAGACAATTGTCTCCCTCAGATTAAGTATTCCCAATAATCCAGAATCCCGCTACTCAGGCTGTCTTGTGAGTTTGTGTTTGGCATCTCCGCTGTCCTAACCTTGCCAGTTTCTTAGGGCGCCCTTCATTTTTGGAGAAAGAAATCCCTATTTTTTTTAATGAGCTACATATCCAACCACAATAATCGCTGCTTTGTGCACACTTTCAAAGCAAATTATTTCTAGGATCAACATGTCATCTTAGATATACCCAGCAGAGAGAGAAACATTATACATACTCTTGCTCATTTTACATACTGATTAGATTGTACGTCAGATAATTTTATCACTAATGATTCACTTCTAGTCAGAAAGGCAAGAATTTCTACAGGAATTCAGCTCAGTGTTAACAGAAGGAACCTGGTGTGAAATTTTCCATGCTTTAGGCCTAGTTTATATGAGCCCATTGACTTAAACCTCGATGGGTCTCACAGAAATACTGAGAAAGGACAGACAGAAATAACTAACTCAGCTTCACAGAACTACCTCCAGCTTACCTGCTCTTCTTTCTCATCAGAATACTCATCAGAATCAATAAGTGGAAGTTCACCTGTCAATTAAATTTGTTCCATGGCAACAGGTATCAACAAACAAAACTGAGTTTTGTGTTAGTATTGTCTCTACCACAGTCTCAGAAAATACACTGCCCAGCGTAGCCATGAAAACTGCACTGGAGCCAGTTCCTCTTCCAAAGGATGCATTTATGCCTAAAACCCACATCAATCAAAACTGGCCAGCCTGCCAGTCTGAGCTATTCTCTGCACTCAGAGGCAGTTTTATCTTGCACATTACACTCCTCTCAAATGTTGTTTTTTCTGTAGTCTTTACACATCTCTGCTCTGTAGAGTTCCTTCCAACCCTGTACTGATAGCAAAACCAATTTAGAGTTCTTTTTCCCCTGCATCTTCATATCGTTACCCACAGAACAAAATGATCCACAGTGAAATATTTCTCTATCTCCAAACTGGGACAGTTCATTGATACAATTTCTAAGACACACTCATAAATGTATGTGAACTTTCCAGAAGCAAAGCAGGACAACAACTCCTAACCCCAACAGCAGATGGGTTTGAACAGCCACCTACTTTGTGGCACTGAGAACCAACTGTAAATACCAAGCCCACCCTGTACTGTCAGCATCCCCAACCCATCAAAGTCAGAACAAACACAGTATTATATTTCCAGGAGATATCCCCAAGATTACTTGCAAAAATAAGCACCACGTTTAAGAGGGAGGTAATTTATTAAATCACACAGTACACTGGAGATGGAAAAGACAGGTTAAGACTTCCCACATACCCAGACAGGTACTGCAACAGGTTACCCAGAGAAGTTCTGCAGTCTCCATACCACTTTCAGCAGGAGGTTGGACTGGAGCCCTCTGGAAATCCTTTCCAAAATAAGTTATCCAATGACCTTATGATGCAAAAAACCAATTTCCTTCTTTTTAATTTTGTGGAAAGTTTGCTCTTCATTCTTTTTACGTACAACAAAACTTTATTCAGCAATAGTCACTGAGGCTTTGATTCTGTTGCCATAAATAAAACAAGTATTCACAGAAAAACAAATGAAATCACAGAAGGTTGGAACAATAGCTTATAGGGACAAATATGTCATCTACAATAAGCAGGAAGAGACCAAGAAACAGTCTACACTAGAAATGTATTCAGAGAAATATATCTGAAATCTAAATGTCTATGCCCAGTTGTCACACAGCATTTACAGACTGGCAGAAAGAACAGCAGTCTTGATTTTCCATCAAAGTATTTTCTACATTGCCAGCTGAGAGGAGGGGAGAGGGAGAGAGAATCTCAGATAAATCTGATGGAAATAAATGTGTAGGCTTCATACTGAACTGAGGTTTTTTTTTCTTCTGTAAACAACAGTAAAAGTGAATAAGAGAGCAAGAGTATAGTTGCTTTTTCATTATTTGGACAGAAGCAGTTAAGAGAGGGAAGAAAAGAAGACAGGTCTTTACTCAATGTTTCCTCCCTCTCAATTGCAAGTAGAATTAATGAAGGACAATCCTCCCAGCAGACTTTTATTTCCCCTCCTCAATACCCTAGTCTTTCTCCAGACTGTAAGCTGCTCTTGCCATTTTTAGGGCATGTTGTTCAAGAAACTATTGCTAACTCAGAATGAAGGGCTCTCCCCATTCCCTGAAAGGGCATGGACAAAGCCCAAACTACAGGACAAGCTATGCTGAAGAAGCCCTCTGAAAGCATTTTCAGCAAAGCCAGGAATGGGTGTGACAAGCAGTAAACAACATAACATCCTCCTTCAGATGCCAAGAAGAGGATTGCTAAGTAGTAAGCCTTATGCTGGAACCACCCCTTGCTACTGCGAAGACAGCTGGTTCTGCTGCCTCCAGATGGAAGAGGGCAAGAAAGAATGTGCACTTCAGGCAAACAGAGGAGGTATATCCTTGACAGCCAAAGTCCTAAATCAGTTTACCTACCTGCTTTCAGCACAGGACATACAGGATTCCCCTATGGTGGTTAGCCTAGAGTCAAACCAGAGTAGGAACGTTGCCTTGTTCCCTGACACTTCTCCTTCAATTCTATGATTAGGGTGACATATTCCACTCATCCAGATCTCTGGATGAGGAGAAAATTAAAAAAAACTATTCCCATCTCAGAATTGGATTAGTAAATTCTGGACAAGAACTGTCTGAGGCTGTGACAGCTCAAACGAAATATCTTCTATACAGCAGTTAGTGGAGATTCACTAACCTCTGATATCACTTCCTGAAGTGACCAAGTATGCCCTCAGATACCCTGGAAAAAGACTGCTTGCCTCAGGCAAAACCCCATTTACTGTTTGTCCTGCTTTTGCTGCATTCAACCCTACACAGTTACACTAGCACCAAGGTCTGCAAGGTCAAGAAAAAAAAATACCCAACTCCGCTGTTATTCGGAAACACACATTCCAAAAGTTGTTTCTTGTGTCTCTTTGAAAGAGTCTACTTTGCTCCAGGTCTGTAAGCAGTCACAGTGTCAGGTAGATACTAACAAAGACAGACCTAAAGGAGGATGTCAGGAAACTAATCACCAAACCAAAAGAATGCTCAGTGCAATCAACATTCACGTAACTCAGTATTTTTTCAGTAAGCTCACGGAAACTGATACAGATTCACCATTTAGAATCTTAATACAGGATTCAGGTTTATTATATGTTAGATCATTTTTGAAAAAGATATTGAGAAAACAATGGCAAATTATGTGGTTGGTTTTATAAACTAATTCTAGTAGCAAAAGCACCAAAAGATTTTGCTGCAGCATATTTTATAGAGTCAACTCAGGGAAAATGCCTTACCTAGAAGCAGCACTTTTCACTAGCCCAACCACCACCCCTGGAAAAGAAGGAGCAGTTTCCAAGGCGCACAGGTTGAATAGCTCCCATCAAAGTTCAAATATCAAGTAAATAATTTTTTTAAAGACAGAAGAATTTAAAGCAACAACAACAAAAAAATCCTAGCACAAATATAACTTAAGACCAGTGAGAACTTAAATACAACCCTCCTGGAGGAGTATTTCTTGAAGAGAAAAATAATACAGACAAACATAAAAAGTCCAGATTCAAGCACACACCAGGTTATCTTGCTTTTCAGCACAGGACAGACAAAAGCAAATGTGTTCTCAGCAGGGAGCACATCAGATTTTCCTTTTGGAAGAAACAATATTTCCCAAACCCTTCCAGAATTCTACATAAACAGTTGACCCTTGTACAACCTTTGCAGCCATGGGTAAATAGAAAACTCATTCTAATTTGGGAAAAACATAATTTACATTTTTGTCTACTCCAAACAGGTCAATGCACCCACTTTTTAGTTTGCCATTAAAACATTACTGGTTTTTAAGCTCTGCTCGAGAGCCTGTGCTCTTCTCCTTATCTACATAAATTGCATTTAACATTTCTTTGCAAATGAGTGAGTTTGATACCAACAGAAACCCAGTGCTGCAGGGTAAAATAGTTCCTGATTTATTTAAGAGATTGCATTTACAGAACAGAAAGTAAGGTATATGTAGACTGTTAGCTTCATTATATAAGAATTAGTACGACTCCATTTACAAACTCTTGGCTGCATTAGGGAAATACCAATACCTTTCTATTATTTTAATGATGTCAAAGGGTCAGCTGAAGCTAATGGAGTTGCACTGTGGATGAATTCAGACCAATTAAGATGGTAAATTAATTGAAGGTTTGTCACTCTTGCACAGCACCACTACCACCACAACCAAACCTTGGTGGAAATTTCAACTGCTGCTGCTCCAGGCGCGCTGCCCGAACGGGAGCCCCACAGCAGTGCCGGCTGAAGAAAACGCGTGCGTGTGCCTGCACTACTGCTGGGCCTGCAAGTGCCCAGGATCCTGAGGGAATTCAGGCTGGAATGCAACTCCCCCCTCCAGTCCCTGCAGGGCAGCAGCACCCCTGTGCACAAGGGCACAGTAGCAGAGCAGTTACCTGAGGGAGCAGCTTAAGCCATAGCTACTGGATTCATCAGGGCTGCCTCTGGACCTCCAGCACGGTCACACAGCAGCGAAGGTAGACCCTGCCCTCCACTCTCTGGGACACAGCAGGGTGCTGCTGGGTGACAGCACCCATTCCTCTCTGATCCCGTGACATCAGCTTGCAGCCAGCTGAGTGAACCCATTCACATCAAGGAGACTCTGACACTGCAAACGCTGATGGACTTGGGCCCCTCTAGCTGTACCAGCAGCTGGGATTTTATGACACTGGTGCCTGGAACCTGGAGCACTGTGGGGTGTGGGGTGTATCCCCCACAGCCTTTGCTTCTCCCTGCACTGCACGTTTCCGGTCAGGTGTGCAACACAAGGGCCCCAGCCCTGTCCTACTTCAGACACCCTTCACACAGCAGTGTGAAGCATGGCTGCCTCTGCACAAGCACAAACCCACACACACACACACTGCAGGCTGCAGAACCTTGCCTTAATTCGCGGAAGTTTTGGCTGATTTAGATTTTCATGTCTTTCAGCAAGAGACAATTAAAGCTGTTCACAGAGACAAAGCAGCCACGAAGTCAGAGCAGAATGTCAAAACAGGTAGAATTCTAAAAGACTAATTCTGAAAAGCTGCATCACACTCACCCTTCATAATGACTAACTGAACCATTAATGGAACCATTAATTGAACCACTTCAAGTGATTTTTCACCGAATTCTAATTTTCATTACCAAATGTTTATGACCCAGGATATTCTATGATTTGGATAAGAGGTTTTTTTTTTCTTTTCCTCCTGATGGACACTGCCATGAGAACTACAGTGAAATACATTCTTCCTACTCTGGTAATAAGGTATACATTCAATTTTAAATTATAGAAGGCAATGTTTTTTTGGTGTTGTTACTTTTAGTAACACAAATCAGGTCAGCTGGAGATGCTATTTCTACCCTGGAGAGTCTTGTGCAATATTTTAAATTGTAAAGGGAAATAAGTGATTCTAGCTTTTATGACAACACAATTCTCAGTGACTTCTCCTGATATTATTTTTCTGGGAATTGCTGCACACTGCAGACTAACATAAACTTCTATGAGCACCTTGAGAGAAATATGCATTTAAAAGTTTATTTAGGCAAGGTAAAAGACTACACTGAGAAGACTACATTAGCACACACTAAGCAGAATAGAGCCTGATCTCCACTCTGCCTACATTTTCCTCATACGTAAGTGGACAGTTTAGTTTAAAATTCCTACTTCCACTAGGATGCAAAGTCCTGATCTTCACATTCCACTCATGCTAGACAGACAGATTCTTTTGTGAAAATAACTGGAAACAGTTCTTCCTAGGCAACAACCAGTGACAATCTAAATTATATAAGTGTAACTGTATTGTAGAGAAAGTTTCCAAAAGTAATTTAAGAATATTGATACTAAAAAATTAATTTCTCAAGCCAAAAAGGAGAACTATCATGAGGAGCTCTGTGGTTTTATTCAGCATTAGCTCAGTTTAGATCCTGGGATAGATGACACAAACTGAGCAACTACAATGCAGGTGAGTAAGCGTGAAGAACAGCCCTGACGCCTTGCAGAATTCTTGTGTCCGATGGGCAGATTTTCATTCTAAACAGCTTCTGTGGCACCACTCTGCCTGCCTTCCACGTGACATGAGAACATAGCCCTCTCCTAAACAACTGTCTACAGACAATACCAATCATAGCGATCGCCAAACCCACGTGGAAATGAAATTGTCCCCCCCCCCCCTACACTCCAATGCAGCAAACAGTTTTGAAAGGAAAATCACCAAGTTCCCCTTCTACTAATAAGCTTTAAAAACAGATCTGTAGATACCAGTAGAGAGGGATGAGAAGAACAATTCAGAAACAGCACTCCATAGTAGCAGGTGACTGAACACAGAAATATATTCTGGTTTAGATTTTTAACAGCTTCTAGTTCTTTCCTCACACAATACATGCATCTTTATAAAGTATGAAGATTCAAATAAACATCCTTAAACAAATAAAAATTTAAGTCAGTAACATCTTATAAGGACATAAAGTGCCCTTTTTGTACCTGTTTCACTTCTCTGGCTGTATTTTCCAAACACTGAAAATAACATTAACTGTATGGACAGACACCTAAGATAAAGTTATCTTCTAGCACAGCTGGCAAGAAGCAATGCACAAAATGAATGTACTAAGACTTCATTCTGCAATAGGAATTGGTATTTTGGTATTAAGTGTATATGGAAAAATTACACCAATAAATTTTCTTCACTCAGGAAAAATATCAGCCTAATAGTTCTAGAGAAATGGCAGGAAACAGCTGCAAAAGAAACTTGTTTCTGTGGGGAATATGGAAGGAATTGGACTAGTGTACTGCAGACACTTGAATTTATCTCTGTATCTGATTTGAATGTTATATATTTAAATGTAAGATTTGTAGATAAAAGTAGTCAGTCTTTTCCCCAACGTGTTCCCAACTCCACAGAAACATACACAGCTACTCCCTCCCCTAAGAGCTGAGCTAACTGCTTTGACTGAAAATGAGGATTTTAGCTTTCTCACAAAATTACAGGGATTCCTCAGAAAAACACATGAACTGGATTTCCAGTTTGCTGATTTTGTTACCAAGTTCTTGAAAAGTCTGTTTTCACGCACAGCGTTCTCTGTCCTAAAATGATGACTAATTGTTCTGTCTTTTCCCTTGAGTGAAGTTCAGAAAAAGAGTTCTAAAGAGTTCATGGGTATACACATTTGCACAAACAAAAGCTACAACAGAAACATGGTAGGAGTTAGAGGGTTTGGGTCACAACATGGTGTGCTTTGTTACCCTCCCATAAGGAGGGGAGAAGAGACCTACACCCCAGCTTGCTTACAGTTTATTTACAAAGAGCCAAAGTTAAAGCATCAGTTAAAAGGTAGCTTTCCACACAGGACACAGGGATATTCAGAGGAGTGACATCTGCTTAGTTTTGTGGGGTTTTGTTTGGTCAGGGTTTCATATACAATACAGATTTTAAATAAGCTCTAGTTAAGTGCTTCTGAAGGGCTCTTGCTGGAACCAATCCCTATTTTGTAAAACGTAACATGCATAAGATTTTTAGTTGTTTTTCTGAATGAAACCCTAAATTTGAAAATACGAAACAGTTTATTCCCAGCATGTGTTTAACAGCTGCATTCCTCTGAGACACAGGAATGTGGAGAATACTGACAGAAATTAGTACAGGAGAGTTGTGCCGTGCAAAGGATTCAACAGGAAAAGTACACAAGAAGCTTGAAGCTTTAATAGGACAACAGAGATGACATGCAAAAAGAAGCTATGAAAAAACTCTACACTGCAGAAAGTCTGCACGGAGCTGGGAAAAAGCGATCTCTCTCCCTGTCCTGTCCCCCTGCACTTCAATTCCCTAATTTATTCTAGTCTAACACAACTGCAGCTTCTGTCTTCTTGAAGCAATCAACAAGTCTGTTGCTCAGAACAAACATCAAACTGATTGTTAGAGCTAAATGGTGCTTTGTCAGGCACCAGAATGACTCTTTGAAAGAAATACATTATTACAGTTTTAGGAAGTACATTAATGTCACAAGTACAACCAGCCTTCATTTTCCCATGTCAGTGTCAGGCATGCACACGTACTGCCAGGAGGAAGGGCAAACTGCTGCTCAGCTATTCTGTTTATTTTTCTCAGCTCCCCAGCCGTGCCAGCTCTTCCCTGCTTTGCAGTCATATGCCGAAGCCTTGACCAAGATCAGGGCTCCTGTGGCAAGACGCGATCCTCGCCTCAGAGAGATCACGGGTTAAACAGCCAAGACTGGCAAATGGTAGGAGAAATAATGGAGCAAGCTGGAGATAAACTTACTAGCCCAAGGTCAGACAGGACACGAACACAAATCCTGTCTAGAATTCCCTTCCTAATAGGTCGCATTTTCACTCACCTTTGGCTGAACTTTCTTCTTTGCTGCTTCTCCTCAGTTCTGAATAATTCATTCTCCAGCTCTTAGGTCAAGATTTATGTTCACATATGATAATGTTAACCAGGCAAAAAGTCTTATGCTGCCATATTAAAAGCACTGGCAAGATCAAAACTTTTTAACCAAGAATTTTGTTGCTGGTTTCTTTACCCATATACATTTAGAATTGTTTCTTCTTAACTGATATTGGTGTAATTAAGTCTGTGTCTGTCTGCCCATGGCAAGGACTTAACTTCTGTTATTCACAGTTCAAGACATGAAGAAATTCTGCATTTGGATTAGCTGCAGCATTCCCTCTGCCCCCTAAGTATTTTGATTTTGTAGAGTTTACTGCAAATATGGCAACAAAACTTAGTAGCATAAAGGCAAACTGTGAGTTCTGCTACTAACAAATCCATCACTTTCACATGCAAGACTGGATCACCCATCCAAATGACTTGGAGCCAGAAAGAAACTCTAATCAGTAAGTTGTTCTAGGAAAACAAAATTGTTGTCTTGACTTTAGCCAGACAAAGTTACTGCATTGAATAGAGTTGACAGATGTGATTTCTGGAAGTGCTAAATACAGCTCCTATTGACCCTAACTGTGGTATGAAATGGACATTTTAAAAACTGAGATTGTCCATTGATCCATTACCCTAAATCAGTTTGTCTAAGAGAGTGTCCTTTGGCCACCTTCTATTAATTACAGCATAGCAACCAAAGCACTTTTCAGTAGAGTGCCTTAAGCCTGTCAATAGAATGCCAGTCACATCATCTTCTGTCATTCTCCTTGAACTCCACACCTAGATTCTGTACCTTCCTGGTTAAATTTTGTTTGAGGGATACAATACAAACTACTGTGTAATTCTGAATCATCCAGAAAAAAAAGAGATCATGTGATGATTGCTAGGGAAACTGGAAGTGTACAGTAGCCAGTGAGGATGAGTAATAGCAACAGTAATTTCTTTCTGTTGTCCAAACTGATGGTGCACCTCTCCCACAGTGGCCCCTCTTAGCCAGCCATCAGCTTCCAATAAAAACTGCAGGAGACTGAGAGTCCTTTACCTAAATGTCGTGAAGTATTGTTTGAACAGAGGAGCAAGAATGTGTGAGCAAAAATCATCTAGATCTATTCTCTAACACTTATGTAAATTACATCACCTAACTTTAGATCCTGAAATACACCATAGCAAGTATTTAATAGTACAATTTATATAATAAAAATTCAATGGACCATAAGGTGGTTGCTATAGCAACTGGATGAAATAGCTCCATGAGAACTAGATGAGAGTGAGAAAAATGCATGAAATGTCCTGATAAGAAATCTGGATGCTGATGTCTGATTAAAATGCACCAACTTATAGATTGCTCAGTACTCTTTGGACTCTGTAGGTGATTAAAGAGGAGGCAAACTCCAAACAAAGGGCTGGCTATCCCTCAGTCAGGAGAGCAAATGGGGTAGCACAGCTCTCTTAGGCTGTGGTTGAGTATTGTGACAAAAGCTGATGATAAATTCTTCAGTTCCAAAACATGGGCAGGTTTCCCTGACTAAAGCGTAATTCTTGTCCCCAAACAATTTTATTTATAGCAAATCCCATGCCAAAAAGTAAACACAGAAACAATGAATCCACAAACCTAAAGAAATATCAATCTTCAAGCCAAACAGTGACTTTACTGACCAATGTTGTAAATTGGCTCGCATGTGAGTGCAGAATTAGACACAACGACATTTGGAGATGCTTTAGAGTCTACACACCATTCTGTGGTTCTATTTAAGCTGCTTGTTTGGCCTCTCATTTCAAAGCCTGTCCTGCCCTTCATTCAGACCCACATACTGTTTCTCTTGAACAGAAAAGGAATGGAAAAGGGTTTTGAAGGCAGAAAAGTCTCACTACTTATTCATGTTTAAATGAAGTAAATTTTCAAATAGGATGAAGAAATGGAATAGAATTGATGTTATAGAACCATTTCTGAAAAAGCTCCTGTAATTCCAAAAAGAATTTTAGAAGTAGTAGCGGCTGCTTCAGTTCCATCCAAATAAAAATGCCTGGGACCTCAGGATTAGAAGCACTGAAGAGAGGGTGCTCCTACAAGGGGAGAGGGGGGAGAGCATATGCAGTTAACTTAGTCACTGTTCACACATGCTGGCCATAGAATTGAAGGAATAGAAAAAAATCCATGCAGTCTTAGTTATGCATCTTTATTCTAAAAGCCTCACAATTCCTACCATTTTCATTTAATTTAAAACATAAATGCTTCATTTTTGCAGTAGCTTTTCCTGCTGTGGTATCTTTCGAAACCCAACAGCAGTGCAAGCATACAGTTAATCAGTCTATAGTCATTCAAAGGCCAGGCTGAAAGATGGACAGGAATAAAATCAAAACACATAACCATATTCCTGTGCTAAGTATTTGAGCTAATACTATATATAATTGTACTGCTAATGCCAGCTGACTTCAGCTTATAGTATCTCAGGTGCCTATGTTAACACTGTAACACAAGAAATATCAGAAATTAGATAGTAAAGAACTGGTGCCAAATGTGACTTTAAACCTCTGGGAAGATAAAGGTTATGCAAAAATCTGCTCAGAGGGAGAAACCATGTGCTACACAGTGTATGGCAACTTGTCCCCTGCTGTTTCCAGCACCATGCTACCACAGGATGCACGGCAGGATGTGCAGCAACCCTCTGCTATGGGCTCATCCTTAGCTGTAAATGCAGTTTGACAAAGGCAACCTAAGCAAAACAGATCTCCTCCATCTGGAGGGGAGGAGGAGAGACCTCAATGTCCCAAAGTTCCCCTCCACTGTTGGACACTAGCCGAAGCAGCCACAGTTACACAGTTATCTACACTGACAGGAAATTAACTTCTTGGAAACACACAGCAGTGAAGAGAAACAACCATTACACGCAGGAAAGACTATTTGAGTATGAGCTGACACTAAATTTCCTACTGAAAGCTCTGCGCTCACATCCCTTTCTGGCAAAGAACTATCCATGTGTTGAAAACAAACAGGACTCACCTTCCCTTTCAATTGACACTAAAGCACAGTGGCATCACACCTTTAGGTTCCTTAAAAACGTTAGGAGGAAACCAATGTGAAATGGTCCAAATGTGAAGCTGACCCATGAGCCTTCCAAAGGCAGTTTTTCCTGAAAGCATTTTAAGGAGCACCCAGGCTCTTTCCACTGACTTCATTATGCCAGCCAAGCCAATTGAAATCTTCCACTGGCTGCAGTGCCTTCAAAATCTGGCTACTGCTTTACACAGTCCGTTGCTTTTCACTATGGTTCTCTGCCTAAGTTTTGATCTAAGTAGTGCTTTACACTCAAAAATTCAGCACAGTTTTAATGCGCTGATAAATGTAAAAAGTTATGTCATATCGGAGCATCTTGGTTTTGAGACAGACTATGAGGAAACCTCCTCAAAAGGGTGTTTCCCCTCCTTCTGATTGCTGAATGCCAGAGCCCACAATCACAGCTTGTTTTTGAGCACAGGGCTCCAAATGGATGGAGCCCTCCTCCTTTCGAGGTACAGGACTCGTGTCTGGGCACAAAGCAGGCAATAGGGTACCACAGCATCACCCCAGGACATCGAGACATACAGAAAACCATTTCTTACTAGCTTTAGAGCAGGTAAGCAAAAACTCACACACAAACATTTTTGGGGTGGGGAGGGGGCTTCAGGGGGACAGACACAACACGCATTTTGGATAACCAGAAGCTATGTGCAAATTTTTAGCTCTATTTATTCAGTGCTATAAGTGAGGATAAATATCTGGAAATGTAGTTCATCTGTTTCAAACTTGCTGTCACAGAACTTGGGGAAAAAAGGGAAACATGCCTCAGTTTAGTACCACAACAAGGAAACCATACATACATCTTTGTCTAAACAAATGTATCACACCTAGTGTACCAAAAAAGAGGGCAAGACAAGCCTCTTACCGCAGTCATAAGTGCCTGAAGTTCCAACAGCAGCCCGCAACTTCTGTGAACAATTTTCCACCACCTGTAAAAACACAAAAATTTTTACTTTTCACAAAAAAAGGTCCCAATTCATGCCCTCGGCCAATCCTAATCCTATGTAACAGTACTCTATTCCAAGCATGACAGTGCTGGCACCTTTAGCAGTAGAACATTTGATTCAGTGACAGAAGATGAAAAAAAAAAAAGAAAAAACAAACAAACAAGCAAATAAAAACAAAAAGAAAAAACAAACAAAAAAACCCCAACCAAAATAACAAAAAAAGAGAAACCAACAAAGTACTCCAAATCTGAATCGAAAACAGACTGAAAAAGGAATTATGCTCAGAAATCTTAACTTTATTACTTTTCTACTCTATGAAACAGTTTACACAAATAAACTGCAATCTAGTTATATCTTCATAAACAAAGAATTAAAGTATGGTAACATAATTAATGCCAACCAGGATGTATTTATGGGAAAAGCATCTCAACTAATTTGATGAGATTAAAAGTTCATATTAAAAAGAAAATTGCTTGATGTAGTTGGAATTATATGGATAAATTAGACCTGGTACTTCCTGAAATGTTGACTGAGAACTTGAAATGAAAAAACCACGTATCATTTGCTAATCAAATTAAAAACTGATTCAGTAACAAATCTCAGTTGAAAGTTATAGCAGAAAATCCTCATCAGGGGAGCAAGGCTTTTAACGCATTCCTGCAGGCTCTACAGGCTTTTAATAATTGACTTTTAACAATTAGCTATCCGATGGGAAAAAATAACAGTAAAATCTGGAGATGAGACAGAGGAAAAGGCAAGAAATAGGGTGTGCCATGAATATACATGGACAAATACCAGCCAGAGGAGCTTGCACCTTAATACTCCTAACCATAAACCCAAGCAAACATTTTGTTACACTTAAGGCTGTGAAAAGGAATCTTTCTGAATCCCTGGGTCACAGGATACCAGTAGGAGCTCTGAAGTGTCACCTCTTGCTTGTTCTTGTTCCAGAGGCACTTGAGCTGTTTAACACTTTTGATTTCAAGCTGCTACTCTGTATGTGTATGTGCATGTCTGCACTCTTCTCAATGCACGTGCATGTCCAACAGAACAGCACCTATTCCTTGGGGCTGGAATGGGAATACAAGCTATTTACACAAGAGGATTAACATGTTGCCATGGAGATATGATACATTTTTTTTATGGATACAAGTTCCTCACTAAGGTGAGGGATGAAATTAAACATCCCTGTGTCATTACACTCCAAACAATCTGCCAGAATCAGTGACAACCAGCCATTCCACATCTCCAACATGCTCCTGCTGAGGACTGGGAAATTTATTTACAAAAAGATACAACAAAAACTCAGCTGAAGATAACTAAAACTTCCCATAAGTCACAAGTCTTTTATTTCTCAAGCTATTACTGTAACTACAACATTAATTTTCTCTTTAGCTATCAAACTTTTCTTTAAAATCTCTAGTTTGAAGGCAGCCATGGTCAGCACTTTAAGCATCTCCAAAACAACCATTTGCAAAAACACGTGTTTTTTATGTGCTACCCTGAGACCAAGGGCCAGCAGAGTAGTTGCAGTGAATAAGAAGCCATTTACACTCACACCGATTTCCCTCATTAGGTTCAGAAATAAAGCTGGCAAATTGTTCTTCACTTACTTTTTCTTTTAAAGCATCCTATTGATGTAAATTCCCATCATACCATGATAGAGAGAATAGAAACACTTCCTAGGAAAGAAAATAATAAATTTGTAGAACTAAAAATCAATTTTTCTTATGATCATTGAAAGTCTGGAATAAAAACATTTCTGAAAGGTAATGACTGTCCTTTATTGAAACAGAACAGTTTCATAAATAATAAATCATATCATATTCACTGCCACAGGTTGCCCAGAGAAGCTGTGGTTGCCCCTTCTCTGGAAGTGTCCAAGGCCAGGTTGGATGGGGCTTGGAGCAGCCTGGGATAGCAGAAGGTGCCCCTGGCCATGGCAGGGGCTTGAACTGGATGATCTCACAGGGCCCTTCCAACCCAAACCATTCTATGATTCCATTAGTTTCAGAGCATAACCCAGTCTTTGCTTCCCAGGCACAGTTTCAAGGAATCAGTTTGTTCAGCTACACAGGTTAAACAAATGAAAGTGAGGGGTGCATCTCAAAAGGTAGTTACTGCTGTAAGCCACTTTTCAGAACTGAAATGTGGTACAATTTCATGTTGGCTATAATCCTGTGCCCTTGCTACCTGCTCTCAGAAAAGCAGACTCTCACTCTCATCCCCTCAAGTGCCCTCAAGCACTTATCTACAATCCTCCCCGCCCTAGCGCACATGCTGATGTGACAAAAAAAACAAACTCAGAAATAAGAACAACACCAATCATCTTGCTATTCAAGGACACAATAATATTTTTCAAGTTATTAAGGGACCTAAAGACCCATATATATGCATAACTACCCTTCCAAATACAGGCCTTGCTTGTCAAAAATCTACAATATTCAAGCGAACGACGGGATTCAAACTTGCTATTAAATGGCACATATGCCTCAGATGTGACTACAGCTATTAGTGTTCATATCCAGTATTTCAGCATCTCCTGTGGTAAATTATTTCCTGTAACTGAGAAGTAATTATCACAAAGTTATTGGGTTATCAGACTTCTAATGATGTTATAATTGCTTTCCTTATACAATTGACTCATCACAAATGTTCGTATTACAAATATTATTGACCTCCTGCCACTCCTATAACATAACTAAAGTTTCAGTTCAGTTTAACACGTTGCCCTCCCCTGCTGCTGAAGACACATCACAGAAGCCACAAGGTACCTGCAGTCACTCTGCAGCTCAGCAGCTGAAGGAGAACCTGGCCAGATGTTATTTTGCCACCTATTCCCCAAGTTCTTACTTTCTCCATACTTCACCTTGGTGTTTCAACACCTTAACTTGGCTTCCTGATTTCACCACGCTTCATTTACCTCCACTGCATCATATTTCTCTCCACGTACAGAACTTATTTTCTGTTCTGCAGTTTTCCTTTGGACACTCGCTACATCTACACCAAAACCAAATTAGTTTCTGCTTCCCTTTGCCTGGTATTTTTCATTTTTATAAAGTAATAGCCCAATTAATTCACTTCCATTTTTTTTTCAGAGGGTTCAACTTCCACCTCTCTGCGCAATTATTTTTCTCATTTCTTTCTGGACATTTTGCTGAATCTCTCTGAAAGTTAAGAAGAGACCAAATGAAGTGCAAATACACCAGTTTCATACTGTCTTGTTTTAGCAGCCCCTTCAATCCATGCCTGTTTAGATAGATTTCCTATGGAGTTCTTGCCTTCCACAAGCTGTTGTTCTGAAATTACATGAGAAGTCTGTGAGTGAGCATTTGAAAACGAGAGCCCTAAAATCAAGTATTGTTGACATCTGTTACTACCTTCACACAAACCTTATCAAGACCCATCTTTCCCTCATTTTTCTTGCCTGGCAATTGAAGTTCAGCTGGTGGAGGCTCACCAGCCTGCCAGCACCAGGGAGTTCATATACTTTGCAAAATGACTTCTGCAAGTCTAGGAGGTCATTAAACCATCCATCTGCCTACACATTTTTTCCTGCATCTCGGAGATATCTACTCTTTAAAAGCCACAGAGCATTAAAAACATAATGGGGGGAGAGGGGGGGATCATGGTTAGTATTATTCTGCCCTCTAGAATCAAACCAACATGATTAGGAATTAGAGAACTACATAAACATAGTACTGTAAAGAACCAGATGTCCGTAACAGTAGAAATTCTGCAGTAGAAATTCTGAGAGCAAAGGTATATCCTTTAGGTAGTAAAAAGGGAAGCTAATACCAAGAACAAATAATACTGAAAAAATATAAAATACATGAACCATTAAAAACTCTAGAGAAAAATTTTTGTCAAAAAAAGAATATATATATATATTAAATGTTTTGGCATTGCTGGCATTTAAATTACTGCATTACTAAATGAAAAAAGAAAGAAAAAATCCCAAAAGTTACGTAACACCTATATGAATCACCACTGCTTGCAGTGAAAAACAAATATCCAGTAACTCTTCTAAAGTCTCTATATTTAGACAGAATTCTTGCCTGTGTAGGAACCTGAAATGCCATGTCAAAGTAGGCTACATCTGACTCCAGGAGTAGAATAACCACCTAATTTTCACTGAAGATACACAAGTGTAGATCAGGAGTAACTTCACTGAAGTCAAAGAATTGAGAACGAATCTGGCCCTTCGTTCAGCAGCCACATACCCATTCTCTGATAGGCATGTACAACATTCAGCAGTAAACATGCAGATGAATTTTAAAGGGTGAATTTCAGAATCCATACTGTTCCTGTCTAATGCCCTTCACATTATGTCACCATTTAAATGCTTGTGAGGATCTCCATAAATTTTGAATATTACACTTAAAGGAACCTATGGCCAGCTATGTGATTGCTCAGGAGGTGAGATCTGTCAACAGGTGGGAATCAGCTGTCTCATGTAGCCCATGTACCACTCATTTAGATCACAAAAATGACAGAAACAGTAGGAGAAACACCCTTGTGAAGCCAGAGTTACAATCTCTACCTTAAAATTGGCTTTACTAGAACGGACATTTACATCTCCCAAAACAGCATTAATCTGCTTATGAGAACCACCAATGTCAGAACATACATATTAGCCCTATGGACTTGGAAAGGACAGGAAGAATCTTACATCACACAAGGCTTTTGCAGAAAACCTTCCAATCAGACCTGACTGCAAGACAGCTCCAGCTATGGAATTCAGAACAAACAACACAGATTTGGTGGTAGGA
Organism: Polioptila caerulea; assembly: GCA_013397295.1. Taxonomy (NCBI): domain Eukaryota; kingdom Metazoa; phylum Chordata; class Aves; order Passeriformes; family Certhiidae; genus Polioptila; species Polioptila caerulea. The sequence goes on along the minus strand of VYXF01009265.1, from coordinate 348,125 downwards.
GAGGCTGGCTAAAAAATACAAAACTCTCACAACAAAAATAAAGCTTATGTCACATAAATATTTCAGAATGTTACTGTGCTACCAGTTGCTTAGCAATGTGCTCTCCTCTAACAAAAAGCTGTCTTTTGCTCTTAGCAAGTTCTAACAGCAGAGACAGCAATCCTGGTTCCCGGCTTTAAAGACACTTTGGAGGACGGTGAAGCCGATCCCGAGAGATCGTGCACAGCGAGGGCCTGCCTGCACTGCTCATCTCCCTCCAGCCTGCTCAGTGCCTGGCTCTGCAGCGCTGTCTCTTCCCAGGCCAGGGCCGTATCGACTCCTTTGACCCAGTGACACAGCGGCACACTGCTCACACTTCCCACTTGTGTCACCTCCCTGCAGCTTCAGGAGCTGCAGCAGTGCCCTGAGGGCTCAGAGGGCTGCACACAGGCACAAGTATGGAAGGAGTGAGAGACCTTCTCTCTCTTCCTTGGCACAAGCTGCTCCAGCAGTTTAGACCATTTCCTCAAGCTTCCACCATAAGGAAGCCTGACTGGAGTTGATTCAACTTTCTATTCAAAGCCAAAAATGTTTTCTTGTTACAATGGTGTAGGAGAAAGACAATTGGTATATATGCCAGTATACCAACGCATAAGAGCTCCTTACAGGCATTTCACTCTTCCCAGAACAATCTCTCTTTTCAGAACAACAAATCTCTGATATGCTGATAATGCTCCACACAGAGAGGTGGAAGAGATCAGGCAGAGCCAAAGAAACCCATCAGGCATTCTTCTGCCAGACTGGAAGCAGACTTTTAAAAAAAGAACTTACTTTTCATATATCCCTGCCATATTGTGTTCTGCCCATAAGTGCACAGATTTGAGCCCCATTTCTGAGACATTAAATCTCTCCAGCATGCTCCATTTGAACTTCAGGGAATACAGAGCTAAAGATAAGACACACAAAGTGACAGCAGCAGGACCAAAATTAGAGATCTAGATAAAAAATATCCAGAGAAAATTTCTTTCAGAGCATTCATCATTCACATAGCATGTCCATCTGTGGTTTGCAGGTTTTTTAATGCAGAGCACAATACTTAAAATTATCAATTTACTTCTTTTTCTAGAATCCTGAAATACTGAAATATTTTCCCCTGAGGAGCCTACCAAAATAACAGAAACAATTGCATTTGTAACAGTAATTGCGAACTATAGATGCCAAGATCTGAAACTAGTTATCATTACATATCTCTTCCTCTGTTTTAATCAGTTATCAGGCACTTAAGGAATTTGGTACTTTTAATTAATCACACTACTTTCAAAAGAAAAAGCAAAAACACAGATGATTACTGCCATTATTTTCTAACTATTCGGAGCTTAAACTTAAAAGAATGTCTTTTGGGAACACAGTCCTTTATTTTCTGGCAAATGATGCATTTAACGTTCACCAGCATGATTAAGTAATTGTTAATTATACCATCAATTGCTTCAGGACGTTTTTCACACAGCTTTCACATACATGTACCCCTTTCCATTTCTACACATAATCTAATGACTACTGAAAAATACTGTGGATACTGTAGATCCATAATTTCAAAGAGGACGTATAGAGAAACAGACAACACATTATTGAATCCTATCAGATGTAATTAATCACCCTGTCAAGTACAATTCCTTATTCCTAAATTCAGGTTCAATTGAAAATACCATTCATGACCAGACTCCCATCAAACTCTCGATGTGTCACTGAGCCCTCCATCAATACATTCCATATGTAACATAAAGATGTATAGGAAAATGTGTGTTGGAATACATGCTCCATACAAAGCCATCCTCTAAAATACCTGAAGAAAAATGCAGCAAACTGCAGTGATGACTGCAGACCTTGTAATCCACAGAGCTTTTGCATTCTTTCTTTCCCGGTGCATCTTAAGACAGGCTCTGACAAGTGCAAGGGGCACTGCCATCACTATCAGCAGCCGCATGGCACTGTAGGGGAAGCTCGGGATCGATCCCAAGGCTTCCACAAAGCTTGCCAAGGTGAGTGTCCAACTGCAGCTCCAGCCTATTTGCTGCAGGCAGCATCCTGCCAGCCCTCACACCACCAAGCCTGGCAGTGTTATAGCCATGTGCAGAGCCCCATTTACAACCTGCTCTAACTCTTGGTCAGCCCCCAAATGCTCCAGCACTTGGACTGGGGGATCATCGCAGGGCTACCAGTGAAAATCAGTCCAACGAGAGTCACCAGCAGCCCCTTAGAAAGGTGACAATACTCTGGCAGAGTAGGCAAAATCTCAGAGGTTTATGACACTGGATACCACCAGTGCTGCCCAGTCAGTTAGTGGCTCTATTCCTGGCATTTGAAGCCATTTAATTTGGAATTAAGAAGTCTCCCCCAGATCACCAGGAATGCATGACAGGTATTAGCAGCCCAGGACTGCAAAATGAAGAGGCAAACTGGGAAGTTTCGTGACACAGGACAGAGTCAGGTCTGTGCATTAAAAAGGTAAAATATAAAAGAAGGGAATCATTTAAACAACTTACCCAGCCCTTGTACCAGAGAGAAATGGGAAACATATTGAGAATTGACATCTGAGTTTCTCTGGGAAGTTCATAAGCACAAACCATCCATGCACTTGAAACAACTACAGTGAGCTCCAGGGAAGAAAGTCCTCAAGATGCTCTCAGAGCTTTACACTCTTTGAAATCCCCAGGAATCTGCTAAAAGAAGTTGGGTGTTTTGTTATACAGGATTTTGTATGTTGGTTTTTTGATTTATATGATAGTCACAACTTTTCACAAAACAGCAGATTAGTAAGACAACTTCCTACACTTCAGAAAGAAGTTTAAAAGCACTGACGCGCTGGTAAGCAACAGCAAGGTATCAGATCTGGATTTCAAATGCTAGGTTTCAACTGGACTGGAAATTATATAGGAAAAATTCTAACTAAAAAAAAAAATACTTAAAAAAGCTAAAATACTTGGCTAAAGACTGCTGTCAAATAGGTATTTCATCCTCCATCCCCATCAATGGGCTTGCCTTCGTGCAACATCTGCTTTAATGGATTTCTCTCAGTCTCTGCAGTAATATACATGAAAAAGCATCTCCAGCACACCACCAGTATCAAGTAAGGAACCCCCACTCATGCAGCAGAAGGACAGGAAGAAATGAAATCTATTTTCAGTGAAGTCATGCACTGAGCTGATTCTCATCTTGAAATATTTTGACTTTATTTCAAATATGGGGATAAAAAAATATATTTTTTGCAGGCAGCTTTACTTTATAAGAAAAAGATCTTTTAATGGAACAATTTTCCTTTGAAATGATGTTTCAAAAGTAATCTTCTCTCCCAGACTGTAATTTACAAACTATTATATTGTTCATGACAGACAAGAACACTTTTGGTGATGAATTCTATCAAAGACACATTGTCCAGATGATTTCAGAGGTGAAGGCCTGAGGAAAGTTACCATCACCCTGTCGAAGGGCTGAATTTCCAAGCAGGTTTTTTCCTACATTTCTTTGCACATGTAGCTGCTCTGCACACGCCCAAGGGGGAGGCCACTCACAGCGAGCACTGGCAGGAACTCAAGGGAGCTTTGACTCCGTGCAGCACTGAGCAGCTGCTCAGGTCACTGCACCCACACATGCAGGGCTGCACTCCCAGTGCACAGCACTGCCTTCACCCAAAGGTGTCACTTCCATCACTAGGGAGTAACTCAACAGTTTCCAAATCATTGGTCTAAGCTCAGAGAAGGAAAAAACCAACCAAAACCTTGTAATTTGTTTTCTTATACAATAGTTTGGAGTTGGTAATTTCCTTCTTGGAAAATCTAAAATGTCAAACCTAGAGGAAAGGCTTGAGAGCCCGGGGCAGAGCCCCATGGGCCAAGCCCTGGTAGCCTGCAGCACTCGGCCCTTGATGGAGACTCAAAAGAGCCACAAATATCACTGCTCTCTAAACAGAGTGCTTATTACTACATCATAGCTTTGCAGATTTTGCAGTTGCATTAAGGAGAAACAGAAAGTTCCAGAAAAAAAAAAATCTACAGCTATCTCAGGAAAGAAAATAAAGCAAACCAGTGGAAATGCCTTCACATTTTGACACAATCATAATTTTTGTACTTCGTCTTTGAACTTTGAAAAGCACAAACAGGAATTACTCCAGCTCTAATTGCGCCTCAGAATACCTTTTTATCAGATTTCATAGTATCATGTATTTTAAAGCTTTAAAAGCATTGCACAGCTGTTCTATCTTACATTAAAAGGGATGAGTGACTGTATCTGTCCCTAAACATCACCTGCATTTGTTAAAAGTCCTTCTTTTGTTCTCTTCAATTTAGTAACTACCATCACTGCAGAAGGCTGCCATTTTTCTTCCTTCATACTTTGAAAATAAATCCTGCATGTTTAAAAACCATATTTTTTTAAATAAAACTCCTATTTTCTTAATAATTAGCAGATTTATGATGCTGACAACCACATCACAGACACAGGATCTGTGCTTTGCAGCTCTCAGTAACTGTTCTAGCATAAAAAGCTCCTTTCACCTTGCAGCTCACTCTCCAAGATGGGGTTGGCAGTCCAGCATCACACAATGAAGGGGCTTTTGAGGAACTCCCCACTCCAATTAACAAACGTGCATGGTAGTTGTACCTCATAGTACACACACTGGACTACCTATATAGCTCTACATTTTGTATTTTTCATAGAGATCTAAAGGAATCTCTCAAGTGAATGCTCTATACGCTTCAAAATCGTCAGTATGAGCAATTAACTGAAAGATATAAATCTTCCACTACTGAAAAAATGAGTAATGCATCTTCTACCTAATGGACTGCGAATGCTATAAAAACCTCAGGCTGATAGAAGAGCTCTTCTCCCTAGTCCATAGTGCTTTCCAGATAAATATCTAATTATTTTAAAGTGTAATTTCAATACATGGATAATCTCAGCAGAATACTGTAAGTAGATATTGATGTATTCCTACAAAGATGTCTTCACTGGATGTAGAATCCATTTAGATTTGTTATGCTTTTTGTGTATTTTAATTTTTTTTAATCTGCTATCAAAGACTACGTATGTTTCTAACACACAATTTAAAATCAATTAGAAATCAGTCTGGAATTGACACAAGATCAGTAGAAGCTATAGGCACCTGGCTTAGATACAAAAAATCCATCATAAATTGCATCTGAAAGCTTAATACTTTCAGATTGAGCAGCGCTTTAACTATTCTATTAAATAAGAGATACTGCTCATAGAAACAATTTATACTTAGTAATATCATTTAAAAAAACCTCCTAGCAATTGAAGAAGAGGTAAGAGATTAAAAAATCCTTAAATGAAAGATTAGTCAGTAACTTCTGTTAATTTCCATCACCCTAGCATCTCCTTCTTAAATACCCCTGCATACGAAAGATTTTTCAGTTTTGGAATTTTTTTTTAAAAAGTAAGTCTAAGAGAAGTCTGTTGACATACTGAGTCCACTTCATCAAAAAGGTTACAGTAACCTTTTTGGTTAGAAGTGAGAAATCAATTCCCTCTGTTCCAAGTGGTCTCTCCAAGGCAGCCCACTTGGATTGTAAAGCGCATGTTCTGGTTAACAATGAGCTGAGCAACAGGAGGCTGGGTGGAACATACTCAAGCAAATGTCTAACAGTAAAAGCATTCCAAGCAAAAGCGGAATTTCTATTGCTACAGGAAACTAAAATATCTATGTCTTCAGAGATAAGAACATAAAAAAAGGTGACTCAAGAATGCTTAAAGAGAGATCTCCTAGCTTTATCCCTTTGGCCCCATGGACTGTGCCAAGCTCCTGTTATAACCAGAAGGTGCTTCTACATTTCTGTTGAAATGAACCTGTGCTTTTCTCTATTTCACAATGACAATGTCAGAAGAAAAATCAGCAAAAGGCAAAGAAAATTGGGCAGTCTGGCTTTAGTCTAATCTGACCAGAAACCAAAAGTGATCCATTTTTATATACAGAACACTGCACACTTGAAAAATCAGCACTTGCTTGACTCTGCCCTTTGATGCTGGAATTGTCCCCTATCTCTCCAGACTGATTGTTAAGACCTTCCACAGGATCCAATCAGAAGCAACTCTGAAATAATTTTATTAATTAAGATGCTTCTGATCTGAATATGATAATGAAGGTAAATTTAAATACAGCAGAAAGTGGTTCTTATAGGAGGAGTCAACAGTTTTAGAAATTACACCAACATCAGAGTAAAAAACTGGAAGCAATGTGAAGCTTAATTGCTGGGCAAAATCAGAACTTAGTGCTGCTCAATACATAATGGAATACAAGACACTGTGATACAAGAAAGACTTAGCAATAAAGGTGGGCTCTTCAGTCCCTGAACAGTTTTGCAAGAGGTTTATCACCCTAAACACATGGCTAGAACTCTCTATGTATTTCCCTTCCCCAGACAAGGATTTAGTTTTTGAAGCAAAAGGCAGCACTTCAACCTACAGAGGCAGTAAAGAACAAGAGTACAATATTGTTTGCACACACATACGCACACACAAGATCACAGCCAGCACGGACTGATGCTATTTGGGAAGAGGTATTTTGCCACACGAAGTGCTTGGTTAATGAGCTCATTTAAAGGAAGTAAGAGCATAGTGATTCATGCTTTGCCTTCTTGTAGGAGAGTAGCCAGCTATCCAAGAACACTGTCAAGAGAACCCCCATTTTGTAAAGCCAACATTTCATTTTCAAAAGCAGTCACAACCATTTGTCATCTCGGGAAACTTAAATATGTCTGTAAGTAAGTGTTTTACTTGCACAGTGAACTGAGCTTAAAGTCTAGCTTATTTTGTTTTTGCAAGGAAACACAATCAGCATCAGAAAAAAACCGGGATGCTTTACCAGTTATAACTTCTGTGAAGTCTGACTGCTTGACTCAGCATTACAGCTCCTACAGTCTTTCCAAACTAATTACAGATAAGCTAATTATGACAGTCACAAGAAATGTACTTTGTGGATATACAAGTTTTAACAACAAAAGGTCTCCAAAGCCCTGTGCCCTACTTTACATGCTTCTTTCCATGGAGCCTCCCAAATCTCAGTGACACAGCATGAGGAAATTTATTTATTTACTACTCGAAGTTGAATTCTGTGTCAATAAAGACAAGAGTATTTATGTTATATAGATTCGTGTTCAATTCTGACTCAAATTTAGTTTAGGTTATTGAGCTGTTTGGGTGGGGAGTTTGTTCATCTGGTTGGCTTTTTGGCTTGCTGGTTGCTTTTTGTGGGAGCAAGGGGGTGTGAGGGGAGGTGCCTTGTAACTTCACATGACAGGTCCAACAAAATGAGAGAATGAGCTTGAAGCTCCTCCGAAAGGGTGGCAGAACGCACAGAAGATGATTCTGAAGACTTGAAACTGGTGAGATTGTACACAACACGACATTATCATTGGCTCACTAATCTTGCAAGAGCAAACAAATATTGACTTTGTGCTGCCAGGGAAGAGAGTAGGTAATGTCAAAGTAGGCAAAACATTTGCTGTCCTGCTGGAAAAGGAGTTCCGAAGCAGAGTTCTCCGTTTCAGACAGGCAGGAGAAGGCACTGAAATCACATCCTCCACGTGCACACACTAGGCAGAAAGAAGGAACAAAGCCCCCACAGAAGAATTTTCTAGTCTAAAGTAATTAGGCACAAACACAGACATCACTAGAATGAACACACTGACACCAAGGAAATCTGTACATCGTAAATCAGCATGCAGGCACCATGAAATGGATTCAGCACTCCAAAGGACATTGCTCCAGCCCCCTGGTTTACAAACATGGACCGCTGCTGAGACACATCATTTAGCTCTCTCTCTTTGAGCAGTGCTACCTTGGGTGGTTAATTGGATAGTGCCATGGTGTAACTGCACACAACTGTTCAGTGTAAAATCCTCAGTTACTGGAATCAAAAAGTTTGAGAGAAAAAGAGAAAACCTCCAGTAATTGTTTTAAAGTAAGTTGACAAGATGTTTTTCTTCCAGTCCACTGAGCAGACTTCTGCCTTTCTAGTCTGCTATAAACTTAGGCTACCAGCATGTCAGTTCTGTGACAAAAGACAACCCTAGCAATGCAAGTAGACAGTATTAGATTCTAATTGCTGAAGTTTCAAACTATCTTTGTTGAGACTCAGTCACTGTCTCCCACATTTATTTTAATATCCCACAACTGCCTACCTAGTTTCAGATTTTGAACTTCAAATTAGGCTAGCAGCTGTTACATGGTTTTGAGAGATGGTTCTAATGCACCAACACATCACATGAAGAAAAACATTCAAAATACACATACACTAAGTAATTAACTGCTAAAGTAGATCAAAAGCCACAGCAAACCATACGTGTTAGAGTGCAGAGAAGAGCAAGAGTCAGAATTACTCAGCAGTGGACCACCTTGGAACAACTGCTCTTTGCTAGCCAGCAGTGAGGGGACACACAAGAACAGCAGCACTGCAGTCTAGTCAGCAGCTCTACTGCCCAGATCTGTGCATGCGCCGATTTTCTATTAGGTTTCAGAAAGTCAGATGCACAGAAAGATGTGGAAATTGTCAAAAAATTGGAACAACTCTTCACCATCTGACCTTTACGGCATACAAGCCCTTCAATACCATAAGGCACACTTCGTTCACCTCAATCTGCTAAACCCCTTTTGCTGCTGATGTTAACAGCCCTGACAATCAGACACTGCCTAAGTGAATCGCCGCATCTGCCGGCTGGAGTCAAACGTGCTCCATTTCTCGGTTCTAGGATTTTCAGATCATAAAGATCACCAAATCAAAACAACAGTTAATGGTGCCAAGGGAATTATTTAACAGATACATATACAATTACTCTAAACAAAGGTGCTATTTTTCTGGTGATAAACCCCTTCTCCCGAGCCTGGTGGCCAGCTGAGAGAAAATTGCAATCTCTTAGAATCTTCCTACTGCTCTAAACCTCACTGGCACCCTGCTGTAGCTCTTGTACACTTCTAGTAAGTGGTGCAAACACATTAACCTCTTCCAACTAAGGCAATGGTTTACCACACCCAGATATCATTTCTGATATTAATATATGAAGTTTTGCAGAGACACAGTACATTCTAAATACTGTGCACCTGTAAAGGCAAGACATGAACGCATGCACTGGCAAGAGAATACACAAGAAACAAACAAAAGCAAATTAACTTTATGGATTATCAGGTCATTTCAAGAATGAGTGACTTCGGAACTGCATTCCCTCTAAAATCTGGGCTATGTTTTGGCCTTATTTGTTGGGAATTTCCATTCCTGTTAGAATGAGCCCGGTGCACTGCAAATGAATTGACACTCAGTGACCTTTGCCAATGTGATTGATACAGCTACATAACTAAAAGGCAATAAAGCATATGTCGTTCCCCATCTGTATTACTGTCATTGTTGTTGGTTTACATTTGCTGGAATTTAAGCACAAAGATGATTTCTGGTATAGCAGGTTTCCCCCCCCAAAAAATATTGCTACACCATCTGATCTTGTAGAGGAAGAGTTGGCTGCTTTTTCTGCAGTTAAAGCATAGAGTTAAAAATATGAATGCTGTTATACTTAATAAGATATTCTGTATACAGTTTTTATTCATCAACTAATTTATACACAGATTAGGGCTGGTTTATTATGCTATTACATATTTTAGATATGTAAAAATATATTCAATCTGAAAGAAGACAACCTGCAGTTAAAAGAAAAAAATTAATCTGATTAACTTCAAGTTATTTAAGTAAATAAAAACACAGCTTAAAAAAATACCTCATGCCAGGGTTATTAGCCAGCAGTGATCCTGCTACAGCAATGGTGGTAAAACGTTTCAGCAGTGTTCTATATAGCCATGGAGTCCTGAGCGATTTTAGCTCTTGTCCGAGTTCATCTGATTTTATTTTTTGCTTTTGTTTTTTGTATTAATTCTAGGCACAGTCCTGTAATGCATCTCAAGGCTTTACATTACTGGATTCAGAGACAGTTTCCAGCACACGTTAATGTGTATTCTTAGGGGAAATCTGCTTATGATACAGACACTGCGAACAGCTAAATTGTGCTCAACTCGAGAAGAAACCCCTTCTGTCTCATGATGCGTGGCAACTCGCAAACCACGTCTCCCATGGGGCATCCATCTTGTTTGGCAAAGAAAACGAAGAATTTCAATTTTAACAACTTCTACTGACAAGAGAGTCCAATCTGAGCCACAGGGAGCTGAAGGAAGGAGATTCCCCCTCAGATGCCCATTCCCCCCAGACACCGAGCCCTGCAGCAGGGCTCCCACCTCCTCCTCACTGCCCACACCCGCCTTCTCCGTGCCGCAACCTTTCCTGCTCCCGGGCACTCCTGCCAAAAGCGCTGCCCTCCGTGCTGCCTCGCTCAGCCCTCTGCTTCGGCCAGACCGCGATGCTTTCCCTCAGAACTGTCCGGATGCCGCCCTGCCCGGCATTCCAGCAATGGTCGCTCCAGCACCTGAGGCAAGCCGACCGACATTACAACTGGAAGTGCTCAGGTCCATAAACAATCAAACATCAGAAGGAAATCCCTCCCTGTGGACAGAGAGCAGGGCGCCCAGAGGCGTTCCCCGGCTGCCTCCTGACGGACAGCCGCTCCCGGTTTCCCCTCCACGCAATCCCTCACGCTGGCGAGGCGGCGCTCCCAGAGCCCTCCTGGAGCTTCGCGTTCCTGCCCTCGGGGCACAGCGTCCCCAGAACCTTCCAGAGCCATCTCACTCCCGCCCTCAGCGCACAGCATCCCCCCAAAGCCTTCCAGAGCCATCTCACTCCCGCCCTCAGCGCACAGCGTCCCCCCAAAGCCTTCCAGAGCCATCTCACTCCCGCCCTCAGCGCACAGCGTCCCCCTGTTATGAATAAAAAACCCAAAATTTCCTCATGTTAATGTTACCTGTTTTAAGGGTAAAAGTTAAAGTTCACAGTTTCTGTAATGTGTTGTGTTATGTTACCCAAAAAGCTGTAAAAGCCCCTGTTACATCCCTAGTTTATCTGTCCTGTTCTGTAACCCCTGTTTACCCCTTCATTCCACCGGGTAAAAACTGCTACTTGCCCCTTCGGACCCAGGAACAAAGGCCGGCCCGGAGCGGAGCGGAGCCGGGCCGGGCGGGGAGGGCGGCGACGAGAACAATGGCGGAGAGAGGTGATGGGACAGAATATGCAAATTACCACCGAAAAGCCTCAATTTAAAAGAAAATACCCCTAAAACAACGAGCCAGAGCCAAAATCTGCAAAACCAACCGCAGGACTGTGCCGGGGAAAGGCAAGACTGTCTCTCCATGGAACTTTTGAATTCACCCTGACCAGAGTAGACCTGAAAGCACACGACACCCCTGGACTTCGGGCTGATTCAGCGTCTTCCTGAGCACTCCCGTGAGGATGGAAGTCCCGGCTCTGTCTTAGGGCAAAGCCGCCTGCACTCCTCCTCCTCTGTGCCGTCCGAAGGGAGCAGTGGCGGTACCCCTCGAGCCCCCACCCCAGAGCTGATTTCTTAATAAAGGCTATAAAAAGGAGCCTGGGCTCCTGGCCCTGATTGTTCATTACACCCCCAAAGCCTTCCAGAGCCTTCTCACTCCTGCCCTCAGTGCACAGCATCCCCAGAACCTTCCAGAGCCTTGGGGGAGCTGCGCTCTCCTGCCCTCAGAGCGCAGCGGTCCCAGTGTTCCAGAGCCTTCCAGAGCCTTCGAGGAGTTTGGCGATGCCCTGCACCAGGAAGCATATGCTGCGTGTTTAAAGTGCCCTTGGTGCACCACACACACACACTCACGCACGGAGACAAGGAAACCCCTCACTTCGCAACCCCTGTCTTTACCAGAAGAGCAGCTCCATTTTGATTCAGCCCTGAAGGCTCAGCATGCCTGAGGAAATACAGCTCCTAAACAAGACATGGTACAGTACACCAAAGGAAGGGGTTTGCTGCCTCACAGCAGTTCTCCAGGTTTTCCCTCTGCTGATGCCATTTTAATAATTAAAACATGTTCTCTCTTGCCTTCCCTGACAGGCTGTCTTAGAGCTGCCCGAGTTTCCCGTTCTAACAGCAGCAGACAGCCTGACACCTGAGCCCAGCCAGTGCTTCAAGATCCACACAGACTCTCCAGACACCATGAAGAGGTGGCACCCAAAGGTTACAACTCTGCTGATACTCTTTCCATCAAAAAGAAGTGTTCCACAAGAAAAGGAATTGTCACTAGAAAAATTAAAATTCAGTCTCATCATAAGCTTTGTTCCTAAGTTTTCTTGAATATGTATCAAAGAAAGTTAGAGCACACAAATCTCTCTGCTTCTGGAGACTTCTTACTTACCGCTGAAGTTTGCCCCTTACGCAGGAAGGGAATCTATTCCAAGCAAGAATGTCATTGAAAAAGATCCCAATACGACACAGTCTCTGATTTCCCAGGGAGAAAATAAAGCAGGTTTGTTTGAAGGGAAGGTAACAAATCCAACAGGCAGAAAAGTTAACAGATGAAGGGATCTGCTTTAAAAACTCTTACTTTGTACCCCATATGTAGTTTTCCTACCATGTAAATTAAAAGGGACAAAAAAAGCAAAAAGAGAAATAAGAAAAAAGACCCATCAACCTAATATACTCCAGAGCAAAGGGGTACATTATCCCTACCCCCAAATACCTGAGTGAAGCTCTTTATTTTAGTACTCAGAGGAGCAAGGAATGGTGAGAATAACACCTGGAAAAGGGACTGAAACCAGTTAGTGCTGTATGTATGTAACAGTTTTACCTGTGTTATTTATTCCTGGGATATAGTTCTGCATGCAGCATTGATTTCCTCTTTTTCCTGCAGTAAATGGATGTGGACTAATAATGATTCTTTGATTAGACTGTGAAGGTTTCTATTACACTAGCAATAAATTATATATAAGGTGTGTTTCCTTTTTTCAGTAAGGCTTGGGGCATAACAATGCAATCTGGACACTCAACACTAGAGTTAAACTGAATCAAACATTCTACTTGAGATTTTTACCTCATTCCTTGCACACAGCAGGGCCAAGACTCAAGAACATTCAAAAGACTAAGCCTTCACACTTTTCTAAATTACCTGGTCAGCTTTCCAATACTGGAGTAAGGATTACTGGACAGAGTCAAAATACAGCTTTTGCTCCTTTCATAATACCTTGGGCTCTAATCAACATGAAGAAGCTGGTTTTAACAGACTTGCTATATTCCAGGAGTATATTATCTCTATCTCTGTACATGGATTTAAGAGTATTTTTCTGTCTGGTTTTTTTGTTTGTTTGTTTTGTTTCCCATGAAGTGCTTTATCTCTTAAGAAATTTTAATTATGTAACAAAATTGCACCATCTTTGAAAACAGATTTCTCACTCTTTAGATTTTTCCCTCTAAGGCATATATTACCAGTAATAACAGCCTAAAAATATACAAGAAAGTTTTTGAGTGAACTTCTTTGCCCTAATTATTTGAAATGGTTAAATCCCATGCCAGCAACCTCAATACACATTTGGCAGTATGCCTATACTCTATTACTGGCAATTATAAATATCATTGCGAACAGAACTTCTCCCAGTGTTGCTGCCATATAGAATTAGATACGAGATTTTTCAGAAGCCAAGCAAAAACATTTGTTTGGTCTATGAAAATGGAGGGGAGTAAATCAAAGAGCAGCAATTCACCCCTCTCTGGCAAATGCTATCTGAGCCTTATGGTTAAGTATCACTTTGTTATCTTCCATCTTCAGAAGCACATGAAAGCTGAATATTAATAAGAAGGCGTGTAACAAACTGAGTATATAACATAAGGCAGAGCTTATTACATTTATATTACTATTACAAAGGGACCTAATTTTAAGCATGTTCTGAGAAAGTCCTGCCTAAATTCCCCTATTAGCAGAGCCCCATTGTACCTCTTCCCCTACTGATCACACGTAATGAAACAGTAGTGAAAATTAGGAAGATCACAAGACAAAACTGAGAGTTCGCCTAGTAATTACATCTCCTGAGACTCCTTTATGTTTTACCTTAGGAAACTACAGGTCACCACCATCCCTTTTATTTGCCTTTTACTTGCTTAAGCAAACATTTCTGCCTGCCAATTTAAAAGCATAGTGATTCCCATAGTTACAGTTTTCTGTAAATGTAATGGCTAAAAATCAATAGTCACTATAATTCTTTTGAAGTTCATTATAAATTTCAATGCAACCAGAACTAGTTAAGATCCCCTGGCTGCAATGACTCAACCCATGAACTCAACACATGAATAAATCTACACAAATGAATAACTATTTTGGGGTCAATGCAATTTTTCACCAGTGCAAAGAAAGTTTCAAAGACCTTTTTATAAACCAAAGATTAGGAATGAGGCAAGAATCCTCCTGGGAGAATTAATACTTGTGTATATTCACTGCTGTACTTTTGCTCTGACCCATTTTCTGGGAACAAATGTTTAGTCTTTCATAAATTTCTGTAATATCCCCTATCTGACTGCTCAAGAATGCCTCCTATCCAGCACTACTTTATTCCAAACTCTAACACTCTTAACATTTGAGTAGTATCTTTCCAGTTGCACTAAGGAGACTCGGTTATCCCCTTACACCATAGAAATAGCATGCACCTGTGTAACCTGAAAACATTAAACTAAATGAAGTTGTTTTCCTTATCTCTAAATCTTTGTTCTCAAACAGGCCACAGGGAATGTGTTGCCCTGCTCACCACCAGCACAGGGGAAGGGTAATACACCAACCTCTGCAGCACAAATCCCAAAGGCTCATGCCATTCTTCTTAGGTCTAAAATATCTGCCCGAAGTGCAGTGCAGAATCTCTCAGGAAAGCAAGCATCCAGCCTATATGAGCAAAGTGGCTTGTGTTTCTGCTGCGTTTGACAGATCTGCCGAGCAGCAGCAGCAAGCGTTTGGCAGCACTAATCAGGTCCTGCTTGGAGCCCAGGAGCCAGCAGGGAAACTGAAGAATTGTGTCAGTAGTGTCTCCAGACACCACCAGATAGTTCTGCTCAATGACTCTGGGGCACGCCATCATTTTCTTCCTGGCAACACTGTTCTCTTGCAGGAGTCTGCCAATTAAATAAAGGTTTTGTGGAAAAGCTGAAACAGCAAGGCCCGTTTCTTCAGAATGCCAAAGGCTTCTTAAAGCAGCAGATGCCCAACATGTAAGGCTGTTGTCTCCCAAAGCTTTGCATATGCCTGGCTGAGAACTCAGTAACACAATTACTTTACTGGCAGATGTCAATGAACACCTTTTATGCTCTATAATTTTAATTTAAATGCCTTCTCATACTCCGAGTTTAACACTACTATTTTTTATCTCAAATATTTCACTACATATTTTTGTTTCAGAGTTCACTCGGACAAATTGGGAAACACCAGGCATCACTCCTATCACAAATGACATTTTACCATCCTTTATTACCCTTTAAATTTAGACACAGCACATCATCCCAAAGTACCCATATGTCCAGCCCAAACTTCAGTTGGGTTACTCAAGCTCTCATACTTTGGTAAAGTTCCACAAAACAGATCTTTCACAGGGAAGAAGGAAATGTCCAAGCTGCAATAGGAGATAATGTTAAATCTTATCCACTGGTAGATTATTTAAGTTTCTAACATTCTAGGTTGCAAAGCAGCATCAATTTATCCGGAGTCAGGATGAAAGCTCTCCTTTGCAAAGGTTTTCCACAATTCACCATTTCATGACTGTTGATTTCCCTTTGGAGGTCAAGTCGCATGCAGAACACAGCAAAGCACTCAGGCCTCCAGCCCCCTGTCACACACCACTTGACTCCAAGCAAACAAGAAAAAAATAAATGGACCAGCTGGCATGGAGGGTTGTTTTTCTCCCCCTCTAGCACAGCAGCACTGATGGAGTTGCCCTAAACAGGCTGGCATGGCGTGAAGCCAGCTTACATAACCTGATGGAAATTACATGCACGGGAGAGCAGGGGCTCCTGAGCAACAGGGGCATTCCATGAGGGCCCTGTAAACAAGGCACTTCACAGTACCTGGGTCCCTTCTCACTGCCTTGCAGCAGTCTAATCAATGCAACAGCCTCATAAAGACAAAGCGTGGCTGCAAATGTCTTACTGGTGCCCTACTGGTGCCCTACACACCACTCTACAGTGCCACTGCACACCTGGGCTTTCAGACTGCCTCAGAATGTTCTGGTAAAGTTATTTTTCTAAGTCAGTAGAGAACATAATCTACACAGAATTTTACAATTAAAGACGTAAAGTATTATGTTTCTGAAATAAGAATAAAGCCTTTTAAGGCTTAGAGAAGAAAAAAAAATTACAAGAAGCAATTTCAAGGTCAAGGTTTTTGTTTCAAAAAAGCAACAAACATTTAAAATCCATGCCTCAATTGTCTTCAGCCCCACTTAAACTCTAAACTGCTTATCAGTTTTCAGATGGAAACCCTGGATTATAGTTTTCAAAACTTCTGGTCAGCCCACTGAGAGAGATCATTATCTTTTACTACTCGAAGCAATTTAATACTACCCTATTACACAGTGTCTGAAGGTCCAGAGATCCTCTGAGTTTTACCACAAGACAGGTGGATGACATCTCAGTGATCAGGACATTGTGCTTCCCCCTCCCTCAATATTTTATGACATTTACTGCAGAAGACCTACTGCTATAGATACTTCAATAATATTGCTCCAGAAATTACCATTAAACTCATAAACCCTGCTTAAAGCTCGGTTTTACACTGACTCCTGCTATGGTTTGTTGTGTGTGTATTTATAGCTCAGATGATGGTATTAATGCAATGAGGCTCACTCTTACCGTCATGACAAGGAAAAAAAAAACCCAAAACAAACATTGCACATGACTGAAGGGAAAATGGGACAGAAAGAAAGAACTTTACGCAAAACTGATGACAACCTTATAGCATGATGTATACACACTGTCACTGACTATGTGTCTTTGTACGGCATTTTCCCTTATATCCACTTGAAAGTCCTCAAAGTCAGTCTTGGATGTATTTTTCTTTGCAAACTATTTTTTATAATAAACTATGATAAACTTCACCTATATGCAATTCAAAATGATTGAGAAATTTAATAACAGAAACTATACTTCATAGTATACTTATTTCCTTATAATTAATTCTGCTATGCATTTTGACAGGCAGTCTTTAAAACTGAAGCTATGACATTTATTAATACAATTTTGAATTAAGCTTACTCTTACTGATGAAAAATGGCTCCCTGTTGCATCGCCTTCAGTTCTCACTGTCAAAATAATATAAAACCTGCATGTTACTCTGTCAGAAACTCATCCTGCAGATTTCTTCAGAGTTTCTCTTGGTAAAACAACTTTTGATTTTATAGCCAATTCTGAAATCCTTGACATTACACAGAAGACTTTCCTTTACGCCATACAGGGAAGCCTTTTTGCTCTCATAAAGCTTTACCTATTTTCAGTGCTGTGCTATTTCCACAAGCATAGGGTTAGTGACAGCAAAGGCCTGCAGGCAAGAGCGAGAAGAGACATCCAATCACCCAAAATACTCTCTAAGAAATATGATGAGCAAGAGCAATGAAGTCTAAATTGCAGGGGCTGTCTGGGCTGTTTGCAGGACACAGCCTGAGCAGAGCCTTTGTCACCGGAGTGCCATCAATGCCATTCCATCTCCACGTCTCCATGAGGAAGGCAGAAGGGAGCGGATTTACAGGTACCCTTCAGAGGCCTTGTACAGCACCAGGGATGGCTTCCCAGCAGCTGGGAGTGTTTTGGCTGCCATGTCACTCTTCAGACACTGCTCTGTGGGTTGGCAGAGACCACGTGAGTGAGAAACAAACCATCGGCAGCTTCCCGCCCTGCAAAATAACACTGGTCAGAGCAGAGAGTAGAGTGCAAACTTGAAGGCATATTGAGCTTCAGAAAGTTTTTGTGCCTTTGACTTAGAGTTATAGCTGGGTGATAGTGCCTCCTTTATTTCTCACAAATCCACAAGAAAGTCGTATAGTAGTAGCTTCAGATATTTTAAATACTATCTGATATTTTTCAGTTTTCACCTCCATTAAGGCTACCATGTTAGAAATACCAGATAAGGTCTGTGAAAACTTCAACAGATTTATTTAGGGAAATTGTAATGCAAAGATTTAAATGCTGTGATCATACTGAAGAGAGCCATGAAACAATGTCCCTTTCTGTTGCCATCTTAGTGATGAGATGTGTACTTCAAGATCAGGATAAATCCCTTAGTACCATGATGCCCAGAGCGCCCTGTGCAAAACAAGGGCCACAGTAGCGAACTCCACAACCCAAGAGTGCTTTGAAGCGATGCATAATCACAGGCTCACAGTCCCGTGCACTCAGGTATCCCAGCCAGCAGCAAGAGCCAGCTCTGTGCAAGGCAAGGCCCAGCTCAGGAGGAGCTTTTACCACCCAAGCTACACACAGAGCCTGGCACACACAGCGAGTTAGGTGACACTGCAAGGCACGTTCTCATGTGGGGGAAGGCTGAAAGACTTCACACAAGAGCTAAACATGTTTAATGATATTTCATGAGGTTCAAAGAACTGAGTTATTATGGTGACATCAGCCTGTCCATACCAGCGAGGCCTCAGACTGTGGCAAGCTGCTACAGTGTAGCAGAGCAAAGCCAAGGTTGTTTAGAATGCTACATTTAGATTCTAGTTCAGCCTAGAAAATTTGAATAGCTCGGAAGAGCAACCTTACAAATGCACTGACATAGCATTTGGCTTTTAGGAAAGAAGTTTTAAAAAATTCTAGACATCCTTCACATGCTGTGCTTAAGTCTTTTAAGCTTTCCCCAGCAAAGTCATCTCAGCTTTGCTAATTTGCAGTAATGAACTTAATTCTTCCTTCCATGACTGTGTATTGTTTAATGGCTTTGCTTACAGCACTGACCATTATGAACCACTCATGCTCCCTGGCACCTTGGCACAGCAATTCATTATACAAGAAACCATTTCAAAACACCAGAGTCACAGAAATGTGATAATCTGTGGTCTAGCAGTCTTTTGACTCTTAAACCTCAGACTTACGGCTACAGTTCCCACTCCTAGAAGCTACAAGGTCTGGGTTCCACTTGGATCTCATCAGAAGAAACCTCAGGTATTTTCCCTGGAGAACTAGAACACAAGGAATCAGGATCCTCATGGTAGTTACAGAGTAGCTAAGAATGCTGCTAAGCAATAAGAATTTACCACTCAAAAAGTCTGGGCAATTAAGGTATTTCAACAGCAACAACTAATTTTAGATGCAATCCTACTGTGAAATCTCTTGGCTACGTTGCAAATGTGTGAAAAGGCTACAATATGAAGGTGTGAATCTTTGTTAAATCATTTTGTTTTTATGCTGTTCCCGTCCAGATCAAATCTGTCTGAGCTGCCAGTAGTTACAACAGTAGTTATAACTAGCTAGGAACTCACAGGGATTTTCATAAAGATATTTTATTTGAATCCCATGAGATGCTACAACAACAATGAAAGAGGAAACGAAAAGCAAGATTCAGTGTTCTTGTTTACATTTGCAAACTAGACTAGATGAAATATTAAACATTTAGTCCTCAATGTAAACAACTTTTTCATACATTTTAATAAAGAAATGAGATCATCCAAGGAACTGCCCTTAGATAGCAAGGGAAAATTGGAAAGTAAAATGCATGACATTTCAAGCAAGTGAAAATGCATTGACATTTTATTCAAAGCTCTACCAAAATAAATAAGAAAAACCCTCTCATCTGCCAATTATTTTGGGTATTAAAGGGAGGTGGGGGGAAAGGCCAGTCTTTGGTTTACACTGCATCAGTTCTACATACAGAAGGATCCATATGGGAAGTTTTATGCTGAGTCCAGCTTAACATCCATTTGAAAAATATAATGAGGGAGACATTACACAAAATATTATACCAAGGTCCTGGCCTGTTTGCCTCTCTCTTTTCTTGCCTACCTTCTCTCAGCACATAATAATTCTCAAAGTGAAACAAACTGCCCCACCAGTTTTGCTGTGTACAACCTGCTTCATAAAAATTCTATTTCTTCATGTCACACAATTGTTCTTCTGGCACAACTTATTTTCTTCTGAAAATGTGCATTTTTATTAATACTGACTATGTGGAAGTATCTCTTATTAGTATTACAATTACTTGTAGAAAGAAACAATATTGCTGTGTTGTTTAATATATTCTGTTCCATAAAATATTCAAGACTTATCAGGTTCCTGTGCAAATTCATACATCTGCTACAAAATATTCACATGTTCAGATACACTACTGCAATACAACTATCACAAGATAATTTCCCAGGTAATCTATAGTACGATCCCCAGATATGGTATCAAAACAGGAGCCAATTTACATTTACAGCTCTGGAATCATATTCCAGGTTTGATGAGTAGTCACACAAAGGCTGTGAGACTAATCTATCTGTTTCAAGACATTTAAATTTCCTCTTTCACATGCCATTCAAACAAAAGGGAACAGCCTGTGACACCTAAATTGCCTTTGATCCCCTATTACTGGATTTTCAGCAGCTTTGTCCAGTTTTTAGAACAAAAGCCAAGTACACACCCTTATATCACTATCCCTTAGCCAATGATACGTACAGCCAGCCTTGTCCAGCACGAATCTCACCCAATGCCTCTCCTCCCTCCAGGGTTTCTGGCTGACACATTCCAGCTGAGCCCCCAGCTCACCTCCTTCCCCCAGCTCACGACGCCGCGTCCCCACCCTTCGCTCCACCAAGCACCAGCAGTGTCCCTCCTTCTGCTGAGAGGGAGGGAGTCTCCCTCACCTCCTCCATACCCACAGAGCCCAGAGGGCCCTTCCCAGCAGCCAGGTCCACGCTCCCAGCACCACCAACGCCTGCACATGTTCTGCCTTCTGCCACAAGTGTCTATGGGGCTATCAGCAAGTCAGCTCTCTTGGGCTTTGTGTTATCACAGAGACTCCCAGCACTTCAGCTCGGGCTGAATGCCTTCATATTAAAACCACAGCTACTGCTGAAAGCCACCTGGGACTGCTGAGACCACCTGGACACTGGACAGGAACCACAACTAGGCTGAAACACTGAAACGGCAGCTGCCTGCAGCCGGTGTTTTATCTGGCAACAGAGACCAATTCTGAAAGTCATCATCAGTGGAACTGTACAGAGTCAGTTGCCTCCTGCTAAGAGTTCTGCATTTTGTAGCTATCTCAGGTGCCCACGAGTTCAAAACCCTTGTGCTGTTCAAGTGTTCATATATGCACATACAGAGAACACAGAAAAGGAGCAAGACAAACCTTTTACGAATACAGCATCATACCAGGTCCAGCCAAATCTTGTCCATTATCAACTTCCAAAACCCAATTTCCACTGGGGCCACAAGAGCACAAACAGGAGAACTCAGAAGCTCTTTATGAGAAGTCACCCATATCTAAGAAAACAAGGACAGAACAAGCATCTGTCTATTACAAAAAGATGAGCTACACTTCTTCCATATATAGTTTAAATGTTTCAATCTCTTATCTCAGGCATCTTTGTGAAACAGGAATTGTGGTGCACCCTCAAGAATCTAGAAAATTACCATGTTTTGTGTCCACACTGTGTTCTCTCCAGAGAAGTCCTTTACCTGACAGAAAACACCACTGAGTATTCAATGACTTAACAGCCTTCCTGCCACTTGGTCATTGTCCTTAAATGGCATAAGCACTCCACAACAGCGCAGGAAAAAGCAAAATGGCAAAGCACCACCCAAAATAGCAGGGGTTTGCACTGGTGGCAGCAGACAAGGCCAAAGCCTCAGTGAAGTCTGGTTTGTTTGAGAGACACAAGGTTATTTTAACAAGGTTATTGTACCACTTAAAAATAACAATCCTAAAATCCGACTGCGCAAATATAGAATCTCTAACCATTCTTTTCATTTAATGCATTAAAAATGTCCAATTTCAATGCAATATTTTTATGCTAAAACAGTAAGCCATAAACTCTCTAGCAAATGAAAACAAATTTAAAATTTAAATGAGAACTAAGTCAACAATTTGGTGATACAATCATGTATTTTCAATTAGATATTCAGAGTCTGCAAGTGAATTTATTTAGACCAATGTATCAGCATCATCAACAAAAAAAATTCATCATAATTACCACTTTCATCTGGCAGAAATTAGTAGCAGATGTTACGGAACTTTTCCACGTTTATATTCATAGATGCTTGACATTCCCCCGTTGAGTTCAAAATATGAAAGCACAATGAATAATAGCACTATGTTTTGAATCATAATCTGCACTTACTTTCAAGTCCCATCCTGGACTGCAGCAGCCACTGTTTCTCAGACTCAGCAAGACAATATGCTCCACAGAAAGGACACAAAACACTGAAATGGAACATCGGCTTGCAGGTCCATTACTGCCCAATCACTGTAAATATTCCGTGGCCACTTTGATTTCTGTGGACACCACACACTTACTTCACATCATCGGTAAGGAATATCAGTCCTACTCTGTAGCCCCCTGGTAACTAGAATATTAAATTTTACTTGTAGAGTTGGACAGGTCTCTAAACTATGTACAGCAAACTCTTCTACATCAGCCCAACCAGACTTACAAATACAAACATTTACCGAGTGACGATGAGATTTGTGATTCTGGGTTGAAAAAAACCACAAAAAAAAAACCAGCATGGAAGAAAATAAACCAACAAACACACACCATTTAAAAAAAAAACCCACAATAACTCATTGCCTGTCCAAGCAAAATTATCCAGATTATCCCCCTTCTTTCTGCTGGTTAGGAATCACATAGTTTTTAATGGTGACAAAGTTTAGGAAGGGCAGAAAGGAAGCTTCTCTTATGTACCTGCATTGCAACCAGGGAAATCTAGGTAAATCATGAATCAGATGATGAAACTCAAGTTTAACATACCTACAGATTTTTTTGGCTTTCACATGACTACATCAGCCAGGAGCTAAGTGTACCAGAGGTAGCTTTTTTCATCCTTTTCTTCTTCAAAGGATGAATTTTTCAATAACTTGATTTACTGCATTAACATGAGCACTCAGATAAGGGAAGTGGCAGGGACCTGTGGCAAGGAGCACACAGAGAGGAAACAGCTGCCTTTTCCTTGGATGCTGCATGTTTCCAGAGCCTCCTGAGATACAGCAGCCAGGTATTAAAATGCAAGGGACCCACCCTATAAAGATGTAACAGGAACAGCCTGATTTGTCTCCACTTCTTTTTAGAAGTCCTTGCTCTCCCAGATGGTATGAACTCTCCAGGCTACCCTGCTGTGCTTTTCTATTTGCTGTTTGCACTCTGCCCCAGTGTGGCCCCAGACCAGGCAGTCTGAGGACTCCCAGCACATCCACAGAAGAATGCTCTAGGGGGAATGGGAGAAATTCTAGGGGGAGAGGAAAACCAACCTCACATCTTCATTTTTATTTCCCTTCTAATCAGGCAGATTACCTGCCAGCATGCTAAAAGGTACCTCGGGGACACAGAAACAAAACCTAGATGAGGAGGCAGGAAGGACAAGAGGAATTACAACATCAACAGTAGCACTCTAGCAAGAAGTAGAAAGAAAGCCATGGTGCCTTAGATAAAATCCTGACAACTCTAGCCCGTAGCTAGCAAGGTACAGAAAAAGTCCTGACGTGCCCTTAATTCCTATTTTACAGTACACAACACAAGCAAAGAAGCAGAAGACTGCATTGTAGAAAAAAAATATACAGACCACATAAACTGGTAATAAACCTGAAATATTCATGCAATGTCACTCTGTCAAAGCATGTTTAGTCTACCAGATAAAACACTAGCAAGAAAAAACCCACTGCACTGCAGTACTCACATTTATGACTGAAAAAACCCAGAAATATAACTTCTGTCTCAATGAAACCCTGTATTTCCTTAAAACTACAGATTATTATACTTTAATTAAAATGTACTGAGGGAAGTATATTAATTTGCATCTGATTACAATTACAAATAGTTAAAAATCTGTACTTGGAGTTAAATATTCCTACAAACAGGTGTACAATGTCAGATTTACTGAACTAGATAAAGGGTATGTTATTTGATGTTAAAGTTACGGGATATCAAGAGAGAAAATAAAAAAGACTCACTGTATGTATATTTTTAAGTATGTTGATTAGCTAAAATGTAGCTGCATTTATAATTTTGAGTTAATGGTGAATAACAATGTTTTTAATGCAATATAAATTGCTATTGAGAACCAGGAATACATGGAGATTTGTGTTGTCTGTTTACTTGGGGGTCTTTGTTTGTTTTGGTTTTCAAACAGTAAAAAAAAATAGCCCTCCTTGCAAGCATTAATAAGCAGAGAGACTCTGCTCCCATCCCCAACAGCCCTTGCTGTTTTCAAGATACAAATGCAAGAAAGCACTTCAAAACTGCACAGCATAGCCATAGGGCTTTTATCACAATTCTTGTAGGTCTCCTGTTTAATGAAATACCAAGAAGAGTGGAAGGTAATTATAAACAGTAACCTGGAGGGCACAAGAGCAGGAACCAGTTGTACTGTTCCCAAAGCAGGCTCAGACATCTAAGAGAAAGATAAATCTAACAGAGCGTGAGCATTGTAGTATTAACTATTAATGTATTTTAATCAATGTTTTCTAGATTGTTCTGGGAAATGTAAGGTAGCAGGAGAAGGTAGCAAGCACTCCCATACCCACTGAGCTCAACTTACTTTTCATACAATACTCCTGAACATTTGTCTATAAACAGTAGTTTTTACAAACACAAAAGTAAGAGCATTTGTTGTCTATCAGCGGCAGTATCCGTGAGATACCTCTGCTCCCTCTGGAACTCATTCCTGATTCACAAGGCAAGAATCTCTTCCTTCCTGAACTATGTGCCATTCATTTTCCCTTTAGTCTTCTGATATTTTCAAACCCTTAAGCTACCCACAGATAAACACACCTAGCAGAATGCAGGAAGATCCACAAGTTTTCGAATAATTAATCTCTCCTTTCAATCAAACAGGTTTTTTTTATAAGCAAAGAGTTTCTTCTTCTACCAAGTGAAACTCCGGATAAGTTCTTTGTTAAAAAGCTTGACACAGAAGAGATATATGAATTGCCTGGCCTCCCTAAAGACAAGCAGGAATTATTACTTCATGACACATACACCAACAAGATGTTGAGAGGATGGGTTATATTCCATGGCTGTAGAGATTCCAAGGATTTCATGAGTATGAAGAACCAAGTACCACAGAAACAGAAATTGTCTATCAAATACAAGGAACATGGCTGTTCCAATCCAAATTGGTGTTATAGGGCAGTACACATTGGGATCATGCACTTCATACTACATCAGGTCAGGGAAAAACACAACACAACCACTGTGAAAATGAAAAACAGGAGGCAGTTGTATCTTAGGGTCTGTCTTACACAAAATTCCAGTTCTCCTTATATGAATTCACATTAAAAAAAAAGGAGGCATGGGGAGGTGTGAAAAAAAATCTTCTATTTTAACTTTTCACCACTGAAGTACCTGTTTACCTTGTTTTTTGACAGCAGTCTCCTCATGGAAGCAGCTATCTGCATTTCCAACTGGTTTTTGTCTTTCCTGCTGGACAGATCTTTAGGCAGCGTTAATCAGGTGGGGGATTTGTGTAGTTCCGTTTGTCTGAAGCACAGCAGTTCCAGCTTGCACAGGTAGCTGCCCACGCAAGCTGAGCAGGCAGAGTGTGGCTGAGCCGGTCAGAACAAACATTCCAGCCTCTCCAGAGACCCCAGGAGCGAGGGCCAGCGCACTTCATGGACAAGCTACGCATCTCAAAGCACAGTCGTGTAGGATGTCAACCCTTGACAGCAAATCCAGGCAAAAAAGGGGGACATGAATTTCCTCTAGGAAGGGATTTCCCAGTGTCACACACAGCACGTGGCACAGGAAGATGGCAGGAGCCAAGGGAACACGTCCATGTGAGTGCAGGCTCCCCGAGCAGATCCATCGGCGCAGGGACGCAGAGCACAGAGCGGCTCCTGTCCCTGTCCAGTGGCACTGTCCCTCAGGACACCAGCACACAGCTGCACAGGGACAGCACGTGCTCACGCTGTGCCACGCCACAATGCACCTCAGGGAAAGCCAAACAGAAGCATCCTGGGTTTGCCCGAGGTGCTCAGTGCCATGCAGGGACACTTCCTTGGCTTCTGGCTCTCCTGACTGTGCACCGTCACTGCTGATGCTACGGGCAGTTCAGAGACCCATGGGCCTTTGTTTCCCTGCTCAAAGCTCCACGTAATCCCTCAAAGAGTCATTCTCTGTGTTTCAGCATTCCATTATAAGTCTTTCCATATCTGAGTTTTCCCTTCACTGCTTGCAAACTGGCATTGTTTAAAGTCAGCGAAGCAGAGAATGCAAAAGACTGAAGTAAATATAGCTAGAGCTAGACTGCCTGATTTGGCTTCAGAAAGGGGGGTGGAGAGACAAAGAGAGCTGTGAAAATTACACATATTACAATGCTAATTAAGCCTTGTCTCTTCCAGCTCACTAGAACATTTCAAGTTTTCTACAAACTGTAGCTCAATACCAACTTCAGAGCAATCTGTCACTTCCAAGCTTCTCAAATACCCAAGAATAGACTTCTAAGCATAAATTTAGTCACCTGACTTGAAAATTTTTATCCTGAAAGGGATTCTGGAGGAAGCTTCTCAATTGTAAATTAAGGTCTGGGTGCATGTTCAGGCTGAAGTAAAGGACCTCATTCAGGAGCAGAACTTGTTTACTTTAAAAGGTCTGTACATCAGACCTGTGCTTCAAATCACACATTCTCACATATCTTAAAAGGGATGCAAGATTTGGGACTGATGGGGTAGGAAATGCACAACACTGCATTTTGGAGAACTTCTCCCACACAAGAATAAGAAGATTGCACTGTTTGGTTTTGAAATACTAGTAAGAAGAGACATCAAATCCCATAGAGAGAAGTTATCCTTAATTAAGCAGTACAAAGCCATCTGTGACAGCCTGGTTGATAAATCAGAGCAGAGGGACTGACTACAACTACAGCAACAGAACAAAAAAGCTCTTAAGTCGCTGGATGTGATCAGCATCCAGACACAGAAAAGAGCACCTTGCACATGTAAAAGAATGCCTTGGTTTTGCTGCTCTGTAGGACCAGAGTTGGCCAGGAAGAACCAACTGGGCTCTCAGTAAACACCAGAAACAATCCATGCAACCTATGAGTTGCATATTAAATAATACTGAAAGCTTACATTGGAACTTAAACTATATGGAGAAAATAATGGAAATTAGGCATGGACAGGGGCCTAAAAGGATTGGCTTGCAAAAGAAATTATCTGCATCAATGAAACTGTAAATGGAACATACTAAAAGGAGCCTCCAATTGCTGAAGCAAATTTATTTCCACTGAGAAAACAGACCCTGTTTTTAAACAAAAAACCTGTTTTAAAATTATTTTGTACTATTTCCTGAGTTTTGTAAGGTCCTTCATTTTTGGCCGGATACCTTTTGCTAATTCGGCGTGTAACTGCTGGATCCGTGAAAAGCTCCAAACGTGAGCAGAATACAAGATGCAAGCCCTGAGGAAGAGCTGAGAGCTGGCTGCTAATCCAGGTCTTGTAACTGGACACCTGAATTAAAGCTCTCACTCCCATTCACTGCCTTTGTCACTGAACATAAGCAATGCTGAATGCCTGCACAGTACATGAGCCCTAAAACACGGGTTGTTTATAAAAAACACTTCTAAAAGCTTTCATTAGACTGAGGATGACTCAGTTTATACCATTTTAGTAAATGACATTACACTTTTAACTATTTTATTATTTTAAAATAACAGAAGTTTAGGACGCTTCAAAATGTGAAACACATAGGAGTTTCAAACTGAGCATCAGGCATTTGAAACCTTTTTCTCATTTTCCAAGGCAAAAAACTGGACACCTACAGAACAGTTTTAAGATGCTCTTTAAATTATATCATATTTCATACAGTGTATAAAGCTGTCAATTCCTGACCTCACAGATCAGACAGCCAGACAACTAACTAAGGCTTTTGCCTATAATGAATTGCAAAAGATGGATTTAAAAACAAAACTGTTTAGGCTTAGCTTTAAAATTAACTAAACTGTGGTTTAACTTGCAATATAAAATGTGAATTAAATTATTTTGCAGGTTTCCCTGCTTGTTTCAATACTCTTTCACCACAGTGTGTTCAGACTCTTCTAATCAACAGCATGAAGGCCAGACAATGTTCCTTCTTGCTGCCACATCCCTGCTTATGACTCTGCAGTGGGGAACACAACAGAGGGAGAATTTAGGAGCACTGTGGAGGAGAATAACAAAACCTGGCTTCCAGTTTCCAAGTCACATAGACCATGAAGCACTGACAGATATAAAAACCCCAGACAAACCAGCTTTTAGGGCCTGGCCCCTCAGTCTTATCCACTCAAAGTCTCATGGGACATTGTTCAACTCCTAGCCAGTCCTGTTGGACAGGGATTTGTCCTGACTTGGACAAGCCTTTGGTCATTCAAGTTCACATTTTCTTCACATGACAATCACAGAGTCAGTTTTAAATGTCTGGGGGAATTGCAAGGGGTTGCTGCAGCTAAAAGATCATCCATCTGAGAAAAAAAAATCTCGAGATATAAAGAGCAAACTTAATTTAGCTTGCAGTGGAGTTAAGGTCTGTTCCTCCCATGCCAATCACATCCACTTGAATCATAAATGCAAGCACAGACTGAGGCTAGGGAGACACTGTGGCCAGTGCCCAGCTCTCCCACTCACACTTTGGCAGAAGGGAGAGGACCCCCACTGGAAATGGATGTGCAGGGACACACACAGAGGAGCCTGTCACTACCCCTTCCTCTCCTGGGAAAGAGGATCAGGAGCTTGCACCACTGCTGATAGAGACCAGGCCCACGTGTATTCCATGGCTGCTGGCCTGTCTAAAGCAGCAGCGAGTGGTTGGATCTGGAGCCCAGGATCTGTCAGTGACCATCTGACAGAACCCCACCAACAATCCGGCCCGTGAGGATTGCCGTGCCCGCTTTGCAGGGCTGCCATGAGCACAGCCAGGGCACTCCAGCCAGGCCTGGAATAGGAGCAGCACTCTCAGCTGTGCTTTTGCCCTGCCCATCTTCGTTGCTGCACACACAGCACACCGGCTCAGACCTTCGACCGGCCTGATAAATGGTGTGGTGCTTTTCCAAATCTACTGGGACAAGTCAGGTGACAAATGATTTCCATTAGCTTCAGCAGAATGGAAACAAAACAGATCAATACAAATGATTTGCAGCAAATTCAGATCATAAATTTCCTTTTGCCCAGTTCCATCATTTTAAAATAGAAGCATTCTCCCCACACAATATGAAAAAAGGCAGTAGTGATCCAGAGACTTGATCATTCAAGTTACAACAAACTGCTCATGATTTCAGCTTGGAGTGCCTTTTAATCAAGCATTAATTTTACTCAGTGATACATAATGGTACTATTTTAAATGATGTCAAACAATAAAAAATCTAATGGCCATATTATTTTTGGAAACTGAATTGGATCCTACTGTATGTAAAGCTGTACAAGTCCTAAATTCTACTTTTAATTTACTAAAATTACCTGCTAATTTTACTTTTCCCCTTCTTTTGTCTATAACCGTTTCTAAACCCTGTTTGTGAAGGATATTTTGGGAGTCACCAATTCTTGTACCTTTGAGATCAAACAACAGATTATGAGCCTGCACTGCAAAGAACAGCTTGCATATAGCTCCTTGTTCTTCCTAGCTGGCTCTGCTAACTATTTAACGAACTTGAATCCCAAAATATACTCATCTTCTGTATTGTAGAGGAGATACACTGATTTATGAATCTGCTCTTGTGAGCAAATCATCTGTACTAATGAAAAAGATATTCACAAACAAAAAAATTCAGTGAGGCAGGAAAACCATTAATTCCTTCAGGGCAGGCTCAGGTCACCCCACTTTCAGAGGTACAAAATACACTTCTGCAAGAACACCTTGTGGGGACAATTGCCTTGTAAATAGTTACTGTAGTGACAAACAAATACAGATCTCTTGGTGTTTCTTTACTGTTATCAATATCAGTGGTGTCTCCTTAACTAGCTCTGACCCCAGGTTCATTTTCATGCCATAGCTGGTTACACAGGTAAATTCTTAGTCACAAAGGGAAAACAAATTTCCCACTGAATTAAGTAACCTCCCTTTCAGATTCAGTGTATTGTCAGGGTATTGCCTCTACTGCTTTTAATCCCCCTCCCCAAAAAAAAGAGAAATATAGAAGGAGAAAATTGTCTTTTTTCTGTATTAATACATCAGTAGAATCCTTTCAAAACATTTCTCCTCTTGACACAAAGGAAGGAGTTGGGTGCAATTTTCTCCTCAGGACAGCTACAAAACACCCTTCATGAGAGCACATCCCCCCCTGCCTTGTCACAACACTTGTCCTTGTCTCTTACCTCCCTCTTGTCAGAAGTCACCCAAATAGGCCACTGGGAGAAAACAAATCTTTCCCTGATATAAAGCAATCCTACCTTTTCTTTTTTGTGCTTGACAGCATAAACAAAAGAACTGCTATAAATCACAAGTGGATTCAGTTAAGTGGTGGGATCCTATCTAGAAACAAAGCTTAAGAAATCTGAACTGAATCAAAACAGTATCATGGGGTGGAAGATATATATCAAGCACTGTCATCTATTGGTACATACTAAATATTTATCTAGAGAAAAAAAATGTTGAAAAAAATGTGATTTTAGAATTTACCTAAATAAACTGGAGTGATCTTAGCTGAAAGTTGTCTAATTATCTGGAAGCTAAATAGAATCAAATAGCCTCCGCTTCAAAAGGTAGAATAAAAAGACAAGAAAATATATATTTTATTTAAGACAGAACTTCACCAATATTGCACAATGCTCTGTACTGTAAATTACTTCACATACAAAGCACCATTATTCCATGAACACTAAGAACCCAAATTCACAGATAAAGCACCTGATGAACATCTGCCAGCTGTTGCATTTTAAAACAGGATATGAGAGGCACTAGCATAATGTTATTTAATGTGGAGAAAGCAGAATGGATTTGAACACCAACTTCTTGTGTCATTTTGAGATTTATTGTTGGAGTTGGATTTTACCTCCCTCTCTTTCCCCCTGCCCCCAAGGTTTCTTAGCAAAGTGGGCTTTTTTGCGTGCACAGCTTTGCCATGTCTCAGGCGAACACAGAAATGCAGGTTCTGTGCCCCCGTTTCAGAACAGGTTACATCCCCTGCTGCAGCCTGCTGAGCACTGGAGCGTGAGTGGCTTTGTGTGACTCAGGTACTGCACGGACAAGCCCTGTGACAGCTCTGCTCTGCAGGACGCTTTAGGGACATTCTGGGCACTCGCCGGTCCAATGCTGCTGGAGAAATCCAGCAGCACAGTGCAGACAGGAGGGGTAATTTCACTTCTGTAATCTGTCAGGCAGCACCACTTGCACTGGAGGGTGGGGAGCAGTTAGGTGCTGTCCATCAGTATTATTCTGGATCTCTCCTTCCCACCCGCATTCACTCCCGGTGCCCTTCTTTGTTCAA
Organism: Polioptila caerulea; assembly: GCA_013397295.1. Taxonomy (NCBI): domain Eukaryota; kingdom Metazoa; phylum Chordata; class Aves; order Passeriformes; family Certhiidae; genus Polioptila; species Polioptila caerulea. Next base: position 316,641 of record VYXF01009265.1, on the reverse strand, counting down.
TCCAATTCAAGTCATTTTACTATCTTAAGTCAAAAGCGCCAATTTTTTTAATTCCTAAATTGACCTGGACCACAGAAATTAGCTTTTGCCCCCTAAGCAGATATGTGGTGAGAAGGCAGTTAACCCAGTATATTTCATCAGTTGCTTTAACTTGCAGGAAGAAGGGTTTTAAATCAGTTCTGCAAATGTCAGCTCACTGTAATGCACTGCACCAAGAAGACTGAGTAAAATGCAGCCATTTTGAGCATTTGAGAGGCAGTGATCAGGAACACAATAATGAACTGCAATGTGTGTTGTTATGCCTGTATAGAAATAAATGCAAGGCCTATACCAGCAATGCTGATACTTCTCAATTGCACTATGGTATTTTTCAGCTTTGCAGGTGTGTGGGGGAGATATGACAGAACCACCAAGAGGAAGGATTGCAAGAGGCTGTCTGCCAGCTTTTCCAAAAGCCTCCATTAGGCTTCTAGCTTTTCAGGAGGGAAAGAAGAGAAAACAGAAAGAAGAGATGTTCTTCTAAAATGGGGAGCAAATGGTCACTTTAGGACTGCAGCTGTTTCTCTGCAGGAGGCACAGACAGGACACCAGAAGAATATTTGGCAAAGATGTTCAATATGTAGAGAAATATATAATGTGTGATCGATGGTGCTATGCTTTCCCCTTAAACAAATCCCATTCCCATATGGCCTGCAAGATATTAAACTATTGCTTATGTTTGCAGTTCCAGCTGGAGACTGTATATAAACAAAACTACTTCTGTAAGTCTCTTTGCAGTACAGTATAATGTTTATTCTTCCTTTTAAATAAACCCCTAAACAACATTAGATATAGAAAAATACAAAATATATCAAATTTCAACAATAACTTATCACTTCACTGCAGTTATTAAAAAAATAAAATAAAACAAGGAAAACTTCCCTTGTTCCAGCCTACTAGAAAGAAAAAATCAGGGGTTCTAACTAGGTCCTAACTGCCCTCCAGGCTTTAGAAGACTCCTCCAAAGACCAATCTATGAATGAAAGCAAAAACAAAGATACAGTGAAACCAAGAAACTTCTCAATTTGAAACAATTTAATTAATAACTTTACTAAGTATACCACAAAGCATCCAGCCTTTGGTACTCTAATCGGTTGCATAATCTTTAATTAAACAGTTGCACCTGAAAAAAAAAAAAAAAGGTGCAGGAAAACCACACTCTGTAAGAAGAATTCCCTGGGTACAACACATATTTAGAATTGCTGGGCTCCTAATTAAGTTTCCATTACTATACCCAAGGGGGAAAAAGTGATGTCAGAAGACAATACTGAGAGCATAGACTAGATCTAGAGATAGCCAAGTGTTTGAAAGGAGTTAGAAGAATGCTAAAAATGTCCTTGAGACAGCAAACCTAGACTCAGAGAGTAGGAGCTGCAGTGATCTCTCCCATCAGTGCCATATCAGCACCCAGTGACAGAGGCAGCTGGCCAAGCACTTGACAGCTCTCCACTCTGGGGGACTGCAGGAGAGGAAAAACAGGTTAGACTATGCAGTTTCAGAGAAATCATTCTCCATGGCTTTGTTTAGTGGTGAGACCTGATCAAAAAAAGGAAGGTTCTTCCTCCCAAGTGGTATGGAAAGTCAGCCCTATTAAGCGCAATGCTTCTCCCCTGTTCCAATCTCTGTTATGAAACTCAGCTGCATCCTCCAGGCCTTCCAGAAAGCAAGACAGCATTAACGTTTCTGTGTGGGGATCTTTGAAGGTCTTTTCCTTCCTGTAAACTTCCAATCCTGCTCTTACTTTCTGCCTTTCTGAAGTCTGCTAATCCATCTGCTTCTTCTCTGCTGCCTTCCTTCATTTCTCCTCGGAGCTCTCCAAATAAAAGACTACACCAAGGCATGGAATTTCACACATGCAGCTTCTTGCTCACTGGTTTGCTGACAGGAGTTCAAAGCCCATTCCAGAGTGTAGAATGGATGTTAGTAACACATACATGTGCAAATGATGGGCAGGAAGAGTCACACAGTTGCTGCCCCAGCTATGGGACAGAGCCCATTCTATCAGCCTGGGCTGAGGGCAACACACCGGGGCATTCCTTGACACAGGAGGTTATTGACTGCTCTGCTAAGTTCGTCCTCTATTTGTTCCCATCCCTTTCTGCTACTTCCCTCGCCTCCCCTATTTTTGGTTCCTGCAGGTTAGTGTCTAACAGCCATTCTTAGAGCTCACAGCTCATGCAATGCAGAGTTAGCTTTACCTTTACAGACAGGAACTTTTTAAATATTTTTTTTTTCTGATGCTAACCTCTTCCTGCTCATTTTACTTATGCTGCTCAACAAATTAGTATAACAAATCACTATAGGTATGGTAAATAGATAACAAAGCTTAAAAAAAAATACAGGGATTATTCTACATGTGTTTTGCTTAAAGCAGTAAATCAAATGAAGGCTTCCATCAACAGAGAAACCTCAACACTATGAACAGCATTTAGCAGAACAGACAGTGTCCATCCACTTTTTTTACCTCTTTTTGAGCAGAAAAGTGTCTTTTAATTTACATGTATAACAAGCATTACCATACTGACACAGTCCATGCTTCCATTTGTCTAAATCCAATTCTATGATATATTTACTGCCTGCTGGATGTAAGTACCACTCCAGGCAACTGATTGTCTCCATTTTCGTTACACCTGCAATATGAAACTCTTTTAGCATTTGCTGCACTGCTAAGATGATTGGGATCAAATACTCTAAAATTGAAGACTGATTTTGCAAGAGCACTTTTAGTCATTATTTAAAACGTTCTCATAACCTTATTGCACTCAACAATACATCCCAAGTTCACTTTTCTATCTAGACTGCAGCATCTTTAGATTCTTGGCCTGAATCTGTACATCTCTCCTGACAGACAAGGTCTGGGCTGCAGGCAGCTCAAGGACTTCAAGAATCTTGGCAAGAATGTGGAGCTTCATTCCTTGTCCTTCCTGGTAGTTCTAGTGCAAGACATCAAACTACAGATGGACACTTAGAAAAACAACAGAAACAAACAAAACCACCAAACCCAACAGCCATCACCAAACAGTCTGCCCAAAAATCCCAAACCTCACAATTAGCCACCTTACTTAAACACAAAAGCCTTTGAAAACCTTGTTCATTAACTTATTTCCACCTCCAAACTGCAGTTTCTCCATTTCAGGTTTCATTTGCAGTCAGAACAAGTTTCAGTGCATGATTCACCTCTTATTTCACTGCCGCAGCTTTAAATAACTTCGAGGAAGCAGGAGGTGTTACCCAAGATGCCAGGATCCCTCAGGTGCCATTTGCCACAGGTTAGTTGCTATTGTTCACTCACCTCCTAGGCCTCCAGCCCCTGCCAGTCCTGGCTGCACCACAGGGTCTCTCAGCTGGCAGAGAGCAAAAACCCTGACTCCAATCTCAGCTTCTTTAGTCAAAACCATTGCAGAAGACCACCTCGGGTTTAACAGGGATATGGGCCTTGCTCGGAGTAAGGAGTTGCAGCAGGCACTTGCCAGCAGCTAAAAGGAAACATGACCACAGCCCATCCCAGCACAACCCAAAGTAACAGGGAAGAGATGAAAACAAACTAATAAACAAATATCAACAAAGCCCACATAGGAAACCAACAGAGTAATAAAATACCCACAAACAACCTCAAAGCATAAACCCCCATAATTTTATGCCAAGCCTCAAGACAGTAACACCCCCACCAGAGCAGGCAGTCCTCTCTTTCAGGAGCCCCAGTGGTAATGTTGCCATAAAATGAGGGTACCAGAGCTGCAAGGGATTCAACTCCTGCCCTTCCCTTGCAGACACAGAGGCCATCCCCACAACCCTCCCCACCAGCATCCTTCTCTACTCCAAACAGTAGAATTTCAGTCAGCATTCAAAACCCAGCCTGCTGGAGTTTACTTGTTTAGCTCTCAGTGACCTGAGCATTTCACAGCTGCTATTCTCTTGCCTTTTTTCCCCTCTAGCTTTACTGAAAATACACTTTTCAATTCAGTTCTTTCAGCTGCATTGCCAATTTCTCTTTCCTTGGAAGCCATTATCTTTTTGACCATCTATCCTAAAGTAAAACAACCCCCCAAAAATCAACCAAAAAAGCCCACCAAGCACAAAAATAGCTTTTCCTTTGCCTTCTCTAAACCAGGGATGTGCAACACTTGGATTAAACAAAAGCCTTTTGTTTTATTACCTATAGAGGCATTTCAGTTTAAGCCATCTCATGCTTCTGGAAGGAACCCATGTAAGTATAATTCTGGTCCAAATCAGTCCTGTTTGATTAACACAACAATTGGTTTTAAGGGGTAGAAATCAGCAGAATTAGTGGCTGCTCATTTGCCAAAGTCAAGGCATCACAGGTAACATCCTACTGTGATCACAAATAGAGATGGAAAAGTCAAGCAGCTCGATTGATCTGTGTGAAATCTTGCTGCCAGCAGAGTACTGCAATCACCCCACACTGAATTCTTAAACACATGGCATAGGTCCACTTCAGCTGGTGTCAGCTGTGTCACCTACACCAGCTCAAGTCAGTCCCCACAACACGCACCAACATCCAGAAATAACAGCAGTCTGAAAGTCTGCTTTAATCTCTCCATGGATTTTGGGTTTCTTTGTTAATAGTACTTGCAATTAGGATTAAGTACAAATTCTGCTTTGACAGTCTATCAAATGATAACCACCATAAAGCACGGCAATAAGGAGATGGAGAAGGGCATGGGTCAAACTGCTGCTGCATTAAATTGCACGCTGCACACGCCCAGCATGAGCCACAACCTCTAAAGCCAGAGCAGCCAGCATTATTCCTAGCATAAAAAGCAGTCAGCCTGATCACTGAACATATATTGGTCATTTCAACAATATGAAGCAGCAAGCTGGGCACTGAAGAATTCTAATCTGCAGAGCAGTATTAACTGAGCATAAATCCACAACGAAACAAATCTTTGGCTGGGGATGAGGCTGCTGGAAACCCAACTGCACCAAGAGCATTGGAGCACGCTGCCCTCCCCAGGGAGAGCACAGGGACCTGCAGCTCCCGTGCCCTGGCTGTCCCAGCAGAGCCCGTGTGGGTGCTGCTGCCGTGGCACGGGCAGAGCCGCTGCTGGGCGCTGCCCCACGCGTGACAGGCGCGAGTGCCGGGCTCGGGCTGCAGTTCAGACTGCAGTTCAGACTGCAGTTCAGACTTGCTGCAATAAAGCTGGGCCATTCACTTTCTGGCTGCCTCATCCCCTGCACACACAGCTCCATGAACACAGCAACGCTCCTCAGCTGGCTTTCCCATCAGTGAGTCCAGCTGTGGAGATTGCCCTGCTACCCAGAGGTGCTATCAGGACATTATGGCCTTTCAAAGCACAGCTGACAAATGCTCTCCTGCTCCATTCTCCTCTCACTGGCATCACGAATGAGGAATAAATTGGCATATGCCAGAGGACTGGTATTAAATTTAAAAACCTCACCATTCCCTGCCCCTAAAAAGCACACAAATAAAAATACAAACTAAGAAATCAATTACAAATAAGTAGGTAAAAACACTCATATGAAAGCAGGAAATGGAAATACAGAACCACAATAACTTATTTGAGATCAAAGTAAAAACTATCATTTCTAGTCACTCCAGAAGTCTCCATCTTACCACAAATAAATATTTTAAATATAAATGCTTATGGAAAGTTCCCAAAATTTAGCTCATGATAATATGCCTTTTGTTTGATGTGTACCCTGTTGAGAGACTAAAGTCTTTTTAGAATGATAACTGTGATGCTATCTTCTTTTAATGCCTATTGAGAGTAAAGCTGCATGTAAACAGAACTAAATATATACTCATTCTTATTATAAATGGATTAGGAGTTTGAGTGCAAAGGAAAACAATCTATATTCCCTCAACAAATAGATACTTGGTTAATTCCTAGCAAGACCTAATCTCCACACCAACTCCCAGAGCTCTGTGGAAGAAGCTGTGTAAGGCCAAACAATGCAAAGTCAGTGGATTCCTTTCATTTTCCCCCACAGATCAGGGAGAATGTGATACCTGCTGCATCATATTAACCCATCCTCTTTAGAAAGTGAAGATAAAAATACACAAATCTGCATCCTGGGAGGAGTGGAGGGAATCATATTGAATTATTTTATCAGGTAAGAAGTGTGAGAACCTTATTCTGCTTTTTTCACTGCTGATTCCTCAGCACCAGGACTGAAGTTCAGCCCTTGGTCTTGTGTCCCTCTCAGCCACAGCCTGCAGCACGAAGAGACTTCTGGCACAGAAAAGAACACCTGAATCTCCCTACACTCGAGTTTGCTTGTCCAAGGCAAACATTGGCTATGTGTTCAAACGCATCAACATTTTCCAGAGCACACCAAGGTGTCAGATGCAACTCCTAGAACTTATGTTTTAAAAAGTAACAGATGTGTTCAACAGATCTCAGTTGCCTTGCTATTTCACATTAGATAAATATCAGTCAAAAATTTCCAGCACTTTAAACATACCAAATGTTTCTTACATTTGCACGCTGATGTTCCTGCATATTTAGAAATATACAGCATTTTAAACAAACAATAAAGCAATATTAAAACAGAGACAAGTGCTTTGAGGAAAAAAAATCTTTTCAACTTTCAACAGGATCTACAGATGAGAAATCAGTCTTTTTAGATACAGCTTCTTAGAGAGTATTTTCATGTAATATTCCTAAAGTAGAAGCAAATTTCTCATTTTATCAGCAGAAGAAAAGCCAAAAGCAGAGTATGGTCTACAGAAATTCTCATTTTAGGTTCATATGAACAAACCAAAGCACAACCCCACTGGATCCTATTGTTTTTTCCTAAGACCACAGAAGTACAATAAAATATTGAATGTGCTTATATTGACATTATTTCTCATGTCAAAAGTACTTTTCCAAATTCACCCTGAGGAGCAGAAGGCAAGAACTGTGGGCAAATCAATGTTTATGCGATGCTGTATTTAAAAACAATCTTTAAATCAGCATGCAGATGTGATCCTCTGAGCAGCCCTGCCCTGCTGGGCCAGGCACAGGCTGAAGGGGTGGCCTGCAGCCAGAGCCACGTTCCACACCACAGGGCTGGGCACTCACCCATTACTGACAGCACAGAAAAGCCATCTTTCTGCACCATTCCCACAAAAGCCATCTTTCTGCACCCTTTCCCACGAAAGCCATCCTGTTGGGGTAGCAGCTGGGCACCCAACTCATGAGTTCATGCTCATTCCCATTGTAGCTCCTACTTCCATAAGAGCAAAATCCTAGATTCTGTTGTGGAAGAGCTCTAGTTACTTTATGAATGCACAAGCCAAGCTGGACTACAGATCAGTTTAAGACTCCACACTACTTCTTTGTGAACTGCAGTTTCTGTGTAAAAGTCTGTTCGTGATACAACCAAAATTGTAAAGAAATGTTTAGAGGCAAGTAAGGTGGTCCTTTATCAGTTACATTCCTAACACTGCCTCCAAATATTATATACAAGGACTTCAAAACCCAACAAAAAACAGGAGGAAAAAAAAAAAGAAAAAAATTAAAGGAAGTGCCTGGGATTCCCCCTCTCAGAGCACAAATGTTTTTTGAAGACTTGATTTATTCCTATCTTCCCTAAGCCTATATGAGCTCCTTCAAGGTAACAATCATTAACATTTTCAGAAATAAATATTATACCCACAACACAGGGTCATAATTAAAATAAAATATTCATCATTCTAGTCTGTTAATATTCACAGAATTCAGTTCACAACATGCCTTCAAGCCTTGGTCTGCAGAATGCTGAACCTAATTTGTTTGAGGTGCAGTAGTTAAGTTCTTGTAGAATTGCTACAGATGCTTGAAGGTTAAACCAACAGAATTATAATTTATGGGATTTAGCACATAACCACTAACTGATTGCTGCAGAATTTGATAAGGCTCTTATCTTTCAAACAAACCACGCTATGGGATGCGCAAATCACAAGCTGCTACCCTTTTAGTCTCCCCTTCTTCCAGGAGAAAGGCCAGAGTGCCCATGTTCAATATGGATGAGGGCAGTTCATGATGTCATCCCCATTCCAAATTGCAGCTGCAGCAGATTCAGCTTACGGTATGTTAAAACTCAAGGTGTGGAGGTTTTTTGTTTGGGGTTGGTTGTGTTTTTTTCCACTTTAATAGGGTCCTGTTGTGACAAACTGCCCATTTCCTCTGGGGGCAGAAAGCAGAGAGCATCTGAGAGCAAACCCTCCATTCCCAGCGCTCCCCTCAAGCTGACAGAAGGAGCTCGCTAAGCCAGAATGGCTGGTCCCTCTCACATTCCAAGTCCCTCCAATTGCCTTCCTTCCTGCCAGGACCCTGGAGTGCAGTGTCCCTGGGCAGCAGCCCTCCCGTGCGCGGGAGCCGGCGCACAGCTCAGTGTCGGGGCTGCACAGCGGCCCTGGGGCAGAGCTGCTGGGCTCCAGAGGGCCCCACTGCAGCACAGCCACCACTCCCCTCAGCTGGCTCCATCCATCTGCAACAGAGCACTCTTGCTGGTTTGCTCCTGCTGAAAATAAGTTCCTCTTGAACATCGTTAACAGTATTTAGTACATTCAGTGCTTTGTAACAGCGTAATGGACCAGAAACCATTTTCACAGCTCTCAATGTCCTGGTCGCCATCCATCACTACTTGAAGAATAAATCAAACATGTCTGGAATATTTCACATTCTCTGTGGTGAGAGAAATGACTGAGCTCACAGAGCAAGAGAGATGCAACTCTAGCATACCTAGTCCACTCTTGGAAAAGAGTCTATCTGCTATGATACACTCTACAGAGAAGGGATCTGAATTACAGGAGATTGAATTTTGGTAGCCATCAAGACAAAATACTAAACAGAAATGTAAAGACGCTCAAATAGAAATTAATCATTCTGATACTTTAAACTCATTCTAGTGACCTTAGAACAGAAAACTATTTTCCTTTAGCTGTCTATGGGAATTTAACTCACCTCAGAAGCCACCTGTACCCAAAATGTTAATATTCTCCAATATACAAATTCTTCTTTCCCTTCTCCACCTGTTTACACAGGCCATGCACAGGAAATGCTCCTATACACCTCAGAGAGCATTAATCATGGCTACATTCCAGCAATGGATGCACCATGGCCTTCCCAATTAAACAGCAGACAGCAACCGTACCGCAGTGCAGACAAGTAGCAACTAAGTACAAATATTTACTTATCGAAAAGCCTTTCTGTGTATCTGTAAAATACACACACAGAGCTCCTAAATAGGTTTTCAGTGCTGTCCTTAAGTGTTCCTTTTATTTGTGCTTTACATGACAAGTAGTTTTTCACAATTAATATAAACCCCAGACACCCAGCAGGAGCATTGTTACATTCCAGCTCTTGAGATGATTCCATCTGTGAGGCAGTACAAATCTGCTGTAGCGCTGGGCCTCTCTTCATGGACCTGAAAGCACTGCATTACAAAAGCATCCATCCCTTTGTTCTTGGTCTGGATTTCGGCTTTCCCAGCCTTTTTCAATTTAGTGCTTCCTTTGCTCTATCTTTGTTTCCAGGAGATGGATCTGACACAGCAAGCCCACAATTCCAAGAGCGTGGGTCAGTTGACAGGGCAATCAAATGAGCACAGAGCTGAGGACACAACACAGGACACGAACTGCAGATCAGTCATGAACCATCACAGCCCTGTGCCCAGCCTCCCGAGCTCTCTCGTGCCAGGTGCAGGAGCTCAAGAGCAGCAGCACAGGGACAGCCTCAGATTGCTCTCCACCCTGCAGCCAGCCTCGTGTCTGCAGCTTGTATATCTTTGTCCAATACTCCAGTGCACAGTAAAAACACACATACTATTTGCTTAAATTCCACAGCTTATGCTGAACTTCAGCTTGTCAAAGTATCTGGAAGACAAGTAGTAATGTGGCTGACACACAGGGTGAGGAAAAAAATTATTTTGTCCTCTTCAGATCTACCACTAATGCCGCAGAATATTTCCTCTCGCAACTCAGCGCCATCTCTCTTCTCCTCACCACCCTGTCACTGCCCCTACATCTACTCTTATAAAAGTACTTTATCATGGTTTGCTTTTAAGTTTTTCCCCATGAAAAATCTCAGTGTAATGGAGCATTCCATCAAGAGGCTCACGGCATACAGCCAGGACTCTGAAAGGGGGTTTGGTGATAGATAAAGGTAATTATAGTGCAACATTTGCCATACCACAATTTAAGGCTATGTCAGCACTTTCCCCCCTTTAAGAGGCTTATAAGTCTGAAAGCCTCTGGCCTGAAACTTGATAAATACATCCAGTGAAAAATAATCTGAATTGTAGAGTCAATGAGATGCCTTGAATTGAAAAGCAGTCACGCCAAAAGTAGTCTTGAACTTGTAGTGGATGGAAGACTAGATATGAGTTGCAAAGAGCTCTAAAAATAAATCACTTCATGCATAATTCGAAGAACTGTCAGTGGACAAAGTTTTTAGAATATATACTCTAAGTTTCTTGGTAAAATTATAACTAGGAATGAAAAGTATGCCTGAACACATGTTCCAGACCTCAGCAACTGCTAATCACAAGTTCTAGCAAACCAACAATGTCCTTTCTCCAGGGCAGCTTCCCTATTGCATGCTCCTGTGCTTCCCCCATCCAGGGGTTTTAGGGAACCCACTGGAACTGTGCAATACACATTTTTCCATTAATACCCTGAATATAAGCCCTGAAATCACAGCTGCACTTCACAGACACCACTCAGGGCCTGGCCATACAGCCGGGCATAGGCCAGGTGAGCATGGACCTGATCCCCTCTGGCCATGTACACAGCACTGGCCCAGGAGTGCTGTAGACACATCAGCTGGGTGATGCACCTGAGCCAGGACTTCAATAGTAAACACCTCAGAGAGAAGGGAAAAAAATTAAAAGGAAAAAAAAGGGAGAGGGAAAAGGGAAAAAAGAGAGGAAAAAAGGGGATGGGAGTGAGGGGCAGGCTCCCAACTCACACACAGTAAAAATAAGCCACAGCCTCCTGCAGTTGCCCTAATCTAAGGATAGTTCTGTTTGTGCCAATACAGTTCAATACAGTTTAATTACAAATTCAGAAATACTGAACTTGACTATCTGTAATTTGGCTGCACACTCCCATAAACAGGTCCAAGTAGCTGAATTCAAGCATTCTGAAGCAGAGCTGTATCCAGGCTCCAAGTAATTTGGCAAAGCTGCTTAGCCAGTGTAAAGACACTGATTTGCCCCAGTTTCCATCAAAGCAGGGGGCCTGTGATGGCTGGCACAGGTCGGGACATGGCAGTGGAATCAAAGTGCTACTTGAGCAGTAAAAGGACTCAACAGTGGCACCACACACATTTTGGATCGTGCCTTGCAAAGTTGTCACAATGATCTGCACTATGTTTTTAAAGTCCCTGAATCATTTGTTTTACCATCGAGCCTCCATCAATTCTACAGCATCTTTTGAAGCAGGACAGAAAACAGGAGCCACGACAGGCCTGCCTTCTCCTCCCACGCTGTAATTTCTGCATTGTGTCTTTTACAATAACAGCAACAAATGTCACCAGCTGTGTATTCAATGCAAATAAGAAAGAAATTTCATGTAATCATAAAACATTGCCTATAGCTGCAATCTGTCCTCATTAGATATGAAGCAGAATCTCTCCTTTTCATGGGAATCTCTGATACACTGAGAAAATACCACTCAAGTCAGTAAAGTTACACTTCTTTGGATTTTTAAAAGCTAAAGAAGGAAACCAATATTCAGCATTTCTTCTGAAAAATTATCCTAAGCAGCAGGAACAGTTCCACCTCACAAGCAACCCCATAAAACAACACCCCAAAAATAAACCCCATTCTGATAATCCCATCACCGCTCCAGAGCCAGTCCTTGAAGGAGCAGAGATCTGCCTGTTACTTAGCAGACACTATAAAAATACAAACTGGCATCAGCTGTGTTAATAAAAATGATGTCAGTGATGGCAGAACTCCCTCTTTGGTGGAAATCTGCAGGATACAGACAGAGCAGATAACTCCACATTATTCCTCTTCCAGTAAACTTTTGGGGAATGGTGACCTTAGATTGGGTGTGGTTCCAGGCATACTGGCAAAGGACAAAATGAACACACCTCTGACCATCAGTTCATTAAGATCCCAGCACACTCAACACAGAGGTTGGGACCTTTGGCTGATCAAAGGGATCCTGGAGAGGTTGTATGTGCTGCCAGAGCCTCCCTGCCATTCACACCCACGTGAGGGAGCAGGGAGAATTGCTGCAGAGAGAGGCTTGGGAGAAGAAGGGCAATATGCACATTCTTGGACTGGACTTAAAACACAGAGACTGCCAAGGAGAAACTACAGTAGCCATGATCCCAGAAAGGCTTCTGGAGGAACAAGATACTTAACCAGCTCTGCAGATTTATAGAGGATGGAACCAAAAAGGACATGGCAATGTCACTAAGAGCATTTCAGAAAAGCTTTTTTGATATGGGTGCTTGGAAAATGGAACACACAGTCATTCTGGCCATTGTAATTTGCAGCCACAAAGTAAGAAAAGGAAAAACTAAAAAGAGAGCAAGCTGTTTCTTTATGAGGAAATATGGACATATTTTTTTCTTATCTCCACATTGCATGGAGAGTCCATGAACAAGGTGATCTTATTACCTCGCTGCATACATGAGAATTATATTGTAGAGAAAGGTGACACCAAGTATGCATGCATCAAGCAGGAGGAAAAAATTGAGGAAAATCTCTCATGTGAAATTACATGACAGTAGTAAGAATCAAGTTACTCTTCAAGTCCCTTCTTTCCACTTTCTGTTCAAGATAGTCCACAAGTGGCCCCAATGAGACTAGAGAACATAAAAGACACCTGTTGATGAAAGGTCTTTTATTTTACTCTTACAGAGTTAAAGAAAGACAGCACTCAGCAGTTAAAGAAGGTCCAATTAAAATTCACAGAGCTATTGATCTTAGCCCTGCTCCAGTGAACCCTCTTTCTGCTTCTAGCTCATAAACAAGATGACATAGAAAAGAACTATCGATTTTCATATGATACATTTTGGAGACATTTTCTTAGAATCTTAAAATTGCATCAAGTGTTCATAAAACAAATAGACTTAATGTGGTCTCATCTGGCAGATGGCACAACCCATTTGCCAGTTATCTTCCATGGGGCAGATAAACCAGACAGATGGGTTCTACTTAACACAAACTCAAGTTTTCCACCTGGAGACCAATACGCTTCATCATTCTATATCCACTTGTCATGTACGTGACAGAGCAATACCTTTGCACTCCAAGTAAGTATAGGCTGATGGAAACAGCCCCAGCTGACACATCCTGTGACCCTGAGGAGGCTGAACCTCTCTGAACAATCCAGGGCTGCAGAGAAATGCCCCCCAGAGGCTGGAGCATCTGCCCCGGGGGCACCTCCAAGGCTGCTAGGGGAGCGCCTCACCACCTCGATCACCAACTATAAATGTAAAATTGCAAAATAAACTGTAAACTTGGGCCCCAACTTGCAACACTCAAATTATGAAACAGCTGAGCTGAAGTTTAACATTTGAGTGGAAAAAAGGCAGCTAAAACACAAACACAAGAGAAAACAGAAATGTCAGGGTGCCTCTGCTAAAGAGCTTAGGCATCAACTGACTGTGCCCAGAGAGTTCTGGATGAGGTCAAAGCCCAGCCCATTTCCCTGACACCATCTCCCAACAAGTTTCGGGTCATGGGGCCCACAGTGGTAATACCAGAAATAATATTTGCCAGCATTTGAAGAGGTAGGAATCCATCCCATCCATCCTTAGCCCACCAGCCTTTTCTGTCAGGCCAGGTCACAATGACACACTGACTTGCCGTTCTTAAACTATACCTACAGGAGAGAAGCACACCTGTGTGGGATAAACAGGTTATCATTTCCTGGGGTTATCATTTCCTCACCTGGGAAAGAGCAGGACCTGGGGTTGTTCAGAGGGAGGCACTAAAACTGCTGCTTTTACTACTGCCCCCTCAGTCAAGAAACTCATTACATAAACCAGGCGGCCAAAAATCAGTAATTGTGCAAAAACTTACCTTTTTTATCTACTTATTTACAACCTGATGCAAAACTGTTCATGCCTAGACACAAGAGTCACTCTATATACAAGCATGTCTAAAGTAAACTCAAACATTATAAAATCTGATAAACTCAAATATTACCTACCTTTCATTGGACTAAATTTTGAATAAGGGACAACATACTGGTAATACTAAGTCTAAGAGAGCAACAAAGACCATTCAGGGTATATAACTAATGTTCTACTTGCAGGAAAAAAAAAGTAGAAAAACAGTTCAAGGAGTCCTTTTATCTGTTAATAGTTTTGTTCTTGTAAAACAGGGGGGGAAAGCCACACAAAGCAATGGCAGATTACTTTGACAGAATTATTTTGTGATCTCCAGTTTTTAAGCAGAGACCACTTCAAAATATTAATTTGCTTCAGGGATTTGTTTAAAGCTGAGCAAGTTCCTACACAGTTTCTTTTGGAGACAGAGACTAAGTTGTGGACTGTTTTGATTCCCCTCTCCTAGCCATCTTGCTCCATATAGCATGAACAATTACAGAACTTGCCTATAAACAAATAAAAAATACTCCTAAGTGTTTGCTTTCTGCTGTACTAGTGATTTCCCAAGAAGGCCATATATAGGCTGATTCCTACCACCAAAACTCAGTTAGAAGGGATGTCCTTACTGACAGGTTTTTATCTAGCCTTGAGCCAGTACCCTCCCAGGCACCCTGTCCTTGGGGCTATCTTACTGCCAGGATGTTCCCAACCCCTACCTTGCATCTTGCCAAAATACGACTTTTTCACTTTTTGTTTGAGCCAGTACAGATAGACGGAAGAACACATGTGACAGTTCAGTCTTCAGAATCCATTTTGGACATTCTCTCCCCATCCAAACACTCTGCCACCTTCAGGCTTCATTTCTGGACAGTTTTTCTCAGCCACACTCACAACTCATCCATTCTACCGCCCCTGACTTGCCAGAGGGGTCATTTACTGCTCTCCAGGTAAATCTGTACCTAGCTGTAGTTATTTCTGGAGTGTTTCTATTGCTGGTTCTGGGGGAATCTTTCACGGGATATCAAAAACTTGACTAAAATTACTGCCACTGTTTCTCCTGTAACAAAGTTTACTCTTCTCCTTAGAAGGAAGTCAAGTGTATTTACCAAGGAAAAATTGTGTCAGTGTGGGCTACTACTACCTTATCTTATCAGTGCTGACAAGAAGATTGGTTCTTAAATTCTTTGGTTTAATTTATACTCATAGCTAAATTTGATATAATATACTTGTACTTGATCCCTACCTATCCCACTCAACCCAAGAGCAATAAAATGTAATGTCTGTGCATTGACAAAACAGTTTTATGACCTCAACTAAGATGGAAAACAGGAGCCATAGACCTTACACCCTTACAACTTCCTGATCATAGAAGTACTTCAGCTGAAATCAGAAGAGCACCTCCAGCACAGGAGCAGCTTAGGACGGCTGCATTTCCTGCAAGAAAACAACCAAAACCCTCTAAGCCATTAAACTTCTGGCCAGAGTTCAATTCAGCATGAACTCCATTTATAGTGCCCACCTTGCAAACACCATCAAGAGTGACTATACTTTCTCCTTACCATCACAGCTGAGGTCATGATAAGGCACCAAAGGAGGGCAAGTTGTGAGAATATGAGAAAAGTGGAAAAACTATTTTTTATTGTCTGATAAAGGCTTAACTCTACAGAATGCCAGGTGCAGCAAAGAGAGCAGAAAAGGTGTAACAGGTGCTATTAAATTCTGTCAGTTGAGAAGTACACACTGTTTACACAGATAACCTCCAATTTCACACCGCAAGTTTTAGGCTCTATTTTGGTTCATGGACTAATACTTTCTGCAGATTGAAACTTTGAAACATATTTAAGTTTAAGAAGAAAATGTACTCAACAGAAAACTCTAACAGAAAATTATGTAGCTCAATGGTCATTTCCTCAAGGTAGTTTGTGCTGGTTTCTCTTACCAATATATAAGTAAAAACTGTGTTTAATGAAACAAATGCAAGATTTCATGATTTTTCAGACTAGAAGAAAGTAGCTTAACACAAATTAAAAAGGCAAAAATCTCAGCCCAGGAACTCAGTAACAAATTCCAGAAATTTCCACTCTCACTGTGATAGAGAAGATGTGGACTAAACCCTGCACAGGTAGGAATCCTAAATTGCAAAAAAGGTGTGAAGAAAGACCACATACTACATGAAGTCAACTGCTTTCCAGTCTTGTCTTTTTCTCTCAGTAACTGAGGAATGTATTAAATGCAGAGACTCTAAACATTCCCCATTGCTTTATTCAAGCCATCATGTAAGCAAACCCCCCAAGATCCCAAAGCAATGCTCACAGGTGGCTTTGGAACTCGGTTAACTCCCCCTGAACTCAAACGTGGCCCCACTCATCTTGCTTGTGCTGGAGGCAGCAGGGTTTTATCTGCCTGAAGAGCAGCTGTGATGACAGCACCATTGAAAACACACCTCAGGGGGTCAGAGCCCACCTTGGTGGATGAAGTCTCTGGCTGCAGGTCCCATGCCTTGCCTCTCTGGAGTGCTGGGACATTTCCCAGCAGAAAGGTTTGCTCTGCAGATAATGTGGGAGTATGGACGGTCAGCAAATTTTCTGCTGTCCTGTTTCTGTGTAACACTGGTTATAGCTCTTTTTACAGCTGCTGTGTGAGCCCCAGGATTGTAACACTGATATTCACAGACCAACTCATGTCCACACAGTGCAACATTATCAAAGGACTTGGCCATTTCTATGCCTGTTGTTCATAATCAACCCTTACCCATCACTTCCACATCTGAAGGTGCTCTCTCTTCCCTCACAGTTTGTGCCCAAGCAGTGAAGAATTACAGCACAGATTGCAGAGACAGACAGCTCCAGAGACAAGAAGTGTATTTTTCTATCCTTAATATTTGTTTAACAAAACATTTCATATGGAATTCAGCACTTGATTCTCTCTTTCAAATACAGATTTCTCCAGCCATTTCTCCTTAAAGCAGAGAAACAGAATATTGTTAAGCTCCTGTGACTACACCAAAGTGCAGATTTCAGGAATTTAAAGCAAACAGCTATAACATCACTCTAGAGCTAGTAGCTGCTGCATTCAGGAATAAACTAGGTATTAAAAACTACACATGCAGGAAGATTCAGCAAAGACTGATAATATAAGGTACAAGTCTGATTTTAAGAACCAGAACAACAGTGTCATCCAGCATGAGCTGGCACAGCTCAGCTGGCATCTGAACTACTCTACATTCCAACTGAAAGGCAGTGAAATGCAACGGCATGACACAAATGCAGGAAAAAACCATAGTATTAGCAATGCTCAGCAAGGCTTATCCTTTCTACTCTCTTAGATACACATCTCACCTCCTTTAGGCATTCTCTCAAGATAAGCATGAAAATATAACACCTTCCTCATTCCAACTATGCAGCTTGAAAGAGAAAAAAATGAGGATGGAGTACATGGAGTACAAATGCACATGGAGTACAATGTGCAGAATCTTGTTACACTTCACTGCATGATCCAGACTTGTCAGATGTGAAAGACCACTGCCACCATCTGGTGCCTTCCAAGTCTTGAATCTTCCTTTCTAATCAAAAAGGAATTCACCCTTTATCAAATTCAATACAGAAAAGAGAGAAGTGGCAGAGAAGTGGTTTCAGCACAGCTGTTGCAAAAGGAGGCCAGTATTTTGATGGAGCAAAACATAAATATTGGAGGTAGAGAAGGATTAAGAAAATAAAATAAACAAGCACGGTCTTGTCAAAGAAAAAAGGCCAAGGTTTAGAAAGAACTAAGATCATTATTCAAATCATATCCATAAACATCTAAGGAGTTATGGACTTTAAAAAATATTTTTCCAAGCATTGCTCATAAGAAGGATGGGAATCATCCAAACAAAGCATTAGCTATTCTTATGAGCTTCATACATGAGAAAAAAACAAACAATCACAATTCAAAAGTTCTTCTTTTCCTTCAGTTATTATTCTCAGAAAATAAAACTAGTTCCTGATACTATTTAAGTATTTTTCCTAAGAACTAGATAAGCATCTTGCTTTTAAAACTGTTTTGTATGTCTTTCAACTGATTTTACATTGTATTTGAGGATGTTTGGGAACCCTCTGGGATAATACCACCCATACCATTCTTGAGGTCAGGTCAGGGAACATGACAGCATTAATTATTATTTCCTCTCTCCCTTCTTCAAGTGGATCCCTAAAGTGGGAGCTACTTCACTTCTGTGCTTTGCTGGGCTCACATGAGCCTTCTCAACCCCTCTGGTGGCAAGAGCAATCACAGCTCTGCTCGAGGTGCAGAACCCTCTGCTGAAATCCCTCCCTGCCCACTTCTGGACAGTGGTGTGCAGGCACAGCCCCTGTGACCCACCTGTGCTCAAGGAGAAGGAGCAATTTGTGACACGAGTTGGACAAGCAGCACCACAGCCCTGAGAGACACGAGTTGGACGGACAGTGATGCCTTCTGGAGGCTGACCTGGAATAAAGACTAGACAGAGCAAGAGGATAAAGTAGGGATTTATTAAAAGGTCTCAATGGGCACACTTGGGCTGCATAAGAGTCCTGCTGGACCACACCTAAGATGCACCCAAAATAGTCACAAAAATGGATTACCAATCATGAGGTCTCACACTTCTATAAGTTCTGGTCCCTTAGCATTTTAGGAACAATTGTCCAACCATCACTTCAGGTTATGAAGCTCCATCCTCCTGGTTTTTTCTTCTCACTTCACCGCTGTTTTCGTTCTTGGGCTTGAAAGTTGCCGTTGGTACCAAAGTAGAGAAGGAATTGCTTTGTCTATCTATTCTGTGAAGAGAATTTAGTAGCATTTGCTATGAAATCTAAAACTACCCGCTAAAACAGCACAGACTGTGAGAAATATAAAAGCTAAAACCAAAGGCCCCAGCAGCAGCCCAGCTCTGAGCGGCTCGAGTTGAACAGGCAGCCCCCGGCGCGGAGCGGGTGCAGCCAAGGCAGGATGCGCAGCGCCCCAAGGCCGACAGGGTCTGACCCGCGCTCCACTCTGGCACTCCGCGCCCCGGGACAGAGTGCGGGCCTGGCTCGTGGCATGCGGCTGTAACAAAAGCCCCGCAATAACAACAAAGGCACACGGCGACGCTGCGGGGGACAGCGGTGCGCAGGGAGCATCATGCGCCCGGGAGTGGCTCTGCACAGCCCCAGCTCCACTCGGGCACAGCGCACACGGCCCCAGCAGCCCCCGTGCACTTCAGGCTGCTCTCAGCCTGGACACGCCGCTCGGAAACACGCACACACGTCCCAGTTCCCTCTTACACGCATCCCGCATTTCCATCTCCATCGTGCCCTTCCCCTCTCCTGCCTTCCGTGGCTCACCCTGCCAAAGCGGCTCTAAAGGGTACAGCAAGCACCCGGGGTTTTGCTCAGCTAACAACAGAAATACGCTCTAATTCTTTGCCAGTGGCTACTGGAAGCTGTGAATCTGAATATTAGACATGGATAAAGTTAGCAGGCAAGGCAAACCTGAGAATAGGCATATCTACAGGCGATTTTATTGGACTCTGGTTAATCGAAATCCAGGCACCTTAACATTCAAAGCACAGATACATTCGCTTTTCCATCTTCCTTGAAGTGATAACTGCACAAGCTGCAGCTTTAGAGCCCCTAGCAGGACACACAACTCGTGCTACAGCAGAAGTCCTTGCAGTTTCCAGAGATGCACCCCCTGCCCAATTAACCAGCAGCTCATTTGCAAAGCCATTGATCCAAAGGACCTCCTTATGGTTGTGGGTTTTGTCACTGACTCTACTCTTCAGATTCCCTCCTGGAGGCAGCCTGAAACATTCTGTCACAAAGCTATAAGGATGAATTATTAGGTGGATGTTGCCAATACAGCTTTGCATTAATTATTCATAATCATGGCAAACTATTTCTCATATTCATAACTTGGTAAATTACTAATTTGGGGGCATGTTAATCTGAAGATGATGATTCACACAGCAGCCCATATGATGCAGTGTTTAATTACTCCATGAAAGTTAGGACGCCTGTCCCACAAAGTTTACAAGAGCAATATCTAAACTGCAACAAGTTTATAGTTAAGTAACACAATAAATCTATATTCATATCAGAACAGTTGGATCCATCTTCGTCATCTCTGCCCAGCAGCATCATTTAATTGCTTTCCACCACTCACTTCTCACTGGGCCAGCTTCATTAAAAGAGTGGTTTATGTAAGCAGTTTTTTTAAAAACATTCACTTCTAAAAGGGCTGAAGTTGGATAATGATAAATGGAGATTCACATATATCATACATGCTGTAATTGCTATGCCAGAGTAACGAAGTGGTATTATTAATAAGCAGATTTGAAAGGCAGAAATAGGAAGTATTTATTTATATCATCTCTTAGTAGGTGTTGATATTCTCAAAAACACCTAGTGAAAATCTAAACTAGTGCTCAGGTAAATGGAAACATTCTGGGTCTACCAAGGTAAGAGCTGAAAGCCCAGAGCAGTAACCTGTGGATACTTTCCCTCCCAATGCCATCTAAAGGTTTTGTTATGTACTAGCTCCTAGGAAAGTTTGCACTTTGAGCAAAAGGCAGATAATTCCAAGACCTACACAAGATGTATTTCACAAAAATCTGTCTTTCCCCCAGAACTAGAAAACACTGTCTTTCTTTTATACATGACATTCAGGTTTTTTGCTATTTGAGAGGCAGGGTTAGGCAAGTCCTAGGTCCATAACACTATGGATCTACTTCATGGTTTTCATGATAATAAACAAGATTTTTTTAACAGTCTGAAAAAACATTCACATGAACAACTTCCTCAAGGAGGTGGCAGAGACACCATCACTGGCAGTTTTTAAGACATGACTGGACAAAGGGCTAGGTAATCTCACCTAGGCTCCCATTCCCACAAAAGCTAGGGCAGATGATCTCCAAGGTTCCTTCACACTTGGGCTTCTCTATGATGATTCTGACTTCTGGCCCAGTTTCTATAGCACAAGCCAAGAGCCAAAAACTACTCTTTTTCATAAAAAAGGCTTATCTCTAGCACACTTTCCCTGCTGTCTGGCTAAATCCTGCAAGTAGGAGCTCCGGCACATTATCCCTTGTCCCTAGACATGAGGAAGGGAACAGATCATTACTTGGAGATCCACAGATCTCTCTTGCATTTGAGAGCTGATGTCTTCTCCAAACCTTCCTGTTTTGTTTTATATTTGCAAACCTATGCATACATAGTTCTCCCAAGATCATATTTCATGTACCTCTCACCACTTTTCTCTTTCCTCCAGATCCTTTTGCCTGGCTTATAAGCTGCTGCTAGACCAGAGCCTGAACTAGTTGCAATGCTCCAGGCTGCACCTGGTAGCATGACAAGCAGAGCGGGCAGATGACTCCCCCTTTCCTGCAGAAATATAAATCTCCCTCATGCATCTTAGCAATGTTAATACTTTTCACAAAAGCTTGATCTTGCTGGCATTGGGATTCAGGTGAACAGAGCATAGTAATTCCCAGCACTCCCTTCTGATGGGGTATTGTGTATCCTGTCTGTGTGGATGCTGTTCTTACACTGCTCCCTGTCCAACTGCTGAATGTGCTGTGCCAGTACAATTGGATGCTTTGGCGGGGGGATGTTCATTTGGAATTCTGTTCCTTCCAAGTTTCGAATTGTGCCAATTTGTTAAGAGTACTCTGCATGCCTTCCCTGGACTCAGTCACAAGTCACAGCCACACCGAGCGGCAGCGGCCCAGGCCAGCCTGCCGAGGAACGCCCGTCCCCTTCCACAGCTGCCACTTCCAGCTATTCCCCAAATGCAGCTTCCAGCCACCCACACACCACCAGTAGCTGTTCTCCCTGACAAAGTCCCCTCCCAAACCCCCAGCTACAGCAGGGAGTCTCCCATTTGTCTTTCTGCAGCAGCCAGAGCTGCCTCCATCACAGCTGGCTCCAGCCCACAGCAGTGCGGTTCACCTGCGCGAGGGGAAGGGGTGGAGGGAGTGCAGCAGCCTGGTAAGGGCACACATTGACTCCACCAGGCAGAACACTTTTACAGCTGCAGTAATTGATTGCCTTTGCAACAATCACACTCCGCCAACTTCATTTTTCAGGAAAAAAACATCAGATGGGAACAGATGGGGGCAGATCAAAACAGATTGCACAGAACAGCCACAGTCTAATGGTGAATTGGGAATACTGAGCAAATATAAGAAGCCCATGTGCTTTGTGTCTGAATTGGAAACAAAGCTCTTTCATTGCAGCTTTCAAGTGCTGGCGTAAACGCTCTTCTATCTGTTCTGACAGCTAGTGGCAAACTATCACATGTGCAATAACTTCACTCGGGGCTCAGTGCTGCAGTTATGGCCAGGATCACAGACCATCATAAAGATGGGCACAGACTTCTCTTGCTCACAGAAAGAAAGGAGATGCAAACACAGAGGGTGTCCTCAAGCCACAGCGGCCTCAGCAATCTACAGCTCATCCCTCACCTGGTCACCAACACTGCACCCACAAAGTCAACCATGCTCAGCAATGCCATTCCACCCACAACCATCTTTTGATGAACATGGGATCAATCTTCCACTTGGGAGATGAGGATACAGAAAGTAGTTCTGGTAAAGCAAAAGTAAACTTTTAAAATGAAGTTTTCTACATCAATGAAAATATTTTCTAGTACAGTGAGACAAAACAGGAATCCAGATAAAAACCTAAGTAGCCTGTGCATTCAGAATCAGTTCATTTTTATTCTTTCCTCTGCACAATTGTTAGATGCTGACTCTACCCCCTTGCCTTGTATTTCTAAGATGCAATGAAAATCTTCATCTTAAATCTTCATTTTTTGTTTAATTATACTGGTGGAGCATTGCAGTGAAATGAGTATCCATCAAATTGTCCTGTATTTTCACTCTGAGTGATCCTACTTAGGGTTCGAGCAGGGAGGGTTACACTCATAGAACTGACTTTTTCTTTAGTGACTAAATCTAATCAAGCAATCCTTTCTTTACACGGCAGGCTAAACATAGTGTTTTCATCCAATTCTATTCAATTTTTTAAAAATTAGTATCTCTTTGCCAAAAAATTCTATCAGCTTTAGCATTTGGACCCACCTTTTTTAAAAAGGAATGCACCAAAGAGCTGGAATTTTATCACCAGATATACCAAAAGAGAATAAAACTTCCAGGAATTCATGCAGGAAGAAAAATAAATTACAACAGCAGGCTATCACTGAATGCACCAAGCAGAAATAATTAACACTTGTTTTTCTTTGTGAATAATGCATAGCTGTAATAAGAGCTTTGCTTTCAAGCAGTCACCATGCCATGTAGCCAGGAGATACAGCCAGAAAGTAAAGCACACTACAACAGTTGTGTTCTCCTCATGATCTTCCCAACAGGACTGATTGAGGCACTGAGGAAAACACAGACCAAGGGGGAAGGACAGCCTCCCCTCAGTCCTTCCAACAGATTTTTTACATAGCTTTCTTCAGGCCAGCGCACAAAAATCTCACAAATACTATTTCATTATGAAAAGGAAGCTTCCACTCATTGGAAATTTATTTTATTGTCCTACTGACTGGGTTTCTGGTGCTTTTCCTTGCATTAGGAGTACCTCTGCCAAGTATGCAATACAGCTTGCTAATGGAAAACTTGACAATAAACCAAGATCTGCTAAACTGGTTTTCTTCACACTGTTGCTGCTGCTGTTCCAGCTTCTCAGTCAATGTTTCCAGTCATCACAGTCACCCAGTAGGAACTCAGAAGAATAGTCAATGCCATTTGGGAAGGGTGACCTTCACAGAAGGCCAGATGGCAATCCTTGATTTACTTCTACTTTAACTATTTATTTGGGCCTACTCAGTTTAAACCAGGAGTCTGCCAGGCTGGGCCACCACCGGCACCCCGAGCCACCGCTTGTGCCCTTACCACGAGCAGTGAAAGCAGCCATGGCGTGGTGAGGGGAACGATTGCCCACAAACCCACAGATGCTGCCCCCTTTCCCAGGCTGCAGGGACAGAGACCTCCCAGGCCCAGGACAACAGTCCCGGGCAAGCTCCAGCACCACCTGCCTTGCCACCACAGGGGCAGGCGACAGCCTGGGATGCCTCTCTGCTGTGAAGTGCATCCAGAGGGTTTCCAGCAGCAGGAAACCTCTGGCTCTGCCTCCAGGGCCGCTCATGGCCAGGCTGGCCCAGGAGCCCCTGTTGCAGCAGGGCAGGGAGGAGCAGCACTGCAGCCCCAGGCACAGGGTGCTTGTGGCCAGAGCCACCCCTGCTCCCTGGGCACAGGAGCTGAGGGGCGCCACGGCACCGCTGCTGCGGAATGGCTGCAGAGACTCTGCTCGTGCAGCTCAACTGCAAGCTGGGCACAAGCACTGCCTGTCCCTCAGCTGCTTTTCTCTTTGAAGAAGAGAACTTTCAGATTAAAAGGTGAAAGAAAATCCTCAAAATTTGTTTTGCTTCCAGGGCACGCTACTAAAAAAACCCCAAAAAACAATGGCAATACCTCAAACCAAACGTTTGAATCCAAACATCTTCTAAGAGCAAGGCTAACAGCAGTTCTTTCATTCTTTTTCATTTAAATTGAACAAAATGGTTTGCTGCATACATGCTGTTCACTTCAAAAGACCATTCTTAATCCATTAATAAATAGCTGTCTAGAAGGAATCACACAAAAGTAAATTTTTAACACGTTGGCCAAAACAGCAGCCAGCAGATGGGCAAGACTGAATTAACTGTGTGAATCCTTCTCACAGGTATTTTTGCAAAGTGGAAAATTACCAGCAGGAAAGTACTATTAGAAGGCTGAAAGTTTTTTAGGGTTTTTTGTTTTCAATTAATGAAATAGGTTTCATTGCACTCTGGGTTAGGTGGTATAAAACATGAATCTATTTTTAAAAACACAATGCAAGAATACAAATCAAACTGTATTTGTACCTATCAATCATATCCCAAGAGTAAGGATGACATGAAAATGGTAATGGAAAAGAAAGTTAAAAAACCCAATCTTGTCACATAATTGCTCCCTGGTTTCAGTGACTACTTCTGGCAGATTTGAACCAGACTACTTTGAGTACCACACCTTACAATAATCTGAAGAAAAATATCTGTATGAAGACTGGCTTAGCAGGTTCATAAACTGATAATTAAATAGAAAAAACAGTTTTCACTTTTGCTAAAACTCTTCCTGACTCACCCTTGGCTCTCATAGCTTTTTGCACAGCCTTGTCTCCAATCACCTGTGCAATAGCTGAAATCTGAGTTTAAAAGGAAGGTTCCCTCCAACAGAAAGGATGAAGATCTCCTTGTCTGCAGGAAAACTTTATCCTTCTCCACACCTTAGCACATTTATTTACAAGCAATTCATTAGCTTTCCAGCACAGACCAACATCTACCCTAATCACCCACTTCCACAAAGCCCTGGCAATCAATTGACAGCTATCAAACCCCAGCCACACCCTGCAGAGTAATCTGAACATCGTTTTGGAAGGACTCCTTTCAACCCTTCTTGGAGGTACCAGTTTTTGAGGCCATCACTACTGAGTCTTTCCTGATGGAAAGATGTTCGAGCTGTGAACCTTCATCCTCTGAATTTTAAGAGCTACAGCGATTTTGGTGTTTATCACAAAACCCAAAACAACTCCATATTAGCCTTGTTTCTATTATGGAAGTAGCACAAATCTGCAATGCCTTACCCACATGTCACACTCCAATTTAAGGCCAAAAAAAGGTGACTACCTTAGCTGGGCACATAATCCAATCAGCACCACTGTGCATACTCAAAAGGCTGCATACATCAGTTCATCTCTCACTTTTGGTCCAAAAAAAAAAAAAAAAAAAAAAAAAAAGAAAAAAAAGAAGCTTGTGAGTTGAAAGAGAGAATCACATAAACGAGCATGTCAGCACTCAGCTCAGCCCCCTCCTCAGTACTTTGTACAGATCCAGCCTCTCTGAGAATAAGCATACAGAGGATTTAGGAAAGCAGAAAGGTAGAGTGGATGATCAGAGCTCCTTCTGTGGAAGGAACAATTAGGCAGGTTAAGGCTCTTCCTTGCAAAACTCATGGCTAAGCAGCACTGTGACCAGGTCCTGCCAACTCAGCAGTGAGATGGGAAGGTAAATAAGGAATGACCATTAACCATCTCACACTAGCTATAAGAAACAGGAGACATCAAATGAAGTTCTCTGATATAGAGCCAAACCAAGGAAATACAGAGACTTCACACAAGTGACTGGATTGGGGAACTCATTGCCCTGGTGGCTGCAATGAGAACATTTAAAAGGGGTCAGTAAGCAATCAGTTACATGAACAGATTTTTTAAAACTTCATTTGGCCCTAAGTGCAAAGGTGCCATCACCTCTCCAGAAGGTATCTCTGCTCCATTTCAGGAGACAGGCTTGTCTGAAGCATCATTCCTACTCATTTTCACTGCTTCCTCAGGCACCTGCTACTAGCCACTGCCAGACAGAGCCACCCTTATGTCTTGGGACTGGTGTTAAAATAGCCTGCACCTTAAAATGGAATGGAATCAAACCTGAAGTGAGTGCTGATGCAATAGTCCTGATGCCCAGGAGCCTTGTGATCCACACGCAAGACACATTTCTTCTTTGTGTTAGGGTGTTCCCTTTTCATGCAAAAAATAGGGTTAGTTTTTTCCTCTCCACAGTACCAAGACCTCCCTTACCCTTAAAGCCTTGAAATACAACAATGATTTTCATTTGTAGCAGAGCAGTGTTACACTCCAAGGTGTGAGGAACTGGCCATGTCTTTCCCTAGGAAAGGTCACAATGAGCTGAGATGGCAGCTGTCCCACACCACCCTGGGCTAGCAGGGGAAACCACAACCCTCCACAAAGAGCTTCAAGTGACTCAGCCAAATCCTCAGCAGAGATGCCAAGAAAGTCCAGCTGCCGAGCTTGGCACAGAGGCAGGACAAGAACTACTCCTACCCTGCACGGGGGCCAACACTACTTCAGTGCTGCAGACACTGCTAACAAAAATGCATCTTGACACCAAAAATCCATCCTTTACACTCCTGGGAAAAGACTGCACCAAAGTTGTGTCTTATTTTGCTTGGTAAAAAGCAGCAATTTTCACCTTAATCCTTATGGACCTTCACCTTAGAAGGAGAATAGGAATCTTCCTCTTCTAATTTAATGTATTAATTGATTTGAGTAACCAAGTTGGGTTTTTCCTTCAAGCAGACATGCAATGCCTGGCACACCACTGTGGTGAACACCCCTCTCCCCTCAGGCAAAGTCTCCTCTGGGCTCCTGTGTCCCTCTGCTGGGCCTCAGGACCTCTCTGGTGCACAATTGCCACCTCTGTGGTGTTGCCACGCCTGGTCACTGCCAGGCCAGGCCTGACAGAGCCACCTGCAGCTCCTCCCTGCACTGGGGCTGGAGCTGCCCCTCTGCACCACCACACTCAGGCTGCTCCAGGCAGGTGACTCCATCTGGGAGCCTTCCTTCTCCGCAGAAGAATTAAAACAGTAATCTTGCCAAAATCGTACAGTACAAAAGTTGTTGGACTGTCACTTCTTGCATTTATTTCTCCTCCAACCCAATAAACAAAGGACTTGCCCTCTTTTCTTTGTGATCATTACTTGAACTGTATAGTTTCAATGTAGCTTGGATGTAATTTAAATTTTGCTCAGCTGATTTTTATTCTATTATCTCTTGTTCTCTGGGCATGTATGTATTTGATCTTGAGAGTAAAATTGTTATAATTAAATCTGTGTTTTTAAAGGTAACATGAATTACAGGGTAGAGCTGAAGCAGCTTGCATGGCATTTTATAGATGGAATAATAACTCACTTGTCTGAGCAGCACACCAGGACAGATGAGATGAGACAGATGAGACTACCCAAAGAAGTTTTGTAATTCAGATTTTAGAACCCATTGAAATACTACATAATGCTTAAATATATTACAAAAGCCTCTACAGAAATACAAATCTATAATAAAGATGCAATTGGAAATGTCAACCTTTCTATTCAAACTGAAGTTTTGAGCACTCATCTCTCAGCCTAAATCCCCAAGATGATGGCCAAGGTGCTGCCTCAGGTAGAGACAATCCTTTAGCCTCTTTTTACTTCACTGTGCCACACAAGTTGAATGAACAAAAAAGATGGGTTCAAGGAAGGAAGACCTAAATCTCAATTGAATTACTACAACCCAAAAATTCCTGTGCTTTGTGTTTGGGACATCAGGTCTTACCAGCTTAAGTTTGGCCTGGAACCGAAAAGGCCACTTTTTACTTCGAAATCTCCACCTATTCATTTAGGTAAAATTATGTGAACACCTTTTCAGCATAAGGCTAACAAATGCACAGCACATTCACTTGCCCTCTTTAATACAAATGATATTCACTTTCTTAGCTCCTTTCCACATTCTTGACAAGCCAGTGAGAATGAGGCAAGTGCATGGGAGACCTGGACTACTGTCAGGCAATTTAGCTTCTGAAATGAATAAATCTGGTACTTGCACATGTTTTTCATTGCATAGCACATGTGAATTCCAAGTGACTTGTATATTTCCTAAGTTAAATTATGTCCCTAATTGGTGCTTCATAATAAAATGCCTGAAGGGGACCAGGCTGCTCTGATACTTTAGCAATTTTAGATTTAAATTAAGTTAGGGATTGATTTCCATTTCAAAAGTGGTTTTGAAATTTAACAAGTGAAATACAGATACTGTTTTCAAAAAGGGACACAAAAGATGAGAATGCAAACTGTTTGGTCAGGCTTTTGATGTTTAGACAGCAGAAGTGTTACACATATGAAAATGTTTTTCATTGTGTTACTTTCCACTTAATTTGAGAGAACAGTAGGGTGGTCATTTTAACAACTCTTCTATATGAGAACATACTGATGAGTGGAGTTTAATTTTCTGCTACTTTATCTAGCTCTGATACTTATTTTATAACCAAGAACTGCATTCTTTCTAAAAAGACAAGAAAAAGTTGTAAGTTGTGAAATCAACATAAGATAGTTTTGTAACTGCTTAGCAGGACATCCTGTAATGACCAAGAGACCAAGAATTACTGTTACTCTGAAATTAAGAGGAAGACACTTGATGGCTTTGAAAGCCATTACGAAAGACAGTCTCTCTTTTGAACTGTTTATCCTTGTATAAATTCTCTTTATACTTCCATAAACTCCATAGCATACCTGCACTGTTCCCAAACTCAGCACAAGCATCAAGCTGGGTTTCTTTTATTTTCAAGCTCAAGTAGTTCCTTAAAATACTCAAGAAATTCTAATCTAACACTGCTGAGTATGAAAAGGCTTAAAAATGGAAAAGTGAAGGAAGATTTGGCCTATTTTGTTCTGTTCTGCTAGAATAATAAGAAAAAAAGCAAGGTTATCTTTTTGAAGAAAATGCTTTACTGGTAAATGAACAGCTGCCTTCTGATTCTGCCTGCCATGGGCTTACAGCTGCTGATCTCTGCTGGCCCCTCCATTCAGCTCAGGAGATCTCATTCCTTCTCACCCATCCAAGGCTGCTCTGAGCTGCTGCTGCTGCCTCCCCTCTGCCTGTAACCCAAGCTCAGGGACTTCCCGCTCTGATGGAAGCCACAAAGGAGCATGAGAGTGTTGGCTGGGGAGATGCCACACAAAGCTGTGGTGTCTGCCCCCACTCGAGAGCTGGGCAGGAGCAAATCCTCTCAGCAGAGGCACACCTGGATCAGAAGGCAGAGGAGTGGGGCAGGCCTGCCTAGGAATGGATTTACAGAGACCAAAGGATATGTGTGTAACACAAAGCAAACAAATGCAATGTAATAAAACATCCTGCACACGAGGTACCACCTAGCAGTCTACAGAGAGATAAGAGACCAAGATAATGCTTTAGAAAATTGGATACTCTGGCTCATAAAAGGAAAATACACAAATAAAGTTGAAGTAATTCAGATAAAGGAAAACTGCTGAATTTAAAACCATCTAGAATACAAGCATATGTTCTTACAGAAGAGACACAACTAAAGAAAAAAAGAACCTCAAATGATTAAAGGCTCCTTTAAGCATCTAAAGCCACAGTGTTTATCAAAGCATCTCTGTACAAGAAGTATTAGGTTGATGGAAAACAATTTAACCTGGTGGAACTGGAACTACACAAAAACCTCAACTTTTTCAAGGCTTCCAACACCTCTCTCTGCCTTAGGCAAAATTTTAAATAGAGATATAAAATATTAAAATGGACAAGATTTTCTGAAACATAAAAACCCTTAACTTGGAATCAGATCAATTTGGATTATATCTCTTTTTGTTTAGACACAATGTCATAAATTCTATGTTGAAGTAAGAGAGAGAGGAATAAAAAAGGCATGATAAAAGCATGAATCAATCAAGAGCAACAAATGTAATGAGAGAGCTGAAAGCACAACAGATCTGCAATTTCTGGATGCACAGAAGTAATAAAAACCTCCTATTCAAGTGACAAATTTAAGTTGAAAATTTTGACCACACTAGATTTTTCATAGTAATTTCTGGAAACGGAACAGGCAGGTCACAAGGTCAAGCATCTGGGGCAGAGCTTGAGAGGACTCCACACAGGATCTGTCTGGGCATCTCAAAAGCTTGGGAAGCAGCAGAGCTGCCAGTGCTGGGATGCTGCCCCTGGATGTACCAGTACAGAGCTGTAACACTCCAGTGCTGGGGGAGAGGAAAGCAGATGCCCTGAACACTGGGAGTCACAAAAGTACCAGCAGAAAGAGCCTGCGGGATGTTCTCACACAGCACTTGGAAGGGCAGATGGACAACACTTCAGGGCAGGGCAGGGCAGGAGAGCCAACCAACACAGCCTTCACCACCTGCAGTTTCTGCTGCTGGCAGCCAAGAGCTGCACAGGGACAGCTGAGGGGAAACAGTGGCAGGATCATAAAGGCAGGGGGAATTATGGATTCTTTCTTCCAGGTGGGAGATTTTATCCTAGAAACAGAAAGGAGTGGAATCACAGAGGCGGCAGAGTCTGGATGGACAGACCAGTGCCTACAAGGCACTGAGACAGTGACTGACAGAGGGTATCACCTGAACAAGCTCCATTATCATTTTCAAAACTAAACTTGTGGGAAGCACCAAAGCGTGGCACAAGCCACGGCAATTCTGGAAACCAAATTACAAACTAAGGCTCTGAAAGGTGGTGACAGGACTGCTTCCATGCCCAAGGGACAATGGTCACTAGCCTGTCCATATCCCTCCTGGGCACAGAGGGCCCAGCCCTGCTGCTCCTTGCCCCACTCCTGACCTGGAGCAGGCACATGGCAGCTACTGCCCAGACTGTCACCTCCACTTTGCATCAGGCTTCTCACTCACCCCTCCTCTCCCCTGGTGCATATTTATGCCAAAAACCCCAAAATTTCCTTCCAAGACTAGAGTGCCCAGGGATTCATTCTCCTGCCATGGTTATCTTACTCTAACTCACGTTAGCACAGCACAGTAATTTGATTTTCTCAGCATGCAAGCTCTGGGCAGCATCAACCGCAGCCACTGGAAAAGCCCATCTCCTCTCACTGGAGCCACTGGAGCCAGCAGGTATTCCCAGCCCTCCCTTTGCACCAAAGTCCCTCAGCCTGACTGCATCGGAGCAACAAGAGGGGCAGCTGCATGAACCTAGGCAATCACTGCCATTTGGTTTTACCCTAGCTCGATGAAGGAACTAATCTGAAAGCTAGGAACAGTTTAAAGGATCTTTCCAGGGTGTTTGTCCCTGTGAGCACTGCACTCCAACAGTCACCTCATGGAGCAAAGGTGAAAATACATGAGGTGCTCGATGGACTGATGCTACAGACAGTCCTTTCAAAACCACAACATTCAGCCACTGTTTCCATCAAAAAGAAAATGACATGAAAATTAAGGTCTTTCAGTTCTCATAGAACCACTGCAGTGCCAATTATTATCTCAGCTATTCTTCTATGAGCACCTTCAGGAATATTTTTTGCCATTGAATCTTGTAAAAAATCCCACAGCTTAGGAGAAAATCTATGCATTGGATCTATTTTTCTTCCAAGAAGGACGAAAAATTTCTCAATTTTGCAAGCACAGTAGTCTCATGACACTAAACATACTTTGCATCAGCTCAAGCTGTTGTGTGTACTAAAATGATCAATGTTGAAAGCTTCTGAAATTATTTCCACAGCTAGATACTGCATGGCTTTTTCAAGGCTTAAAACAATTTTCTTCTACATTTTTATAGATTGGGAATCAGCCATTTAGATGAATATGTTCAAAACACTAAAGTGCTTTTCTAGCATTTTCATTCCTTGAGTATACAAAAATATTCTAAACATGCCAAAAGTCACACTTGCAAATAAATTCAAGTACCTAATTAGCTCCAAATAAACAGAAAATTTCTTATGATAGCACAACAATAATTTAAAATATTTGAGAGGTTAGATCATAGACTGAATTCATCTAGTATTTTATGAACAAACATAAGTTGACTGTATTCATTGAGCAATAGCACCAGCTGTAAAACAATTTTAAGATATGGTGATTTACTTTGAAACCACAGGTGAGTCTAATTTAGACCAAAAATGTACACAGCTGACCCACAAATAATGAGAACAGGTCACTGTTGTAATGCTCCAGCACCTGAACCCTATGATTAGAGGTGTGAAAACAAGCTTGCTTTTACAACCTTTTTCTACTCCAGAAACAGAGAACATCCCAGGACAATTATTAATTGTGGCAGATATCTCTCAGAAGTGGAAGAACTGCCATTGCTTTCTACATAAAAATGTGTTGCAAAATTCAGTTGTAAAGATGACAAATTAGCTATGCTGAAATCATGCATTTCCTCAAAGCTTCTGCTCTGCACTTGTGTTTGTACAGAGCTGGGTTGCTCCCTTATGGACATAAGTGTATGTAAAATTGAAAAATTATGAGTTAAACTGGGACTCTTAAACATCTTCCTGGTGTGCTCTAAGAGTTCACACAGGACAGGTGATTTTGGTGCAAGGTTTAACTGCATTTCTATTAACCTACTGCAGCCATTAGAGTTTTATTCCATTAATTTACAGTAAATGATGTTGGCTTGATCACTGATTAAAACTGTTTTTGAAAAGCAAAAGCTACACTGCAGTATTCACTTTTCCAGCAATAAGGTAAATAGTTATTCCAATTCTGTATATGGGGCAAAAGATAATACTCAAGAACGGACTACTTAAGTGCCTTGAAAATTAAATTACATTGCAGCTCAATGTGATTCAAAATGTCAGAGAAATCAGAGCCTCACAGAGATTTTAATTAAAGTAATCTCTATATTCAGACCTTGCATTTTCCCCACCCTGCTGCTACTATTCCTTTAATATTTATTCACTGCACAAAACCATAAAACACAACACATAAAAACAACCAAATTTATTTCATCTTATTTACAGTAGAATAGTTTTTAAATAAACAAGGACAACATTTCCCATCTTAAATGAAGAACTGTTTTGGACCACGGCATTTCAGAAACCCAGGCATGGTCATGGCATAATTTCATTGACAAGTTGCCATAGAAATAGCCAGCTGAAATGCATGCTAAATCTCAGTCACAGAACAACAAGCAGTTCGATATTCTTTAACCAGTTCACAGGGGGGCACGAAGCCGATGGACAAAGCAGCAGGTAAAGGTCACAAAGAAGAGGCTTTGCAGGGAAGCCCGTGGAGACGGGAGACTGCGGCACTGAGGGGACCCCGAGATGTGGGGACACAGGGCACCCCAAATCCTGCCCGCCCCAGAGCAGCCTCCCAGGCCCCAGGGACCCCGCGGGCAGCAGCACGAGTGGAGCTCGGCTCCTTCACCTGCGAGGGGCTGCGAGCCGCCTCAGCAGGAAACTGTGTGGCTACTGAGGCCGGAGAGGGATAGTGCATGTGCCCAAACACGCCAGGGAAAGCAAAAAAAACCCCACACAACCTCACCCAGTGGGTGCAGAGCACCAGCAGAGCCCTACAGAGCAGCATTGGGCCATGGAACGGAGCAAACAAACCCTGCAAATCCTCACAAAGCCCAGCGACCTCCAGGTTTATACACCTCCCTTAAACACAGCCAAGATATTCCCTGATGAAAAAGCAAACTCTCCTAATCAGCTTTCCCTTATCTTTTATCCCAGTAAGCACACGGGCTGCAGCCAGCCCAGGCCCCAGGTGATGCCAGAGGCAAACGGGAGGGCCCTGGCCACGGCCCACACTGAAATGGGCCAGGGGCTGCTCCTCAGGGCACTCAGCCTCAGTCAGGGGGGATTGGGGCAGGCACAGACCGTGGGGCTGTTCCTCAGGGCACTCAGCCTCAGTCGGGGGGATTGGGGCAGGCACAGACCGTGGGGCTGCTCCTCAGGGCACTCAGCCTCAGTCAGGGGGGATTGGGGCAGGTACAGACCGTGGGGCCGCTCCTCAGGGCACTC
>VYXF01009265.1:179211-282200 GCA_013397295.1 Polioptila caerulea | reverse complement strand
CAGGCACAGACCGTGGGGCTGCTCCTCAGGGCACTCAGCCTCAATGAGGGGGATTGGGGCAGGCACAGACCATGGGGCTGCTCCTCAGGGCACTCAGCCTCAATGAGGGGGATTGGGGCAGGCACAGACCGTGGGGCTGCTCCTCAGGGCACTCAGCCTCAGTCGGGGGGATTGGGACAGGCACAGGCCATGGGGCTGCTCCTCAGGGCACTCAGCCTCAGTCGGGGCCCATGCAGGAGCCTCCAGGGTTTTCTTTCCAGCTGCCATCAGTTCCTCCTGCTGGAAGTGTGTCAGCAGAACACCATGATTGATAGTGCCAAAGGCGACTCCCAAAGGTGGAGTAGCCGGTGGTAATTCATTTTCTATGACAAATTCCACATTGTTTTGTATTTTTTAATATATTCAAAAATCAATTCGTTTTTCAGAACTATTCTCCTGGCCGTTTCTAGGGGTTGTTTTTCTAACTTGTTTCAATTCCCCAGGTGAAACAGTCGTGATTGCAAACTTTGTATCTACACTCTGCAAATATATTGAAATATGTTCAAGAGACATTGGATAGCAAGGAAGTCTGTCACCAGGAGCCTTATGGAGATCAAATTTAGCTCACAGTCAACAAAATTATAATAAATTGAATTAGGAATTCAATATTTTTCATAGTCTGCAGGCCACTTAACAGTACATATAGCCAACACCATTAACATTTATTTGCAGAAAGTGCCCAATTGCGCTGCTTCCTTATGAAGTAACTGGATTTCTGCTACAGTGTATTTATCTTTTTCTACCTGGCTTGACACATTTTGTATCCTTTAAAGTGAGAAGTAATCTATTTTCCTTCGTTGGTGAGGTTTTGCTGGTTACAGTTGGTTGAATTATAATAATTTTTTGCTGAATAAAAGTTCTTAGGTTTTCAGTTTCTGACTGAAGCAAGTTATGCAATTAGGAGCTGTCATGTACCATAGCTTAATCAACCTCTCATTAATATTCTTATCATCATAATTTTACCAAAAAAAAAAAAAGAATTCTTTTCATGTGGAATAATCTGAAGGGGGAAAAAAGTCAGTCTCCAGACTGCATTGCAGGGCTCTCCTCTTTTCACTCAGCATGTGAAGAGGAAAGTGTTACTTTTGTTGTAGTAACAAAACCCTTGCTACCAGCATTATTTACAGTTTTGAGCAGGATGCATCACCACCCTGAACTCATAACTGCCTTTAAAACCTCTGATAATTCCTATTTTCATTCTGGATTACTCCTGTCATGAATAAGATGACACTGAATAGACTCTTCCCCATTCACAAAGCCCTTTTTATTCTTTCTGGGCTATAGAAAGAGGAGTCCCTACCCTGTTGCTGGGCGGTATTCCCTTGCTATCTCCATAGCAATACTTCTGCACCAGAAAGAGCAGTCAGAGGAGGGGCCTGAGCCTTCACCTGAGTCCCACTGCTGTGAAATCCTCGCAGACAGCATTCCCAAGGCAGAAGCCTGGCAGCAGTCCCTGCCTGACAAGGTGCTGCAGTGGCCTCCCCACAGCTCAGCTCAGCACTAGGCTTGAGGCAGCCTGGGGGTGGGCTCAGTTTCAGTCCGGACTGTTCCCTTTTCCCCAGCCTCCCCTTCCCCTGCCATTTGACACTTGCATGCAGCTCTGTCCCCTGACACCTCTCCTGCTCAAAACAGAGGCTCATTTATATAAAGTCCTGAGGTGGACTAAAACAGAAGGAGTTTGGATAAACCCCCAACCCACTCCCCCATTTCAGCCTTTAAAAGGAGGGGCAGAGATCCAGGGGAAGGAGACAAGTGCTTTTTCTGCAGGGATAGTACCAGGAGAGCAAGAAAGAAAGGATGAAACAATAAGCACCGTGTCCTTCCTCCAAGTATCTGTTGTCCCTTGTAACATAAACAAATGGAACTGAATTGTGACCCCAGACCAAAGAGCTTCCTCCACCCACGTTACTGATTCCCTTACTCAGGGATCCTCACTTAGTGTTTGGGTTTGGGGGGTTTTGTGAGCGCAACAGGAGGTAAAGGATTGCATAATGTTTAAATACAAGAAAGGCATTTGTTTACCCACAGCAGCATTTTGGGGACTGGGAGAAAAGGAAGGAAAATCCCTGAATCCTCATAAGTAGTTATATAAGTGGTACATTGCCCTCACGTTTCAAAGGAATCTAATTTTATTTTGTGGTCTTGAAATATATCAGCTGACATTTCTTCCTATTATGGACTTTAGTTTAGACCTGTGTCTTTATTTAAGTAGTGGATAAGCCAGACAACTGCATTCTAGAAAATCATATGCCAGTATTGATTTTCTTACTGGTAATAATTCACTACCAGTAGCAGCATAGCGACGCTGTGAAAGCTGCTTTCATAATGGTATTCCAACATTTGGGGACATTTTGCAATGAAAAATACAGAAACTACAGTCATACATTTATCTGCTTAAAGAGAAGACAAATTAGACTAAATTAGACTAATTAGACTAAATTTCTCTAACACAGCTTTAGTTCTAAGAATACTACACTGGCACTTTGACTCAGAAGTTCCTCTGCCAGGTGTGAAACAAAGAAAGCCACAATTTGAACAAGAGTAAGGAAAGATGTGACAAGGAAGGGAAACTTTAATTAAATGTATGAGGCTGTGGCTCAAGTGAGAACACAGCGGGTGTGGGTTTCTGTGCAACACAGCTTGCTTCTGCAAAAACCACTGCCAAGAAGAGATGGTTTATGGAAACAAAAAATTGGATCTAGCACAGCCTCAAGCATGAGGCAGACTCAGGCCTGGAGTTCAAGTCTGGACTCAGCTCAGGTTCAAATGCAGAAGAGCACTGCAAATACCCTGCAAATCTCACTGGCCCTGTGCAATTTCTACACCTGCAGGCAGAGCAATTCTCCAACAGCACCCGAGCTGCTGTGCGACCTGGCAGGGAGCATGCAGGGGTGCCTCCCTGGCCTGGCACAGGGACCCCCACCTCTCCTCTCTCAACAAAGCTGGACTCAGAACTCAGCCTAGTCAAAAGCACTTGAGAAAAAGTCTGTGTTGTGGCAAATAAGGTTTAGTGACCAACTTAAACAAGAGTCCTCTATGGTTTTTGCATATGGCTTCATATTTCAGTCCTGGAAAAAGTTCGATTTTAATATTTACTGCAAATTACCATTTGCTTTTTCTTTTGTAGGCTTTCCCAGAAGTTTCAGGGGATATTGTTTCCTTGAAAGATCATTTTCAAGGATGCACTAACAATTAGCACTTTTGCTAAAGAAGGACCTTCACGTCAGAGTTGTGTGTAGCAATCTCTACTGACCCCTGCAAACAGACTACATTGCAATCCTACAATACAAGGAAAAAAACATACACATTAGTCCAAAATGTTTCTTTCCAGAAGTTGCGTGTTCCTTTACAATGCAGTAGTGAAGATGGGCAATAAAAAGTAGGGCTGGGAAAATGAGACTGGCAGTGAAAACTGCAGAGCTGTGGATGAAAGGAATGAGCTGTGGGGAAGACAAGCAGAACATCAGTGGTATTAGTGTCAGACAAACCCAGAGGAAGAAAGAATAGGAAACATGAGAAGAGGGAAAAGAGACAATTGCTTTTGATTCAGAATACAGTCAGAGTACACTGATGAATCTGACCAAAAAAAGTAAAAAGAAAAAATCCAACCATTATTTAATAATATTATGGCTTAATGCTCGTTTAGTTTTCATTGAAACTTTCCTATCTGACACTAATAAAGCCAGATCCTAGGAGTTTCTTGGCAGAAACTGGCTGGGTTCTGGTTTGGAATTGTGCTGCCAGTGTGCCATAAAGTGCCTAACCTGACAATTATACCCAACTCAAATGTTAGATGCTGGATTTAAGCTTGGACTGAAAAGAAACACATAGATAGTAAAAGTGGAAATACACAATTAGGATGTGTATATATGCTTAATTACAGCATAAAGTGGCACAGTGGAGAGGAGGATTAAATTATCATCCAAGACAGATCTGTTTCTTTTTCTCTAGTGTGCAAACACAAATACTGAGATGCCTTAATTAGAACCATATGGCCAGAGCATGGAGTCACTGCAGGGTATTGTTAATGCAGTTTGAGTGCCCAAACTATGCTCATTCACATGTTGTTGAATTACTCTGAATAGTTACAGATAATAGTAATCAACTTTGGAAATACTGGTTGCAAAGATTGTTGGTTTTTCAATAATGGTAATGCTCCTGTGATATGTCTAACCACTAAGCACACCAATTCCACATCACAGAAACATGCATCTCCAGAGTGGCTCTGGTCTGGTTACCTCCACAAGAACACACCAGTTTGGAAAGAAGCCCAGAAAATCCCCCCAGGTACAGGTTAAATTACTGATCCAGGCATGTGTCATTGTGCCATAGTACCATTTGGAGATTGTGCATGGGGCACTCAGCATCTTATAAAATTAATCCCTTATGTATTTTAGAAGAGTCACAGGTCAACAAATAATGAAGTAAGCAACACAATATATCCCAAAACAAATTAGGAAACTAGTGGAGTGGTTCAGTAGAGAGCCAATGCATGTAAACATTGATTTCAGATGCAAGGACAGATGAAAATAGTTTAGAGGTAGCAGAACTTCATTTCTAGATGGCATTCTAGTGGAAATCCTAAAATATAAAATACTTCAAATGTACTGAATACTGCTTTGATTGTGTATCACCTCATCATTTGATGCTCCAGAAGACACATGTTTCTTTAACTGGCCAGTAATGAGGAATAAAGGGAGACTAAAGATACTCAAATGAAGGTAGGAAAAGTCCTGCATTACAAGGCAACACTTAAGAATGAATGGTAGAAAAGTGGCTCACAGGCAAATAAAACCAGTCAGTAAATTACTTGTAAACTACAAACCTACTAGTCAGGTTTCCTCTTTGAACCTTCTGCCCCCATTCCCACCAGCAGGACCGTGGGGACACCAACACTTCCCACTGGACCACCTGCACTTGGATGAGCAGTGGCTGCTCACAGCAGCCCAGCAGCTGCCGTGGCCCTGCCAGCCAGGCTCTGCCTGAAACTTCCATGTGCTGAGCAGCAGTTGTTACTAGGAGATCTGGGGGGCAGGGAGGGGGGATAGCACAAGTGTTTTATTTTTTACTGTCTAAAAAATTAAAAAAAAAAAAGAGGAAAAAAAAGAAATAAGGAAGAACATTTATCACGGGAAAAAAAAACCTGGGAACAGTTTCTTTACAAAATGAAAAGATAAGAAAAGATGTATAAAGGCCAAAGTGGTACCACAAGTAAGGAATGATGTAAAGAGGCTCCTTATTCCATCATCTAGGATGTTAAAATATGGGGATAACATTGCAGATAGCGGAATTTTTTGTTTTCCATTAGCTTTCATTCAGATTTTCAATAAAGAAAGATTTAAAAACCTTCAAGAGCAGTATTTTCTTTCCATGTTTACTACATGACACCACAATAAATCAAACACAAGCCGTGCCTTCAGAGCCCCATTATTATCAAGAATTGTCTGTTATTTCTATCATTGTCCTTCTTTTTATTTCCCTTGTGTGTTTCAGATCTATCTCCTATTAACTAGAGGGAGTAAAAAGCTGAGAACGGAGACAGCAGAAATAATGAAAAGAATGTTTTTTGCTCTGTGGCTGCCTACAGACTCTGGTGGACTGGCCCTGCTCATATGCCTGCTGTTCCTGTAGCTGCTGTCCAAACTCACTAGGCAGGATGTTAAGGAACTCCTTGTTTCTGCTTAAAAAAAAAAAAAAAAGCAGAGAATCTGAAATCTCACCAAAAGATCCTGCTCAGCAAAATATTCTGGTTTGCACTATTTTCTTATCCTTATGAATAAATTAATTAAACCAAACAATCTTGTTAGCACACTTTGATGTATTCTGGAGCAGTGCACATAGGGTCATTACGACCTTGGTAAAGTGAACAGTGTATGAAGAAACACAGTGTTTCTGAAACCTGCTCCAAAACTCAGATATATTTGTAACAAGCAGTCCTGATTTAATTCTATATCCATGATGCAAACAATGTTTTTCATCCACAGAATTTCTCCCTATATTGTTCTTAATATTATTTCTTCTATATATGCAAAGTAAATGTCTAGAAACAACATTAGTTAAAAATTTAATTTGAAAAATATGTTAAAATTGCTTTACAAATTTTCAAATATTTTAAGTTTGCATTTCTTGACATCACTTACTACTGTAACTAATGCAAACATTTGGCCTTGCTAGGAAGTTCTTATTAGTACAGGCATTTGAGAACATTTTCTCTTATAAAAACATCTGGCAAACAAAGAGCAGAGAACATGGCCCGGATGCCCACCAGTGAGCACATCTTGAAGGCTCTCACCCATGACTGGAAGAGGCCTCCCAAAAGTTGTGTCCCAGGCAGATGGTGGGTGTAGTTGTGTGCTTTGTAATCAACTTTGTATTAATGGTCTGTTCCTTGTACCCTTGCAAATTTTGTACTTGGTTGTACCCCTCTTCCACCCCTCCCCTCCAAGGGCAAGACTGCCCTCTGGAACCCTTCCAAGTCTGAGAAAGTTCTCTGAGGGGCCCAAGGTGATAGGCCCTGAGACAGAGAATCCTCCTCCATCCCGGGGAGATTGGTTGGAAAAACATAATTCAACAGTCAAGATAACCCCTGAAGGACTGGTTGGTGGAAACCCGGGACCCATCCCCTATTCCCCCTCCCCTTAAAACCTGATGTAAGGTCTTTGTTCTCTGCTCTGGTCTGGGAGAGACCATCAAGGCAAAGGTGCCAGGAGGTGCCTTCAATAAACCATCTCTTGCCACCCCTGCCAGAGACACTCCTTTCTTCGTCTTTGTCGTCACAATAAATCTGCCACAGAGAGCCACACTGAGACCCACGGGGTCGGCTGAATCTGCCAAGCAGCAGAGAGAGGCCGTACCGAGACCTGCAATGAGACCTGAAACAGGGCCAGGAGCCGGGCTGCGATAA
This sequence comes from Polioptila caerulea, assembly GCA_013397295.1. NCBI lineage: Eukaryota > Metazoa > Chordata > Aves > Passeriformes > Certhiidae > Polioptila > Polioptila caerulea. The sequence continues at coordinate 275,257 of VYXF01009265.1, read as the reverse complement.
TGGTCCCGAGAGCAGAGAGGGAAATTTACAGGTGGGAATAGCTTGCAGCTGCTGCTGCTACCTGCACTCCTGGCAGCAGGAGGTGTTGCTGTGGGACACACACAAGGACACACAGGACACTCTTTGCAGAAGGCTGGAAATTATCTGTTTATCAAAATATCTGACTCCATATATATATATAGTATTATCACACAGACCAGGGATTGGAGGAGAAGTTGGACACCTCTCCCATCCCATTGGTCAAGACAACTGCTCGTTAGTTGTTTTCCACTCCCAGAGAAGGAATTTTCAACAACTTCTTCTTGACATAAACATGTTCTAATTATAGCACCCATGTATGGGAAAACGAGCTAGAACTACGAAAAACATTGAGTTAGAAAGTGCATCAGGAAAACTTGGAGAATCAGGGTGACACAGGAGGCAACACTTTTGGTGTGTGTTTGGTGCAAGTGCACAGTGTTGGCGCTCTGTCCCTACTGTGCTGTGCAGGACACCCCTGGCAGCAGCAGCAGCTGCTCCTCACTGAGGTCAAAGCCAGCTGAATTAACCTGATCACAGTTCAGTCACCCAAAGCCCTCTGCGTGATCAAATAAAACATCCTGTCTGCTTCTACCTATGTTTTCAGTAATTTTCAAAGGGTGATTCCTTCTAAACATTGAAAAAATTTAAAAGAGTCACTTGTCATTTAAAAAACATAATAAGCTATGGAAGCAGTATTTCAGTCCACAAAATTGTAATTCAGTATGCAGGAAAAGGGTTTCACTGGGAGTGTCACTGAGCCATAATCTCCATTAGAAGACAAAGTATCCAACAATAAACATCATCAAGACCCAACTAACAGGCAGAAAGAGACTGAACCTTGGACTGCTTTGAAGGATGTGTTAGAGGTATTACTGAGACAATTTAACCATCAATAAAACCTTGCTACATGCAGGTCTAACTAAATTTTCTCTCTCAATTGTCATAGCACAGTAAATGCTGTTGAAGAAAATCATGGGAACATTCACTCAATAGAAATTTGTAATACAAAAGAAATTTATATAAAAATTTCTTCCTGATGGATCTTTAAATCAATTTAAAAATTAATAGAGACTTCTTTTCCTGCTAGGATATAGCTGGCGGCAGAAAAAATGTGCCACCTTCCCTTGAGAATGTCTCTTTGACAGCCTAGCAACAAGTTAAACAGTATTGTATAGGAAGATGCAGGGGAAAACCCTTGTAAGAACAAAATAATAATAATAAAATCCCCCTAGAACTGTGTAAGCACATCAGAAAAATGAAATCAGCTGTGATTACCATCACACAGAGAATCACAGGGAGGTCTCCAGGAAAGTACAGAAATGGATGGGGCTCTGAACAACCTGGTCTTGTGGAAGGTGTCCCTGCTTATGGCAGGGGGCTGCAATGGGATTAGCTTTAGGGCCCCTTACAACACAATCCCATTCTGGGGTTCTGTGCTCAGAGTATCTTACCTACAATCTGCTTGTAGAGCAAAGAAACACAAACCCTCCAGGTGACCAAACAGGGAACCAGCACGGAGCACATTCCCTCAGCTTTGGGGAGCTGCCTTGGGACTCCCCAAGGGCAGTGCTGGGTCCCCCACTGAGCACAGCTGTGGCTTTGGTGACACTCTGAGATGTAAATGTTCTTTCCCCAAGCCATGCAGAGCACTGCTCTAACACCTCTGTGTCTGCCACGAAAGCTGAGGGGATATGCCACACACCCCAGGAAACATAAGTGCTGGACTGTGGTGTGCAGCTGGAAGAACACACAGGCACAGCCCCACACCCTGGCATGGCTTGCCTGGGCACAGCCAGCCCAGCTGGAGGCTCATCCCTGGATAAAACAAGTGATGGCAAGGTGAAATGGAAAGCTGCATGATTAATCTGGCAGAAAAATAAAATACCATGCAGTATGTTGGATGTATTTTAGAAAACAAAACTGCTGTCAAACCAAATCATTGCTCTTGCACCTCTCCTGAGAATGTGCCCTCTTATTTGGCATTATACCATTCTCCACATGACAAAACCTTCTGATTTGGCAAGTTAATATAAAAACATACAAATTACATGTTAAAAATGTACAAACCAGTATCACACCTCAAAGTGTGATGTTAGTCTCCCTGTAGAAGTCCTAGACATGTCCCTCCTCACTATTAGGACAGTCTGCATGACAGAAATCTCCTCTTGCTCGCATCACCATTTTGCTATGAAAAGAAGATCATTATCAGTAGCACTAGTGCTAAGAATTGCCAAAGTGGGGATAGGCCCTGATATTTTAAAACCTGTGATACCTTTGTTAACTGAACAGGAGCATTTCTCTTTTGCCACACAACACGTGTTCTCCCTCCTGCTCACAGCTTATAGCTTTCACCAAGTCGAGTGATCCTATCTCACAGTAAAATATTATCTCAATAAACTCAATAAAATATGTATGTACCCTAAACTAAGAATATCAGCCAGAAACTGGCTGTCAAAATTACTCTCTCCCTCTGGCAGCAGGATGTTTTCTGGCAGTTATGACTTTTCAGGTGGCTCCATTCAGTGACACTGGTTATGTTAATTTAACCTCTGCTACCATTAATTTATTCTCCCTTCCTCTTTGCTCTCTTAATTGCAGGTCTTAGGTTACCCATATCTAAAAACAAAGAGAAAAACAATAACAAGTGCAAAAGATGAAAGGAGGCATTGGCAATGTTTCTGTGTAGTCGCCCTTAATCCTCCCTCTTTGGAGGGATAAAACATCCTTGTTCAGTAGCTGGCATCCATGTTAATTGTATTTTTTAAAACCTAATTTCAAGACACACAGAAATTAGCTATTCTCTCTCTGTATTACAGATTGAAAGGCTCCAAGCCCTGGGCCATCCCAGAGATTAAAGCTGATCTAGCACGCTCTGCCAGGTTGGCAACATTTAAAGTCAGCAAGTACAAGGCCTGGAAGCAGCAACACTTCAGATTTCAAAGTTTTATCACCTTTTGTCATTCTAACTAGTTCCATTTAATTCATATGCAGTTCCAGCCAAGATCTTTTAGGAGATTTATTTTTTCAGACTATTACATTTTTTATTTTGGACATACAGAACTATCAATATTGGAATGCCTAACTCATGTCTACTTTCACTTGACCTATGGATTTTCTCCAATGGGACTTTTGACATAAATATTTTAGTTTAGGGTTGCTTAGTCTGCAGGAATTTTTACAATTAGTCTGTCTTAGGAACCTCTAAGTTCCAATTTCTTGATAATTTGTATTAATTGAAAACGCTGTATTGTTAGAACAATAAATATATAAAAATAAAAAAAATACAATTCAAGCACACAAAAAATCAAACCAATTTTATATCATTTAGATACTTCAGATAGGACTATTTTTCAATTCTTTGCTATGGAAGTAAAAAAGAGCAAATATCTCCCCTTTGACAAAGACATGGATGGGATTTATAAACACATATTGCTTAATGTCATGGTCTCAATGAACACACTGAGGGAAGTGGAACCATACATTTACCGTCAGTGTTCTGTGGTACAGAGCAACATGCCAATACATATTGTTACAGGTTGTCTTTCTGAACGCACACCTCGGGTCTGACACTCAAAGGCCTCACAGAGCCTCTGGGACAAGCGAGAGAACAGAGTGGAAATGGCTTTTTCAGACACTTTCCCAGTTCCAGGACTCTCTTAGTTTTATTCTCTTGGAAGTTTAGCAGCAGAAATTATTAGCTTTGTTCAGAGTTTGGGAGTGGAGAGGGCAGAGGAAGAAACCCCAAGTCACTCTGTGATCCAGCAAATGAATTCCTAACAGAATGCCATCCCTTTGGAAGATGAGGCAACTGGGCCATGACAGGAGAACACTGTCCCAGTCGGACTCAGCCTGCACAATGCTACTCAAGCCTGGGACAAAGAGTGACAGTGACCATACTGATTGTTACATTCAGTCCTGTTCAAAAAAGAAAACTTGGGGCTACTTTAGAGTTTGAATAGCACCTGTTTCAAACAGCCAAGCACAAACATTTGTTTGGTTCATTCATGGAGGGACTGTGGGGAATCTTCCACTCCTCTCTTCTTAACAAACAAGTCACTGTGTGAAAAAAACTTACCAAGCAACATCTACAGCCCAGAGAACAGCACAGAACAGAGACTGATTCAGACACTTTACAAAACCTTCAAGAGTTGGCTTTTCTCTTTCTCTTGAAATAAGACAAGAACATTTTTAAGAACCCTGGAATGAGGGATGCCACGTTCTTCAGATTCCTTGCTGCTTTCTCTTAAGAGATGAGCATTTTTTGTGAACTGGTGAAATTAAGACCTGCTCTAAAGAACATAGGTGGCATTAGGGTACTTTATAATCTCAAGCAGATGGATACACTTCTTACAGTTCAGAGGTGAACTCAATGCCATCCTATGTACCCACCAGATTCCTAATCAAAACTTGCACTGCTTCAAAGAGCAAGCATTGCCCTGTAACACCAATACTTGGATTAGAACAAAGGCAGGAGGGAGGAAACGCTTTTCACCGGTTACTTACCAGCATGTTCATGACCAGAGGTCAATCAGGTTGTGCCATGGTTCCAATCTGACACTTCATTAACTGAGAATGTTTCCTGGCTTTCTGTTGGAAAGCTCAAAAAGCCATCATGTCTGAAAAAAGAACTTTATCATTCCACCCAGTTCATTTGTGCTCTCACTCAGCTGTGCTCTTTGGCAGCTCAGTGTCAGCAATCCCAGGGGTACCTGTGTGTACTCCTCCTTCACAAGTTTTGTATGCCTGCTAATTCTGCAACTCAAATACTCTTTCTGCAAGAGAAATACCACTTCCAGACAAGCTACACATCTCTTGCCCTGGATTTGTACCTCCATGGACTGACAGATGAGGCCTGGCCCCTGCTGAATGGCCAGTTCAGCAATCCATATCCAGTGACTGTGGTGTGTCCTCACTCCGAGTCCTTAATGTTTCACATTAAAATAGAATTCAGACTGCAAGAGCTGCCCAAGGGAAACAAACACCCACAATTGATGTTTTCCAGGCACTTCAAACCCTTCTGGTAACTTTGAAAATCTTGGCCTTTGTAGTTTCTGTTTCTCTGTACTTAGGAAAACCAAGAGAAGAAATCTTGCTCTGAGTAAAAGTGCAAGTTTAGCTGTTGATTACAACGACACCAAGAATTCACTCAAACCCTGGCTGACTTGGACCACAAGTTTGCGACCATGGGGCAGCATTTTCGACAGACACAGCTGTAATACCCTGCCAGGGGACTGTTCTTCAAGTTCTGCTCATTGAGACAGCTGCCTTGTTGTCTGATTGCTTATGCCATGCACAAGTCCATTTCTATCTGTTTTCCAGACAGGGTCTGAATTGAGCATCCCACATGGACAGCTACCCATTAGTTAACCCCAGGTTACTCTGTTTTCAGTGTTGCTGCTCTGAAACTCCTTTGCAGGTTGCTCCCCACGTACAGTCTATGGCAATCATACACAGTGTTCCAGATCCCACTCCAAAGTTCAATGCCTTCACCCATAAGCACCAAAATGCACCCAGATTTGCGTACCTTTGCACAGGTATTGTCATGCTTATACTTTAAAGAGAAATAAAATACAGAAAACACAGCAAATCTTGATTTTCCTGCTTCTTAAAAATACCATCAATTGCAAATACTTGAACCGTACCTTAGAACTGGTCCATTTACTTAGTATTTGTTAATAAAAAATACTAACAGAGACAGGCATGGGTTTGAATCCACATTTGAAAAGGTATCAGGCCAAGAGCTTCTCAAATGATGAGAAATCATGGAATGAGTTTGAACAAAATAAGCGCACCCTTGAGACTGTCCAGCCAAAACCTTCCTTTAAAACGTCTGGGAGTGCGCAGTACCTGGCAATTTCCAGCCAATTTGTCAGAAGGAATTAGCAGCTGTGCTTTCACTGTGCATCTCAAATGCATAAAATCCATCCATAAATGGGCATTAAGACAAGTAAAAACATTAAGAATTGCAGGAGGCAAAAAACCTCTTTAGAGGAAAGAAGTTCTACTATTTTGAGCAGTATTGAGAAAATCATAGGTTTTAACAATCTAAATATGATGCTCTGAAAAAACAATCAAGGAAAGCAATATATAGAAAATGTTTAGTATAGTTATCTTTCACTTTCTGCCTTCCTGAACTAAGAGCGAGCTGTGGAGATGAGGAAAGAGGGCTGTGGGACATGATGCATCAAGCCCCTGCAGATACAGACCCACAGCAACAGACCTTTGGTCCGTTCATCAGGAGCATCTTGCACCACCTACACACCACAAAGGCAGACATCTCTCGGAACAAAAGCATCAAAGCCAAAGAAGCACCAACAGTAAAGCTCACAGGGTCTAAGGTAAATGCAGCTCTAGGCTGAGCACAGAGTGAATCACTGTCAGAAATGCCCCACCCTGAACCAAATGCCTCGTTAAGAGTTCAAACAGGTAGGGCAGCTGTCCCTACTGTACTTCCACAATTAGATGAGATAGTTTTCTCCCGTTTACTGTTTTGAAGTGCCCACCCTCCAGCCTTCTCTTGGCAGTAATGGAAAGGCTCTGATCTGCCATGTTGAGCCTCTTCCCACTGCCCCTTTCTTTAATCCTCTGCGTGCAGCTCAGCACACGTTCCTGCCCACGCCACTTTACTGCTTTCCTATTGTTCTACAGGGCCTCACTGACACTTAACAAAGTCAGCTGCAATTTAAAATGCATGAAGATGTCATTATTCATCAGAAACCCGTTTAGCCTTTACATTAAAGGAGAGGGTAAGTAAACTACAAATATGTTTTCCATCCTGTACCCTGGGACAATTCCAGTTCACTGCTTTAACCTTTCTGAATTGCCTAGTGTATTCTTAAATGCATTTTATAGCAAAAAGAAAATTTCACAGACATTAGTATACTTAAATATTTATTCAGGTCACACATCATTCTGCCATTCATTGAACAGTAAGCAGTAATGAAAAACACTGCTTACATTATTCATTAGATGCAAGAAGGGGAGTAGAGCTCAGGAAATACCATCCTGTGCTAATCTCTGGTTCAGGGAGTTATCAAGCTACTCGCAGTCGAGCAGGTTTTCCTGCTAACAGGCTGTTGTATACCAGACCTTCAGGTAACAAATGTCAGTCCTGACATTTGGCATTTGACACCAACACTCCCAATGAGGGCCCTAGTTTCCTTAAACAGCATTTCAAGCTTCCTAAAATTCATAATGTAACTGGTTTGTGCTACTTCTTAATCCTGAGACTACATGGAAACCTGGGAGGGTTAATACAACTCACAACTTTGTCTAGCAGGTGTTGGCCAAGAGCACCACTTTTGGTCTGTGTACTCTGGGTCCACACAGCATGCACAGATCTTATTCTTAACCTTCAGGAATGGAAATTAGGGGGGAGGTACCCCTCTCAGAAGAATTACTAGAAATAATGTGTAGGAAACAGAAAATACCTCTCAGAAAGCACTGGGAAACACAATCAACCTGCAGCTTAATGAAGAGGGTCCCTTGAAAGTTCAGCACACCTTAAACTCCTAAGAAAGTTTTCTACTGCAGCAGAGAGATGAAACACCTTTCCTCTGGTCACCTTCAGCACTATGATACAGTGTTCACCCAGCAACTGAGAGAAAGAGCAGCAGGTGGTGGGAACACGGATGTGAGGCAAACGTGCTACAACAGTCTTCTCCACACAAGTCTGGTTCATGCTTTAATGCCACCACTTTTAAAACAGAAACCTAGGATTATAAAAAGTAACCAATTTCTTGATCAGTTACAAAAGACACATCCAGTTGCTCTGAAAGACATTTGATTAATAGAACATTCCTCAGCATTTCAAAGGTTAAGATAACAAATTGAAGAGGCACAAGGTGGAAAAAGGACTAGAGGTTTTTTTAGTCTTTAAAGAGAGAAAAGAATTTCAAAGCTCCATCATGTTTTTCTGCATTAGCCTCCAGCTTCTCCCTTGCAATGCTGATAGATAATAAATTACAGTACTTAATGCTTACAGAAGGATGAGAGGGATTTGCCTTTTTGCCTTTTTGAAGCATCATCTTACAGAGACACAGTGATGCATCTGCAGGATCAGGCTGACTTTCACCAAAGTCCCACCACGTGGCAGGCTTTGTTGCTCAGGGCCAGCACGGTGCCTGTCACTATCAGAAAACAAGCTCACCTCCTTGCATTTGTTTTAAAAAATGTTCCCCGTCAAAGGCTCTCACACTGTGAACTGCTGAGCTCTTCACTAGCAAGGCAGAAGGAATTGCATTCCTGATATTATATTGCTCTCCAGACAAACACACAGAACTAAAGCCACTGCTGGCCAATGCCAGTGCTCCACCTGGGATTACATTTTCACTTTTGCTCATCTTGCCCTTTGGAATGTCATTCCCCAAATGATGCCACTGGACCAGGGAAATCTCAACAGTAAGGTACAAATTCACAAGAGCAAAAGGATTTCAATCTAATCCAACAGCTCCATAAACCATTTTCAAGGTTTTGGGCAAAGCTCCTGTAGATTTTTTTTTGTTTGCTTCTCTTAGCTTGGTCAAAGAAGTGACAAATTAATTATTTGCATAACTGTTCCCATAGAGCAGGCACAGTATTTCAGTTAACCTGACAAAAGGCACCATCTGGCCCAGAGGAACGATTTGTTTCATCACAAGCATTATGAGAACAGTTGAGAGAAAATCCTAATTAATATACAAGGCAAGTCCAATTTTGAAATCACTTCTCTAGAATTTATCAGATATGAATTTAAAGTAAGGATGGCAGACTTGGTGCAGTCACTTGAATACCAATAACCTGTAACGTTTTTCCAGTTCAGAAGTATGACACAGCAGCAACATGTTAGTTGAAATTAAGGAACAAGTTTTACTAAAATTTTCAGATACGTTTATTTCCTGTGGGATTTTAATGTCATGTAAAAGGAGATGCTATAAAAGGAAATGTATCTTAATGTATTAGCTGTTATGTTACCTTTGTTTCAAATTAGTATTTTCTAAGTCTCACATCAACAGAAAAAAAAAACCCAGGAAAGAAAATGGTGCGAGAGCATGGCTGGCTGTGAGCAGTGTGCTTTCCTTGCCCAGCAAGTGCTGCCACGAAGCTGTCATAGCCCAGCATACAAGTATGCGAAACACAAGTACCCTCTGCAGTTCAGGGTAACTCAGGAGGACCCTGCTCCCACCTTGGGTCAGATATGAGCTTGACCAGGTTGCTCAGGTCACACTGAGCTCTTGGTGCTTTCCACAGTAAAATCAGTATGGCAAACACACCAGTAACAAGCTAGCTGCCATTTGTAACCTTTTGAATCCTTATTTTACTATGAACAATGAGAATCCAGGCAGTCCTAAAGGAACAGGAGGATGAGAGGATTTCAATTCCACAGCAGACCAGAGAGTGAATGGTTTGGGTAATGTTACTGAACACTGCATTGTTCCTGCCATGTCTCAAACTGTAACCAGCACAACTATTGCTCAATTTTCATTGTTGCCCTCAATCACTTTCAAGTGTGCACAGCATGGGGACTTCATAAAAATGGACATCCAGCACTTCACTTTCCCCTCCCAGCGGTTTTATTAAGCTAGTCATAGGTCTTATATGTCAGCTAGAACTGTGTGCTAATAGATTTTCCCCTAAAATTATATCCCCATTCCTTTCAGGATTCTTTTTAATTCTTTTCAAATTGGCATTAATATTCCTTTCTGCTGGACAGTTCTGCTATTTCAAGTGAGATTTTTATTTTATTCCTGGGGTCAGTCTTCAGAAGACAACACCTCTTAGAAGGTTTCATTATCAAATATGAACTTAGTTTTTTTTTCATATTACAGGCTTTTAAGATATAGGTATTGACCCTGCAGTTCACACTGAATCTTTTTGCATGTAAAAAATTCAGACTTTAGTAGTGTATATTTTTCATACCTCTCTGCCACATTCTCTCCTAATTTGTCTTGGTTCCACAGAGGCTTGGTCATTCCAGAGACAGGTGAGGTTTGGTTACAATGTAGGACATTTCAACTCTGTTCACTGTAGATAAAGAAAAACTGGATGGCAAGACACAGGCCCAGCCCTCAGAGGAAACTGTCTTGAGTTGGCTGAAGGATCATTTCAAGTTCTTTCTAATTGTACCTTCCCTTGCCTTCAAGCAGCGCAGCCTTAGCCCGTGTAATGCTGACAGGAGCAGTCCTGGGGGCAGCCTGCTCTTGGGCCAGTCTCAGAGCTGCACTGGAGCCAGGGACTGCAGGTTGGCAGGGTTTCCAAAACTTCCTGACAGCACAGCCATTCTTTAAATAGCAACATCCTGGCTCTGCAGGAGTGGTATCACCCCTTATTTACTGATCCAAAATTGAGTCAGCATATCAGAAATAGAGTACAATCACCCAAAGATCCTGTTGCCAGCTGCTGAGCTATATGAAACCACTGAATCTATCTGTAATTCCCAGACAGGTTGTTACAACCCTGTGGGTTATTTCCTAGTTTATGTCTACACAGGAAAACAACCAAGACCTACTCTGAAACACCACCTGAAGTGGTTTCTTTTCTGTTTTGGAAAATTCTGTATTTTACAATTTGTCAAGCACATCAGAAAGGATAGTACATCGACAGGGGAGGAGGACGGGTCACTTAATTCACTCTAATTTGAAACAAGTGATGTCAACTTGCATCATATACAAATAAAAATAGAAAGAGCTTAACCTGAGATTTCAAGTAAGAATCCTGCAAATAATGAAGCACTTGATATCATAAAGAATTTTCTTTTTCATCGGTATAAATTACATTTTTCAAAATACATTTTTCAAAATGTATCACTTTAAAAAAAAAGAAATAGACAGTCCTCTGTCAGCAATATAAAGACATATTCTTAGCCAGTAGGATTAATAGGACTGTGGTGATATCTGGGTAGCAGGATAGTCTCCCACGAGCCCCAGGCACCTCTCTGGCCCCACGAAGCACAGCACCCATGTTCTTCATGAAGGGATGGGGCTCCCAGGCGTGCTCCCCTCGGCTGAGTGCAGCGAGCTGCCTCCTCACCAAAGCTCTGCAAGGCTCCCAGGGGAGCTCTGCACAGGACACCAGCCCCAGACACAGCAGCACATGTACCACTCTCCCCTCCCTGACTTTTCTGGGACACACATTCAGCTCTAACTAATCCTCAGATAAGGCAGGGTTCACCAGGTTGCAATTTTCTAAGTTGCCCCCAACGATGCCTGTATCATCTGTCTCAATATCCAGTGATGTTCCTTGACACACACTTAGTCTGGTTGGTGTTTTCAGCAGCTGCACTGCAAATCCCTCTCAGACTTACAAACCTCTCAAAACCAAACAAAACCATATATTGTGAAACAGATTCCCAGATTAAAAAAAATATTAACAACAAAAATAATTTTAAAGGTAACTTGTTAAGGTCAAGAATATGTTTGTGGGCTTTTGTGTCCACCTTCCTGTAAAACAAATATTTAAATGCTTTTCCTTTTTACCCACCTTCATTCACTTTTGGACTAACCGGTTTTGCTGATGGCATGGGGGAGGACAGTGATTCTGTTCAATAAAATAAGCTGACTTTTGAACAACTGGGCAGTGAAAACATTGGAGGCAGTCTGCCTGGAATTCTTCAGTTTCAGTAACCCTCTATCATGGTCTGCCCCAGGAGAGAGGGGAAATCATGGTTTTTCAGTCAGTCCTGCAGTTCCTCCCACAGGGGTGGATGCTGCAGAGCTGACTGCAGGCAGAACCAAGCCAGCAGCTGCTGGGCTGAAATGGCCACAGAAGCTCCTGAGCCGTCCCCCACAGCAGAGTCTGAGGTGCCACGACTGCTGCCAGATGACAGCTGCATGGATCCCTGGCCTGCAGCCTGCTGTGACACCCAGCACTGCAGAGCAGCTCCTGCAAAACCCAGTGCAGGCAGTGCCGAAGGAGGCGCTGGGGGCACTCAGCTCTCACTGCGATGGTTCCTCTGTGTAGGCACATAAAACCTTGTTTGTCTGAGGCCAGAGGGAAACAAGAATCACCTTTGTAAAAGGCACAAGGAGATGAAGGCTTAAGCCTCATTTTCCCTGGAAAAATGGGAGAAAAATGGCTTTCTTCCACAGCACCCTCAACAGAGAGAGCCATTTATGCCCTCAGAGGTTTGTCATTTAGATTCCACAAGACCTGCAGAACTGCACTGAATACTGTTCTGCAACAAGCCACATCATGATGTAATGTGCTTATATAGAGCCTACCTCCTATTCCTACAGGAGACAAAATTCATGACAGCTGATTTTTTTGGTTTAGCCACAGAAAAGATGAAGTGAAAATGATCTTCCTCCCTACCTCTCCTCTAGGGAGAAGGTGGCTGCCTAGGACCATGACATTATCTCATTGGAATATCTGGTAGCTGATGCTATTAGCCTTTATAAAGTAACAAAATTGATTTCTCTGTGATCTAAAGGATGGGGATGGCTGCACTACTCGGGGAATTTCACCTGGCATTCCACTGTGATATTCCATCTCTGCTGGGTGTGGTAACAGTGTAGGGTTAAGGTCTTTTTTCCCTTGAAAGAAATACAGGCTATTAAAATGATGTAAGAGAGGCAAATTAATAAAATAAAAAGGCTGAGTCACTAAGATGAACCATGTGCTAACAGTCCTCAAGGTCTGGGGCCATGGTTGCCACATGCAAAGGGAAACACTGACGTGAAAGGAAGTGCAATGACAGAAAATAAAGACATAACATTTAGCTTCAATTTATGCTTTGAAAATGGAAACCACAGAAATGCTGCACTTTAGAGATCAAACATGCTATAACCCTCCTACTGACCTCTGCGTGGAGGAGCTAAGGAATTCCATGCTTGAAAAGGATGTAATTAGCAATAGTGATTAAGAATCATACAATAATTAGTACTTAAGAAAAACACTTGTTCTTGAGAGCTTTCAGTTAACGAGAAAGAGATTACAGCAAAAGTGATTCACATCAGTAATATGATGCTTTGGAACAGAAATGGGATCTGCTTTTACCTAGGAAAGTCAGGCATGTCCTAGGTTCTAACTGTAATTCCAGTATTGGAAAAGAAAAGAGCAAAAAACAGCACAACTCAAGAATATTCCGGGCCAAGAAATAAATAAGCAGATATTGACTGATATGCAAACATCTGTGGAGAAAATATCTGTATAGCATTTAGAAACAATATAATGAACTGTTAATTTTAACAAAACTTCTTTGCCACTGCAAGATTACCCAAGAGAGACCATACCACATTCCTGGGATATTGTGTCCAGGTGATTTCAGCTTCCCACCTCTGAATCCTCACACCCCAAAGGCTCACTCACTGACTTGGCTCTTGTGCTAGCAGGCACTGCCACAACTGTAGCTCACCAAAGTTAATACTCACCAATATCAGTCTCAAACAGGCATCTCCATCTCTTTTGTTCATAAATCTAGCCTCTGTCCTCTGCCCCTTATATTGACTTCTAATAGTTTTTCACTGACTCCTATCAGCAATTTTTCTGTCTCTGCCCTGCCCACTTTACTGTGGTGACTCCCAAGCCTTTCTGAAACTCCTCTTTTATTGTTTTATACCACATGCTATTGCCCCTTGGAAGACTGAAGAGATTTTCTGAACAGCTAATAAAGGCTGTTCATCTTCACACAGCCACTCTCTCAAGAAGTCTTTCCATATAAAACTGTAAGGCAAAAATCAGAGCAGTGCAGGAAGGGAATCCATCATTAGCAGTGCTAGCGGTGTAAATCCACCCTATTTCATTTTACAAGCTATAGGGAAAAACAAGACTATCAAGACCACTGGGTTTTGGTGCTTTTCTCCACAGATGTTTTTATTAGTCCTCTCTTCAGTTCATGCACCCTGCAGGCCAAGACCCATGTGCTTGCCCAAGCGACAGACTCAGCATTGCCTGGCACATTCAAAATTCACAGACCAAGGAGAGTTTGGAGCACATAATGTCTGAAGTGATTTCTGGAGCAAGTGTTTCACAAACTGTGCTGAAACTTTTTAATAAAACAGCCAGAGCATTCACATAATTAAGCCTAATGTCACTTCCAGGAGGTTTCCAAGTCAGAGAGATTGGTTTTATAGCAGGCACTCACGCAGTGTTCCCAACCTCATTCTCCCTTATTCAGGATGTATGCTCATAACTGTCCAGAAACTCATTGCTTGCTTTTAGCCAAAATGCACTTTTCTTCTTCACCATTTTCCAAGTCTGTAAATCTGTTCATTACCTTATACAATTTATTGCCTTCTTAGAATACTGCGTTATTTGGCAGCTTTTTGGTCCTATTTCTGGTTTCAGACCTCTTTTTAACACCTCACCTCCTTCTCAGAGCTTCAGTCACTGCAGCCAAAACACAGAAACTCCCTCTTCATTCATGATGCATTGCCCCCCACCTCAGTCATCTTCAGTGCTTCAGAGATGACACTCCCTCCTAACCTACTTCTGTGGCTGAAAACAGGCCCCCAGTGCTGAGCACCACAGTTCCCATCCCAAGGGATCCACACTTTCTCTCTAGCTTTAAATTCCATCTTCAAAGGAAAAGAAGACAAGCCCCTCACCTTTGCAGTGTTTACCCAGCAGGCAGCTAAACCTCCCAGGGCTCTGGCTCACTCCCCACCACACGGGGTGGGAGAGAGCTGGGGAACAAGTGTCGCTCACCACCAGCCCCTGAGCAGCAGCACCCGGCCAGCTTTGCCCAGGTTTGCTGGCAAGTTCACCCACCTTCATCTGGAAAGACAAAGTGCCTCAGAACACAGAGTTTGTTTGGCTGGCTCTGAGGGAAGCTCTGCATGTTCCAGAAGATGAACAGTCCTTGGCTTCAAAGGCTGCCACATGTGCCTCTCCCCTTCTTTGACAGCACAAGGCTGTTCCACACATCACACTGCTCATCAGTGCCAGTCAGGAATCATTTTCCTTGCATTTAGTTTTACACTGATTCAAGTGACAGAATCAGGCACATTGGCAAGATTTGTGCCTATATGGCTGAAGAAAACCTATATATCCAATTTTCTACTCAGTTTGTTGCTTATATAATACTACTCAATTTTTTTTGAGATGTGGGAACAAGGACACAGAAAAGAGAAGACAAAAGAACCTCCTGCCCAGAGTCACATAATTTCTTATGCATAATGTAATAAACAAAAGTTATGTGGGTCACCAAAGGGCAAAATCTGTTAGCTGTATGACATGAATAGTTTCATCCTTTCTCCTGCCCTTATTTCCCAGGTAGCTTCCAGCACAGCCCCTGCCTGCCAGCAGCAGCAGGGTAGTGCCTCCTCTGCCTCAGCCAGGCCAGTGCCCCCCTGGCAGGGCACACACCCAGGGCAAGCTCAGCACTACAGGAGGGCTGGCTGGCACAGACACAGTGCAGGAGCAGCTGCCCGAGCTCACAGCTGCCCAGGGTGGCTCCTAATCCTGCAAAGATGTGTGGGATCGTTGGCATGGCAAAGGAGTGTCCCACAGTGCCCTACAACAGTGCCCTGGGCAGCACCTGGGCAAGAGGGAGCTGTGTGAATGCCTGTGAGCTCAGGTGTGTGTTCACTTGATTGATTCGAGGCTTCATTCACCAGTGAAAGTGCAAAATCAATTTCATATAAATTGGAACATACATACAAAATCTTACCACTGCCTAAAGATATATTTCCATTCTAGGTTCTCTGTTTCTTTCAATCAGCTTGGTATTTATGGGGTGGCTGGAAAAGAATCCTATACATTATTTATAAACATTGATTTTACGCAAGTCATTCAATTCATAACGATGAATTACCAAAGAAAATAGAGTGTCTATCTTATTTCTCCTCTCCAAAGAAAATTAAGTGTTTAATTATTGATGAGATTTTACTGTAGAATTCAGCAAACAAATCCTTAAAAGTAAGAAAGGGGGACAGAGATAACTACCCAATGTACAGTTAAACAATGTCAATAATTCCAGTGTTTACTTCATTTCTTAATGTAAGGAAGTATTTGTGTTGATTCAGAAAGAAAGTCACCATCTAATAAAAGCCAAATAGTCCCTCATTCCAGCATTTTCTGTATTTACATCAGAAAAAGCCTCATTTTCACCCGAGGCCTTTATCTTCTGTTTTCATTAAGACAACAGGCTGCACTGAAAAAATTCAGATCAATTACTCAATGGCATTCACTTACTGATATTGATAAGGCCATGCATTGTTTGACTTCCTCTGTGACTCCTTCTGTCAGGAGGAAATGGTTACACCCCTCCTGAAGGGCAGAGGGAAACGAGATTCATGAAAAGAAAATGACTTTGAGGTTTACAAAAACCCAATCTAACTTGAATGGAAAATGGCCAATGAAATACTTCAAGAGAAAAACACAATAAAACAGCACAGGCCCAGATCTTTGCTCTGACCACGCAACCCTGTGGTGAGATGATTTTGCACAGTATCTGCCATATCAGCTAATGACCAGATCAAGAGTATCCAGGGATGCAACTCTGCCAAAATACTGGCTTTCAAGCACTGTTTTAGTTACACTTTCTTTTTCCCCCTTCAATCTTGATCTCTTATAAATTCACACAGCCCCAGTTTCAATTTCTTGGATTTTTGGTAATCCTTAACCTGTAAACATTGTCATCTTCTTTTTGTCATATATAGCCAAGAGTATACACAGCTGTTCTGCTAACACATTCTTCTGATGGATCTGTTGCTTTAGCAGTCCTTAAAATGTCAGCTTTTTCATTACTGCAATATTTTTTACTCCATTAAAAAAACTTACAACTAACTATTAGTTTTTTACGGGTTATCAGTTACAACCCATTTATATCCAGGCAAAGTGCAATAGTTTATAAAATTGTGTGTTGTGTTGTATGTGACTGATGAGATGCTGTAACATATTAAGCAAAAAATATTTCCCTTAGTCTGCTCTTCTGCAATTATTCTTACAGCTGAGAAAGTGTCATGGTCAGGCCAAAGCCTACAACTGCATTCCTGCTGGTGTTTACTGCTCTGGCTAAGGGAGCCATCAGCAGGGGGATGCAGCCAGAAACAGGATAGCTTGTAGTCTTAGCACTCCTGCTGACTTCCTAAGCCAGGCAGCCAGGGAAAGACAGGAGAGCAGAGGCTCTTGCAAGCCCCCAGGGTGAGCCCTGTGCAGTGTCTCTGTCCTGTACAGCACTGCACCTCACTTGTTCACTAACACTGCTGGAGCCAAAAGGAATCCTCAGCAGCAGCCTTACTCTGCTGTGCTTTTTACCCCAACCCTCTCTCACGTACCTGCAAATCTGCTTTTCAAGAGCCAAACCCTGCAGCCCAACTTGCACACACAGTGTGATCACCGCAGCTCCCTGCTCAGGTCCACTCACGTCTGCTGTGTGTGCCTCTGCTGCCCTTTTCCATGCCATGTCTGCCATGAAGCTCCAGACCTCCTGAGCACACAGCACCCAGCTGCCACAAACACCCCTAATATCTGCCTGTCCCCCCAGCCCCACTGTCACCCTCTGCCTGCCCTTCAGGCTCTGTGCCTTCCCAGTGATGCTTCTCATTCCCATCTCCCTCCCAGGGAAGGGCACCCTGCCAGGCACCAGCACTGCAGCCTTGCTGTCACTGAGACAGCAGCAGGCAAAGCCAGGGCCTGCTTTTGGAGCAGTTCAGTGCCCATCTCCTGCCCACACCTCCTCCCTGCCCTCTCACCCCTGCCATACAGAGGAGGCCACAGCCTCATGTCCTGCGAAAAGAGTGCGTGGCTATGAACGGAACACTTCCAGAGTCCATGCAGTTAAACCTTCCCTGAATAGAATCCTTCCCTGCACTAGAATAACTGCAGGCCCCAGAGGGGCTGAAGTGAGCCCGTGGGAAAGGGGGCTGTGTGTCTGTGTGTCAGCTGCCCACAGAGCTACTTGGAGCTGGCAGGATCACTTTTGCACAGGTAATTCTCCTGGAAAGGAGCGTCACGTGCCGCTTTGGGAATGGCAGGTGTGCAAGGGGGAAATGACAGTGAAATCCCAAAGGCAGAAAAAAAACCTGGGCATTACTTTGAAGTTTCTAACCCAGTGCTCTGGAGGTTTTAATTTGAATTAAGGGTGCTTTTAGAAGGACATAGTGTAGGTCTGATTCCTTAGCTCAGGGAACACTAAGAACAGAAAACGATGTTCATGTATCTTGGGCACACATGGGTGCTCCAGGATTTAATCCAAAAACGAAAATATCAAGAAATTTACCAAACTATTCAAGGTGGTCAAAAACCTCTTTATGTTGGCTGGAGCCTGCTCTGACATCTGCTCTGGTCCATTTCACATTTTTGGCTCATCTGTGTCTTAACAGCTCTGTAATTTGAAAAGTAAGGCTGAATTTTTGATTGGCAAAATATTCACACAGAAATCTTTCTTCTTGCTTCAAATTTCTTTCGAAGCAAGCCCAAGACAATCCTAGGGCCACTGGGTAAAGAAGCCTGTCCTTGCTGTCTCTCTCAATGAAATATAAAATCCAGTGAACAAGTGCCTCCATACATTTGCATCAACAATGTCTAAAAATTTCCTTTTTATTAATATCTTGTTAACAAGATATCTTGCCACACTTTGACATTGCTTCTGGAAGCTACTGCATTGCAAATTACCAATGCATTCTTAACTAAATGAGAACAAAGATAGTAAAGTCATTTTATTTGCTTTGTTTCACACCCAGTTTAATCAATCATTACTACATATACCTATGAACCTGTTGCTTTCATAAAAGCATTTTATTCATGACTTTGGGGATATATTTTGAGAAGTTACTAAATTTAGAAATTACTGTCTGGCCATGTAGTTTTTTAACTTACCAAAAATTCTCTTTTGTTCACACAGAGGGGTGGGGGACAGTAGAAAAAAATGCCAGTAGGTGTGTAACTGAACTCAAGATACAATATCCTGCAGATTTCTATGCCCTCCTCGGGTTTTTTGGGGGTTGGTTTTTTGTTTTTGTTTTTTTTAAATTTTATTTTATTTTCCCGTTCAGTCTCTAGCAGAAGCAGGCCAGCAGCCCCTGCAGAATCTCAATGAGACTGTGGGCCCCACACAGCAGCTGGGGAAGGATGTTGGCTAAAAAGTACAGGACAACCTCATGAGGAGGAAATGTGCTCTTTACAATCCCTGCTCCCTTCTGCATTAAGGTACAGTCACCCTGATCAGGGGCGTGAAATGCATTTTAATGTGCCTATGAACTATTTTTCCGTAATTTTAGGTTTTTTATCATTTTAGAGCATAGATGTTCTTTCCCAGCTAAATAAAAAGTTGCATATAATGCATGGGCAGATTTACTTAATAGTACTGTAGATATGGGTTCTAACATATCTTAAATATCACTAAAATAGAACAGAGCAGTACAGAAGTTGTTCTGCCTAAGTGTTGTAAGATCTCATGGGAATGCTTGAGAGGAGAAAGCAGTACAATATTCACACTTGGTATTCACAGCCTGTAATGAACATTTCTAGAAATGTGCTCCCCCCCTCATCCTTAATTAAAAAGAAAGCTGAAAGAGTAGGACGAACAAAAATGTTCTCAACTTCAATGACACTATTGGAAAATAATTATTTCCAAACTGCTTATCTGTTAAAAAAAGCTGGCAAGCTGCCAGGATCTTGATTGCTGTAAGCAATTTTATAACTGCTCTATACAGATAAATTTAACAAAGAAATTAATTTCAGTCTCATAATAAGTCTCATCTCATTACCAAAGCGTCTGTACCGCAATGGAGCCTTGTGCAAAGAACTGCTGGGAGAGGATTTTGTCTGCAGACAATCACAAACTGCCTAGGAAAACTCCACCTCAGAACGCTGAATGCCATTTAATGCTTCCTTCTAAACATCATTCTTTCGTATTGTAAAACAGAAAGTGAAATATCATGAAATGAAGGGGAAGCCCTCCCAGTTTCCCAGTTTTGCTTGTATTCAGCCCACGGGATGAGAGGAAAGGTCCCTGAGGGGGTGTGTGACCTGGAACCCCCCACACTGGACAAACAGGCCCCTGAGGTGCCTGGAGGAGAAGGACAAGGTGCAGGTAGGGCAGCAGCAAGGTGTCCTCCGTGCTCTGCTGCTGCCTGGTAACAGGGAGCCTCTCGGGACTGACGTGGCTATTAGTGGCCATCTTGGCCACAGTGACCGCAAAGCAATCGAGTTCAAACTCCCTGGCTACAGGAGGGAAAGTGCCACCCAGCCTGTCAGGTGACAGGTGAGCAGCTGGGCCCCCAGGGTCACCGTGTGAGGGTCACCTCCAGACAGAACCCCCGTCACGAGTGGGGTTCTGCAGGGCCCCACCCTCTGCCCTGTGCCCTTCAGTGTCCCCTCAGCACTGCAGGATGAGGAGATCCTCAGAGCTGGTTTACAACACCACCAGACTGGGAGGGGGCAGAGGGGTCCTGCAGAGAGACCTCAACAGATCAGGGAGCTGGGCAATCTCCAAGTGCAGTTACAGCACACATGAGCACACAATAATTTCTGCAGGAGTGCCAATTACTTCACACACGAGTGCCCTTGTGGGTCCCTTCCAAGCCAGGATATTCAATGTTTCCCAAAAAAAGCAGGCTCTTTCCTTTACATCACCATGCTGCCTTTGACTGTGAGTTCACTTCACCCAGAACATTTCTATTACATCCCCAGCTCCTCCAACAAGTCCTTGAAAACACTGGAAAACACAACATGACCAAGATCCAAAATTAAAACTTGACAGCAGAGATAGCAATAAGTTCTGGAAGCTTTGAGACAATTTATGGTCACAGTGCTTTGCAAAGAAAGGCACGAAACAATAAGAGGGTGAGCAGGAGCCCATCAATCCTGGCAGGGCAGCACTGCTGCTTGCAGCTCTCAGATGCCACTGCCTGAGCAGCAGCGTTATGAATAGCCTGGCTCTCTTCTTTTACCGCTCTTGCTGGTGTTCTTGTTATGGCACATCAACCAGGGGATGAAAAAATGAGCACATGATATGTCCTGATGAAAGTCCTGCCATGGATTTCAGTTTTGCTAACGCATAACTTGGCTGCACAGAATCTCATCTTTGGGAGCCACAATGCCATTTTCTGCTCCTAGACATCCCATCCAACAAGCTGCAGAGAGCAGATTTACTGGCATGGAGGCATTTTGTCATGGGGTACTCCTGACACATTCGCTGCTGCACTTGACCATGCAAATCAATATCTCTTCACAGAGCACACGCTGTAAGCAGTAAGAAAACAGAGTATTTTCTTCAACCCAGCACATCAGTGCAACGTCAAATTCCTGTCATTAGTTTTTCTCAATTGCAGAATTATTCTGTTCATCAATTTTGCTTCCTTGGCATAATCTTATTTACAGTTTTACAGACATTTAATACAGCAGATAAACTTTTTTTTGTTCTTTGACTTTTCCACAGAAAATGAAAATCCTCCCCTAAGATTTTTTTTACTATAACTAAATGTGTCTGATTTTTAACCTAACCTTCCTGACCTTTCTTGTCAAAGACTTTTTTTTTTTATCATTGCTCCTTTCCTTGTTTCCACAGCAACTTTTCCACCACTCTCCTTAAGCTTTTTTTCCTGTTTTCTTCTAATTCTATAAGGAAACCATGATTTTAGAGCTTTGTTTTATTTTGTTCTTTGTGTTGTAACAAATGCAGAGATATTTTTCATTTATGTCTTAAAACAAGGATCTCACTACAATGGTCATCTCCATCCCTCTTGCAGTAATTAGATGATTCAGTAAAATTTAATTTAAATCAGTTGTAGTATCATCAGACTGTCATTTCACCAGGTTCCACAACCATCACAAGCTTTTTGCAGTCCCAAGTGGGGCAGGAATCTCCTCTGGACCCTTTTTAAGTACTTCATTTGGGAACATAAGTCAAAATGACTGAAGGCTGGCATCCATTTCAATAAAAAATTTTGAATAAATACTAAATAGAGGAAGTCTCCAGTGATTACTGCAGCCTGATTCGCACCTAGGGGGAAAACACTGAGACATCACAGCTGAAAATGTTGGTGGTAATCCATGTAAAGACTGCTCACTCTCATCCAGGTTGTAGAAGGTATTATTTCAGAGGAAAATAGAGACTAAAGCCACGAGCTATGTCCCTTTACAATATTATTGCCATCCATTTTCTCCCTTTGCTTGTCCTTGCTCCCAGTATATTTTCTGAGATGCACTAGAAATTACTCTATAGATAGACAGATGCTTACATGTCTCTATGTTGTAACTGCCAGAAGTGCATCAACATAATGGAATAGCTCATTTAAAACAATGGGAAAATCGTGTCAGGTTCTGTGCAACTGTTTCCAGAAGACAGAAAATAGACCTTTCCCCCACTTGAGACTGCCACTGAAGTCAAAGACAAGTCTGTTTAGGAGCTGCTGTAGTTCATAAACTAATGCAGATGGACAAGGGGTTGTTTCTCTCTAAGCAAAACAGCTGAAGTTCAGAGGTACATCATTTTCTGAGGCCAACAGGTAGCAAACCAAACTTCAGTTAGACTTCATTGCAAGTACTATTAGATGTGATGTTCTGGTTCATATAAATAAATAATAAAGACAAGCAGTTTGCATCTCAACTGCTTCTGTACATTCTTCACACTTAATCAACTTCAATTCTGGCAACAGATGTGGAGTGGAGAAAGGGACAGTCCCTGGCACTGTGCATTTTACACACTGTGACAAGTGGCTCCCAAACCTCAGCTGAGTAGCAAAACGCAACTGAGAGCATTAAGCTCCAATTCCAGCCCAGACTTTTGTCAGTTGTAACTTTTCTTCCTCTCCTCCACCAAAAGCAAATGCAACATTCAATGTCACTTTCGAATGTATTGAAAAACATATGCCTGAGCCTTCTCAAAGGCATTCTCTTTATGGCCTGCTTTTTTTCTGAACAGGTTGTTAATGGGACCTGTTTGGGGTTTTCCTACCTCAGAGTCAAGTAATTTCTCAGTTTCCAGACCTCCTCATGTTTTATGCCACTTGCATCAAGGGGTAGATTTGCTATAGCAGCTGCTCCTTCAATATTCGGTGGATTTCTAGCTTTTAAAATGGTTACCTGTAAAACCAGAACAAGCCTTAAGGACTGGTAATTTCCCCAGTTTGGAAGATATGAATAGCTATTTTAAAAGAACATATTCCCGTACTATGTGGAAAACAAAAGTACAGTTATATGAGAAGTTCTCTTGAAAGATTTTTTCTTTGCAAATACATCTTTCTACTGAGGCCTGACCTTTTAGGAAAGTTACCAATTTTAATTAAAAAAAACTTAACTGACAAAGATTCCTCAGCTCCAGATTGAGTTTTCAGTCCAAACCAAATTAAAAAATTGTGTGCAGCCATTCAGAGCACACATTGACTCTCCATGCTATAACTTGACCAGGGAAGTGAGAGCTACACCTTATGCCAGCTGTGACAGGGACCTGACAGGAACAGAGCTGCTAGTGTTTGCAGGAGGCTCACGCTTCCAGCTGAGGTTTAGTCAGCTCTGGCTTCCTGGCTTGCAGCAAAACACACATTTGGCCCTTAGGAGGTTTTACTCTTCAGCACCTCTGAGGTTTGTCTGGGTCTGCTCCCTGCTCACCTAAGCAGCTTCTCAGCTTCTCTGCATGAGCTGCAAATTCCCAGAAGGATGCTACAAGCCTTGCCTTCCTGAACCTCATCTGCCTGTCACTCTAAGAACATGGGAAGCTTCCCTCACCTAGCAGAGTCTGCATCTTAAAGCCTCTCTGGGGGCAGCCCAAGCTTTGCTTGCAGGAAAAGAGCAGTACAGGGTTCTATGTCATTTTGAGTGCTGGAGCACGCGAGTACTGCAGAAGCCGGGAGCCAAGGCTGGAAAGCAAGCCTGGCAGCAAAGCTGAGAGGCTGGCTGCAAGCACAGAAGCTGCTGAGGTGGGAGGGACCCAGCAGGGCAAAGCACTGCCATGGGCTGAGGCAGCTGCACAGCACCAGCACACAGTGCTGGCACTACTGCTCTGCCAAGGAACTCCCAGCCCAGACCTAGGATCTCCTGGGGGTCAGGAACTGCCTCTCTAACGCACAGCCGCTGTTCTGCATCATGGTCTGATCGTCAAAGTCATGGACAGTTTGGGGAGTTGGGCTTTTTGTTTAGCAAGTCAAAATACTTGTGCAACTTTTCAAAATTATATAAAAATTATGGAGAGTAGAAAACTTACTCCTATCAGATACTGTAGCTATTTTCTTTATCTTCATAATAGTAACATGTGTTTAAACACCATTCAAACTTCAAAGCTTATCTGCTCTTGAAAATTGAATTACAATACCTCAACTGAGCCCTAAATAATTCTCATGAAAGTTAACACTTTTCCATCAAAAATAAGGTACATTTAGACATTTTAGGTTGAATTTCTTGGTAACATCTTTTCCATATAAGCTGATTTTAAAGAATTCTCCTGACTGAATTGTATTGCTGCTTTCTTCAACTCATGGATTATACTAGAGATAACTAAACCCTTTCTTTCCACTGTAACTTGCAAACTTTGGGATTAATTGTAAAAAACATAACTTAATTATAAGAGAGAAGTAGACATGTAGGCTCCTAAATGCAAATCAGGTGCTGAACAGTAACATGGTAATTTCCTTACCAGCTGCCAATTCATTCTTAGAGAAACAGAAGTCAGGGGCTAAGTAATATCTACTTATTACAGCCCCCTTCAGCCTTCTGGTGAGTGAGTGGCTAGAGAGGTTCTGACCTCTGCCACTGTCCCTGAGAGGATGGATCTCAGACTCCAACCCCACAAAGCTTTGGCCTGTCTGCAGGCAGCCTACACCTCAGCACTTTGCACATCCTCTTTTATCTTACACTTTTATTGGATTTAGTTCCAACGTTATGGCAGGCCTGCAGCAATCCAAGATACACACATCACAAAATTACAGCTACAGCCAATTCACTGGACTCCTTCAAGGAACTTTTGCACCCAGGATTTGGTGGTATGTGCCTCTCTAATCAATGCCATTTGCTCCAAACCATTTCCTGGTTTACAGATTTACCCAAAGCAGTTTTCACAGTACTGTTAAGATGCCTGGTCATAAACTTTGCAGCTCATTTAAGCCAGTGGTGCCTGAGGAGCTGAGCCTACAAAAGGCCAAGTAATAAAGTGGTTTTCAGCGGCTCCATAAGGGCCAGTAGGTTTTTTTAACTTCTTTCTTTCAGTGCCTTTTAGGAAATGCTACAGGAGAATTTCACCTGTAACCTGTCAGCAACTACTGAGGGAGCAGCACAGATCTGCTGCAGCCCATTTAGGACCAGAAGACATTTTTGAAAGGCATTAAACTCAAAAGGTGACACTAAACAGACTCGTGCAGAAGTGCACATGCAGCTCACCTGGAGATTGACCTACAAATAGCTACACACTGTCAACACCAGCTCCTCCAATTAGCACACTTACACAAACAGCTAAGTGCTCATTGATTTCCACTCAAACACTCACTTTTTGAACATCCAAATTTTCAGAATAAGTCCAGTTCTTACCCCCAGCTGCACTGCTAAGGCAAGATTAAGCAAAACTTTTCTGCTTTCTACATTGTTTACCAGGTGACTCAGCTGTTTGTATGCAGGGAACTTTTGTCAGACTTACATAAGGCATGCCTGTTTTCTGGCTTAAGCTTTTGAACTTTCAGTCTTCCTTTAACATCAGATCTAGAAATGAGTTTAAGGTTAAGTAAATTAGTCTTAAAACCATTCTTGTCCTTCATTGGTGCCAGATCACCGCAGTACAAGGCACTTAATGTGCTCTGGCTTTCAGTTTTAAATCAATCATTCCAAAAGTTCATACACATTACACTTGTAACTTTTTTTAGTTAATAATGAAAGACACAATGACAATTAGATCTAAAATAAAAAAGCTTAAACATTCTAAAGCCATCTTATTTCATTATGCAAATTAGGTAACATGTTAATAACAACACATTCCACTTCAGTAATGCGACTTGACTTAGTACTTAAGTCATTTCAACTTCATTAATTACGTAGAAGGTGGAAGAGTCAATTTAGGTCATCATCAG
The DNA here is from genome assembly GCA_013397295.1 of Polioptila caerulea. Taxonomy (NCBI): domain Eukaryota; kingdom Metazoa; phylum Chordata; class Aves; order Passeriformes; family Certhiidae; genus Polioptila; species Polioptila caerulea. The sequence continues at coordinate 249,323 of VYXF01009265.1, read as the reverse complement.
GTAGCACACACATATGGAAATACACCATAAGGAATACTTGTGATAACAATCAAATGAAACTTTCAATGTATTTATTAGTCGTCCTCTTAATTTTCAGCGTGAAGTGAAGGAGGTACTCGTAGCTCTACTGTCTGTGTCGCTGTAGAAGCCGATTTTTAAAGCATCAGCGCCGCGGGCGTCTCGCTGAGCTCCTGCCCAGAGGCGCGGCTGCCCTCGGGCCGGGCAGAGCCGCAGCCCCGCACAGGAGGGAGAACGGCCCTGCAGCAGCACCAGCCGTGCCCGAGGCACCCGTCTGCCTGCTGAGAACTGCTGGGGAGAGCGGCAGCCCCGGGAGAGCGGCCAGGCCGGGACACAGGGCCGGGAACCTGGGGAGAGCGGCCAGGCCGCGACACAGGGCCGGGAACTCGGGGAGAGCGGCCCGGCCAGGCCGGGACACAGGGCCGGGAACCTGGGGAGAGCGGCCAGGCCGGGACACAGGGCCGGGAACCCGGGAAGAGCGGCCCGGCCAGGCCGGGACGCAGGACCGGGAACCCGGGGAGGGCGGCCCGGCCGGGACACAGGGCCGGGAACCCGGGGCCGCAGGGCTGCTCCTCTTCTCGGGACTGGAGCAGCACAGGAGCGCCTTGTGCTGCCTCCCGTCTGCTCAGCACCTCGGGCACCAGCACAGCACGCTGAACTCGGACCAGGGGCTGCTCTCACCGACTCCCAAGCAAGGCTGCCCTCTCAGCCTCCGGGCATGAATTCACAGCGGCTGCTGCTCAGCGTGCCCCAAGAATGAAATACTAACAACCAGCATAAGAATCCGGATGCAAGCTTTCTAAAGGCTTCCTTGAAAGAAGAACGCTCTCTGATGGGAAAGGAAAATACGTGTTTTGATTTAAGCTTGTTTTTATACAAATTCAAAAATAGACATTCAGATCAAAGTAGAATTTGAATTTTCACCTAAATAAGCTGCAAAATCTTTTCATAAACAAGGGCGTAAACTGAAAAGTGTCAATCAGTTTTGCAGTAATATGATAAATTTTTGGGTTGAAATGCAATAAAAATCTCTTACACTCGCAAAAAATATTTTCAATCTCGGTATAAGATTAAAGTGCTAAAATATGGGTCTAAAATTGACTTATAATCCTTGACTATACATATGCAGCCTTACTGAGACCACACAAATGTAAATCGTCTAAATTTTAGTTTTTCTCTCATTTTCCAGGTAATATTTCTGCGAGATTTTGAAATTCAAAAAATAATGATAGAATGCATGTGATGTACTCTGCATTCAATACACAAGCAGTTAAAAGTGAGAAACAAAATCAATGACTTTGATGATCAAGGACCGTACACACCAGTCCCGTAAACCTTCTGTCAGCACAAACAATTACAACCACAAATCCTGCCTTCCAAAGTAGCAATTACATGCAGCTCCTCCTGACTGAGGGCAGCTGAGGAGTCCTGGGCTCTCTGGGGGTGAGCTAAGAAGGCGCATCTCCCACAGAGCCCGTCCGTGCAGGAGCCAAACCCGAGCATAGCGCTCGGCAGAGACTGCCAGCAGGTTTTACACTGTCAGGGGCTGTAAGAGCACGAGTCAGTTCTGAAAACAACACACTCTGTTCACAGACAACAGCTGCTTCTGGGACCTCAACAACTTGCTCGTTATGTTGCACCTTTTAGGAGCCGGCTAAAAAGTTGAGTCACAATGAAAAGCGTATTTCACTATCCGCCAGCTTTATTTATCTTTTTGTAATGTTCCTCTTACTACAACAATTTTGATGCTTCCTCAGGAGATTTTCAATTTACTTCCCATCTTATTTAGCATTTGCACTTTGGTGGAATGTAAAATCATAGTCAGGATTAGGCCCCATTCCATGAAACACCACATGTGCTAATCCTTTTTTAAAGCTAGTTATTACTGAGTCTCTGTAGGAGGCAGCCCTTGGCAGGCTTTTCAAGGACAAAGTACTTCCAACACGGAATTTATAAGTGTAACATAGTTATTTCTTTTTCACATTATAAGAATTATATGTTTTAATTGTAGACTCTGCATAAATTCAATATGCATCCAGTCTTCACAGAAGTTTCCCTTTTTTGCAATAATTACAGATTTATGCTATGAACCAAATCTGAACAGGTTCAACAGACCAGTGTAAACATCTGTGACTGTTGAACTTCACTGTCATCAAGCAAGCAGCCAATGAAAGTTCGCAATAATTTATGGAGGACAATACCTGTATCATTTCCAAGCACAGGTGTTATGTGGATATGGCAAGAGCTCCTTCCCAAGTGAATTCAAATCCTGAGGAAAGGCTGTACCTGCTGCAGTAAAAGCAGTGAACAGGGCAGCAGTTGTGCAGAACAATGTGCAGGACTGTCCAACAGAGGAGCACAGTAAAGAAATCGTGGGTGCTCCTCATATTGCATTTCCAAGCACATCCTGTTTACCAAGCAGCATCCTGGATTTTGTTTTTCCTGAATTATCTCATTGCTAGTCAATTCAGAAGAAAATATCAAAACGTCACACTGAATGATGCAAAGCTAACTCGAATTTTTAGTGTGAGGACAAATAGCACCATCCACTAGGGAAAAAGCTAAGCAAAGAAATTGCACATTTACCAAAACTTACAGTCAAGTCAAATTAATGAACACAGCCTTTGTACCACAGAGCAAACATTGCTCTGTTTGACCAAAATACTTGCATAAAGATGTGTGAATAAATTATAACTCAGTCACTATTAAGAAAATATCTCTTTCTCATGTTCCTTTTGTTGCACAGTAGAATTCCTGCTTGATGCCAGCACCTTACTCATCCTGCTTAGAGCTTCTGATGTCACTCAGTATTCTGAGTAAACCTAGGTTTATAGTATCACAAATGTTTTTACAAATAAGAACATCTTTATTATTGCCATTAAAATCTACTCAATAACTCTTAGGTTTCCCAGAGAGAACTTCTTCCTACTGCATTACTGTGTTATCACACGATTTGGTCACACCACCTGAAATTCTTCATTTTCCTTCCCTCTTGCTCTACATCTGAGTCTGAACTAGCACTAGTAACTTCTCCACAAAGCCAAAGAAACCGGGAATACATATTTAGCAGTCAAAGGACAGCAGCCTTTAAAGCTTTGGAATTTTTAGGAAGCTGAGGAAACTGTTTTAGGCCATTCCTTGAGTTCTTCCAAACTTCTGTACGAGTCACCGATCTTTTAAAGGCCATGAACTGTTTGCTACTGTTATTTGTGTGAGTCCTGTACACACATTCTGCTCCACACTGCCCATGCTGCAGACAACTGTGCTACTCCAAGAGACCTTTCTTTCAACAACTACTTGACTGTGCCAGTGGAAAGAATAGCCAAAGGGACAAAAGAGAACAATTTCACATAATTTGTTAACAACAGAAAAGTAATATTCAAGCAGTTGTACCAATTGTTAGTAAATTTTACATGGCTGGAAAATTCCACAAGATTTCCAGATCTTCCTTTATAGAATGGTCATAATTCCTTTACAGCCTCATGCCCTGTAACCCTTCCCAAATTCATTACACTAAAAGTGCTCTGATGCCTACTCTGCCATGTGTGTAATAATACCATGTATGCCCAAATGTTTCTAGAGAATACACACCCTGAGCTCTGTGCTCAAGGCCCCAGATCACTGTCCCTGGGATATGCAATGCAGAGAGGCAGCTCTGGTTCCTGCTGTGGTTCAGCCCAGCCTCCCTGCTCCTGTCCCGGGTGCAGGGTAGGATGGCCTTGTGTGCTGTGCCTGCACCCCTGTGCTGCTGTGCCTCAGCTCTGCCCTGTCCTGGTGCCTCTGCTCCCACTTTTGGGATTCCCTTGGTGCTCTGGGTTTGCAACCTCCAGCAACAGCCTGGGGAAACACTAACCAGCATCTGAAAAACCCCCCTTTGGGAAGGAGCTGTCGCCTTTCTCAGAGAGGAATCCCTCCCGCGAGCAGGTTTTCCTGATGGAGCTCAGCAAGCACGCAGATTTCCTGGCTGTGAACTGCCATCAAACTGACAATTCTGTGCTTGCTGGTGTCCTTGACATTCAGTCACATCATTAGGCTGATTGTTTTTTTTTCCTGCCACCTTCTTACATACAACTTTAAGTTACACATTAAGACTTTCCTCCCCAACAAAATTCACGCAATAACCAGCTTTAGAGCACTTGGCAAGTTTGACAATTTATAAAAGTAACAGTTGGCAGAGGGATCTGCTTGTTATCCGCTTCACCCAGTGCAAGTTACAAGGCCCAGGTAGGGTTTTGCAGTGGGAGAGGTGATTATTATTGCCCACTGTGTGTATGTGCAGCACAGGTATCCCCGCAGGGGAGCCACCCAAGGCCCAGCACCCCCTGCACAGCACGGTTTGCCCAGCACAGCCCCAGCCATGGCAGCGTGTGTGCTGGCCAGCCTGCTGCTGGTGTGTGGCCACGCAGCCTGCCCTGAGCCAGCTGCTAGCCCTGGGCAGGGCACAGCTCCAGCACTGCCCACGGCTTCTCGTGTGCTGGCCTCTCAGGTGCACCACAGCTCCCTGCCAGAACTGGCCAGGAAAGATGTCCCTGTGCTTTTCTGAACGGAGACTTTATTATTATAAGAATTGTTACAGGTGGATGTTACTGGACGTTTGGTGGATGTTTTGCAGGCCTTACAAATTGTCCAGGTTTTGGCTGGGATAGAATTAATTTCCTTAGCATATGCTAAGTGTATAAACTGAGGGGGGAGCTACTTGGAAGGGGCTGACTGCTGTTCAGGGATGGGCTGGGCTGGGCATCAGTCAGCAAGCAGTGAGCAACTGCATTGTTCACCAGTTCTTTGGGTTTAGCAGGATTTTCCCTGAGTTTAATTAATTTTTATTATTACTAGTAGCAGTGTTGTATGTTGTTATTATTATAATGAATCATTAGTATTATTGTATTTTACTTTGTTTCAATGGCTAAACTGCTCTTCTCCCAAGTTTTCCGTCCCTGCCCGGCTCTCCTCCCAGCCCTGCAGCAGCAGGGATGTGAGTGAGCCCTTAGCTCCCCGCCCAGGTGAAACCACTGCAGTCCCTTTGGCAGCCAGCGCAGGGCTTGGAGGTTGGATGTCAGGGCAGGTGTGAGCAGAGCGTGTTAAACCAGACTTGTATAAGCATCCATTGCCCTGGTTTACCAATCACTGGTTGATTTGCCTGCTCTCCGAGGTGCCGTGCGGGCTGCCGGGGCTGTGTTCTGTCCCACCTCGCTAGAAACCCTCGGGGGCTGCACTAAGGCTATGGTTTTGGGCTACATCGTAGCGTTGTCTTGTGACCCCACAGAAGCCTGGTTGGGCCATTGCCGTGGTACGAGCCCCCAGCACTGCCGTCCCCCTGAATTCCCGGAGCCATCCCTTGGGAGCTGACAACAATTGCGCTTGGGGCCTTTTCCCCTCAGGCAGCCAGCCTGCCGGGGAGCATCTCCCTGCACCGTCCTGCCCATCCTTCAGAAGCCTTATCCTCCTCCAGGCTGATTACAGCAGCACTTGAAAAACTCTAAACGCTCTGAACACCCTAGAATCCAGCCTGTTCCTCTGGCTAGGAACCAGTATGTTGCTGAATATGGTTCAGGTCTTGTTTAAGGTGATCAACTGTTAAGAACGTCACCAGGAGATCTGTCTCGAGGCTGGATGGTTCCGAGTGTGTGGGATATCATGGACAAGTGCCTAGAACTGTGCTGCTGCTGTTGCCCTCTTCCTTTCCCCTTCCTTCTACCTGAGAAGACATTCCCAAGCACCTATGTCTTCCCTCCTGGGATGACTCCTTTGGCTGTCCCCTGCTTCGGAGCAGTCCTTGTTGTCTCTTGTGAAATAATAAGAAACTGCAATCACCTCCTCCTTCTTTCTGCCATCCCTCATTTTACTATCATTTAAAAATTTAACAGAGGAAGCACTCAAATGACACTGGCAGTGCCACACAGAATTTATCCAGTGTAGGCAGAAAAAGTGCATGATGTACTTTGTAGAGTTGCACATGGTAAAAATCATTCCTAGGATGCTAAACCATTATTCAAGCAAAGCTTATATTCTTTCAGCTCCTTTACCATTGGGATCTTATGGTGACAGTAAGTAAAGAGTTTCATAAAAGGAACATTATAAAACCTTCTCTGGTTGTGTTAAATGCTAGGCTTGGAAAGAAATAAAGGTAAGAATGTGTGTTAGGGAAAAAACCTTAGGACCCAGAGCCCATATGGAAACATCACTCAGCACTGAGGGCTGCATTGTTCAAAAAGTAAGTTCATTTGCTGCCTCTCTTGCCATACTAGCAAATCCTCAGTGATCACTCGTAGATTATGGAATCTTATGGCTGGAGAAAAAAGCTGGGAACATGAAGTCCTGATGTTTTCCGACTGAATCCTGTATTTTTACACCACTCCTTGAACATAGCTCAGCACTAATGGCATGCAGGCAGTGCCACGTTAGGGAACCTCTGTCACACACCACGGAAAAGCCCTGAACTCTCACTACTTGTGGCAGATCCTCCAAAATGAACCTGAATCCAAACATTTCCTCCAAGACTTAACAAAGCTCACGTGCTATGAAAAAATGTCAGGCCGCAGCGTCACCTCACACGTTACATCCACCCAAAACATTACAGCCATCCCCAGAAGCCTCAGCTCCATCAGCCCCAGGGGAGGGAGCCTCACCCCCCTGCAGTTATTCACTAGATCCTATAGATAGCCATGCATCACTTAGCATGCTGCCTTGCCATATCCACTCAGGAAGTCATGGTATGGAGCACTTCCAGCCCTCTGTACTCACAAAAATCCTTTCAGTTCTTGTTTATGGGCTGGCTTTAAACAACACAGAAGCTTTATTGTCACAAATAAGTTTTACTGTCGTTTTCACTCAGTTCAGGTCAGGCAATCCACAGGCTGCATTATAATTATGTACAAGTAGGGGGTTAAAAACTACAGTTCAGTGTAAAGGCACTGCAGGTGTGCAGTTTAATGACTTCTTAATTGAGTAGTGGGAGAGCATAAAAAGGAAGTGCAGAGGGTGATTACAGGGCTCTTTTTGCAAAGGGAGCTGTGCAAGCACTGAACTCTATAATCAAGAATAAAGAAAAATGAGTTCAGCTCTAATTTTCTCTGTGCTACAGCCTTTGTTTTTCATGCTCAGAATGCAAGATTAAAGCTTGTACCACCAAGTTAACAGACAAGATTAATCTTTTTTTGAGATGTACTTGTTTTAAGGCTAACATTGAAAAAAAAAAAAAAAGAAAAGAAAAGAAAAAGGAGAAACTACATGAAAAATAACTTAGATCTGAAAAATATATTGCCTTCACTCCTGTTTGCAAATCAGTCAGATTCCTCTCTGGCTTCTACCATTGAATCAACTTCATAGTGTGACTGCAGAGGGAAAAATGGAAGGAGACACCACATGGAAGGGAAAAGACAACTACCTGGGTTTATTTTGATCTCCCTCCCCTCTCCAAGAAACAAACACCACAAAACCCCCAAAGCCTCCTCTCTCTGTTCAGGGAAGCCACCCAGAACATGGCAGTGCAGCAGTGTTACTGCTTTGGCAGGCGCTGCAGGAAAGCGCTCATACATTTCAGAAATGCTCAGGAGCAATTCTGGATTGCACCTACCTGCAATTGTGGACATCCTGGACATTGACTTCACTCCCACATGTAAATCTGAGAAGTGCTCAGAGCTACTTCTGTCTTCACTGGGGCAGAAGAGTCACTGAAAACCCAGTGCATTATCACTTAGCACAACTCTGTTTATTTCTCAGAAAAAAGATGACTAAAAAAAAAAGTAAGCAAAAAATTAAGCATCTTCATTAGTAGTTCACTGCAGTTCAAGTATTACATGAAATGTGGGGGTTCTTATTCAAATTTAGTCTTTAGAACTCTGAAATTCATGAGAAAGCACAATCTGCCTCAACCTCTGAGGAAAAAATAAGTTTTTATACATAGAGGTTTCTTCACTATCACCTCAGTTTTATGAGAAAAGTTTTTTATTTGTATAGCTACATCAAGCTCCTGTAATCATTTTGTATACTACATGGGCTCTCTTTTTTTAATCTAAGGACTTTTTCAAATTCTTTTAAATCAGGCTTTAAGACTTCAAAGTTTTTTGTCGTTGTTGTTATTGTTTTCTCCCACAAATAAACTTTATTGCATGCTGCTGGCAGGGAACACTTAGCTACTCTTCACAAAGCCACAGCAGCCTCCAATTCACCAAGATGGTTGCAGTTCCTGGCTTTTCTCTGGGTCTTCCCAGAGACCCAGAGTGTGGTCTCTGTTTCTGACTCCAAGAGTCCATTCCATGTTCTGTACAAGCAAACAAGCACGTTTGTCCAAGATGTGCCCATTGGCATCAGCACCTCACCAGCTTCTGAAGTACCCCCACATAAGTGAAGGTCTGCTTCTTTAATCTATTATCATTACTTATTATCTCATGTGTAAAGCAACATGTACTCTTTTAAAGTAATTTGCTGATAGTAAAATCTACAATGGAAATGTTAAACTGTGTATTTCAAAGGATCTTGTCACCCATATCAGGATTGCACCTAAACACTACAGACCAATGCTCAGATCACAGATCAGGGAAATTATTGTTATAAACCCCAGCCCGATAAATGAAAAAAAAAAAAAAAAAAAGGCAGCTCACAGTAACTTTTCAGAGAGTGAAAGAAATACATGAGGCCATTTCATGTTGATTGTGCTTCCTGGGTTTTTTTCTTGATGTTTCACAATTGTTTCAAATTCAGCTCTAACAAGTGAATTCTCCCATCCTGGCAATATTGATTCAACTACGTTCCAAAACCACCAGAAGACAAGATTTCAAGGGTTGTGCTTCCCAAAAGGTATTTTCTTTAATAAACTTTACTTCTTCATATCCTATCTCATCTTGGAAGCTTTATTGAGCAAGACCTAAAAAACTAGTATTATACACAGTCTCTTTAAACTATGGGTTTATATTTCATTATTAAATCCATATGAAGAGCTGATTGTTTTTTCTTCTCACATCCAATTAATAGATTGTAAAATCCAGGTTCACGGAGCTCTAGTCTGAAAGAAAAAATAAATCTGATACATATAGTTTATGGAACACTGGGAAAATTTATCCTGCGCTTCCTTCCAGCTAAATAAACACCCTCAACCTGTGTATCTCCAAATTAAGGACTTCCTGCCAACTTTCTAAATCACTAATATATTGATTGCAAAAAGCATTGTTGACAATTGCTGAAATTATGTTAGGTTGGAAATCTGCAACATTTAAAGATGTCAAATCTGGCCCATTCAGAGAAAGCAGAGCATGAAACAATACCAGTTTTAGTATTTTGATGTGTTAAGTAGTCTAAGGCCAAGGGAGTTTTAGGGGAATAAAGGCAAACTTGCTGGGAGGATAGTTCCAGGTAACTGGCTGGGGTCAGGGATGGACCAGCTGGCCTCCATGCAGGGATTGCACGAGGATCCACGGCGGGGCTGACAGGAACACGCTGCTGGAAGGTGACCTGCTACTGCACCTGGTGCCTTCAGTTTTAGCTTTTGTATTTTTTAGATTCCGTGCTGTTTTGGTGGGTAGTTTTAGTGCTACTAAGTTTAGTGCTACTGAGTTGTCTTCACAGAGCAGGGAGACAAAACAATTCTTTTTCTAGTCTGGGGCCAAGGACAACTTTCAGGCCCAAGAACAAAATAGTGGTAAAGTGAGAAGAAAAAACAAGGAGGATGGAGCTTCATAACCTGAAGCTATAATTGGACAATTAACTCCAATATGCTGATGGACCAAAACTTATGGAAGTGTGAGACCTCGAGATTGGTCATCCATTTTGGGGTTCACCTTGGGTGTGGTCCAGCCAGGCTCTTGTGCTGCCCAGGTGTGCCCAGTGAGGCCTTTTAATAAATCCATGCTTTATCCTTTTGCTCTTGCTGGGCTCTGTTCCAGGTCAGCCTCCAGAAGGGATCACAGTTTCTACATCAGCAAACTCAAACCCAAGCAAGCACCACACCAGAGATGAGCTCTTAACCACAAACCACTGCTTAACAAAAGACAGCTGCTCACTAGCTGAACCAAAGCAAAATTTAAGCAAAATCTGAAAGTCTAACTGCAAAGTTGGCCCTCAAAACCAATGAAAACACTTAACAGAACAAAACCACTGTTCTGCTGAATTCACAAGCATCGATCTGTAGAAATTGCAGTGTTTACTTACACTTCTCAATTTTAAAAATTCAACAAATTTAATCTTTACCACGACAACATGTAGGTATTTGGAAAATGAGTTATTACCCAGTGAATAAAGCACAGCCTTGGAGTTAAATATGCCTTTCACATTCTTATCACAGATTGATTAGTCCTCTTATACATCCTGACTTCTTTCTCTGGTGGTGTAACTTCATGCTGAAAAAAATAATTCTACATAACACATCAGGTTTCAGATAGCATCTTCTCATTTTTAGCCTAAGACATTACCACTGCCCATGTCATTACGTCATATCAATGGAGGTTCTATGTGGCAATGCTTGATGTGGGACACCATTTTTAAGGTAAAATTACAAATAAAGCCTTTTACGTGCAATTTAAGCTTCACACTAGTAAAGCTCTATCATCTACTCTGGAATACAGACACAGTTTTGGTTCTGCCCTTGTTTCATTTTATCATCTCACTATGTATAGAGGTATGTAAAGATAGAGCAAGGGATATCTATTGATATACAAAAGGGACAAATTTCTATCCTTCCACCTCTACTACATGGCAGCTGTGTAGAAAACAGCTTCTTAAAGCAATTGTGAATTAAAATCCTGAAACTTGTTTCAAAAAGGCACCCTGTACCAGAGATTCCCAGGGATGGCTATACCAGAGAGGGCTGTTTTTATGAAGCGATTGTTTCAAGTGGAGATAATCAGTAGGAATATTAGTACTCAACCACCTATTGCTGCAAGGACTGCAGCTGCCCACATTTCCATGAGTGAGACAAATTCAACTGGGTAAATATATTAGAAAAAATTATATTATCAACTAGTGCAGATTTTTCCATATTAACTCCAGTTTACAAAAAAGGTTATTTTACATAGTAGTTTTGTGCAGTTACAAAACAGTTTTTCTATTTATTTCAATCAAACATGTTAATGAATTTCAGCCTTAGACAGTGGTGTCTCTTAAAATTTTGTATCACTGAGGTATATATCTATTTTTTCAGTTTCCCATTCATATGAGAAAAAATGACAAAACCACAAAAATGTCGGAATGATAAAGGTTGTCAGGGTAACAAATTATGCTCACAGGCAAAAGGGTAAAATATAATTATGCAGATGGCAAAATAAAAGAAGGTAATTTACAACTGATGCAGAAAATTACTGGCATAATAAGCATATCCCATAAATCAGTTAGTTAACAACCTAATTTATAACTTTCTGAAAAAGTGCAAAGACAAAGTAGAGACTAGAAAGGAGTTTAAGTGCCTCGTGTCTTTCCTTTCAGCAATGCACCTACTAAGGACAACATTAATAGACCAGCAGCTCATTAAGTAATTTGATGCCACATGATTACCCCACTCCCCTCTGCCCTAATGAGCAATTACTTCTTCTGATGATTGATTCTTTTCAACAGGGAAACTAGGAAAAAAGTTTGCCATACAGAAATGGCACAAGTCCATAGGTGAGAGATTATCAGCTGAAGACCTTTTTTAGAAACGTCAGCAAACACTCCTCAGGCCAGAACGACTTCAGTGCATTCTCACAAGTCTGTTGGAAAGCACCATAGGAACTGAGACCTGTCTGCTCCCTGCCCACCAACAGGCTCATCTGAGTATGCTTTTTTGAACAGCTCTACAAAATGAACTATTTTAATAAGATACTTAGAGGTATAAAAAATTCTAAAAAACGGTAGCTCAGAGGGAATGAGTAAGGTCAGAGTAGTTTCTGAGCCCCTAACTTTTCAAATCAATCCAGCACAACATAAAAGTTAAACATTTCTCAAAGTCCTGCTGACCTAATGAAGATGCAGTCACAGATCTAAAGGGAAAAGAGAAAAGACAGAGATGATTTTTGTGCACAAGGATGTTCGAGGAGGAGTACAGGAGTTAAATTCAAAAACAAATGCAAGAACACATGGCACATGCAAAGAGACTCACTGATAGCAAGGTGTTCAGGAAAGGTTTCAAATTTCCAAGGGAAAGAGTGGTCATCTGTATGGCATGCTGATAATACCAATGCAGCAGCAGGTACAGGTAGGGATCCACCATGCAGCCCTGTGACTGGGGTGCTAGAGCTGCAGCATTTGCTGCAAGGAGGGAAGCAGCAGCCTTTAGAGTCTATATTAAGGTTTCAGAAACAGTCCTGGCAGAAATAAATAATAGGTAACTGCAAGGGCATTTCATTTGTGACATTAAGTCATTAGACTGATTATGTGTCCATCTGCTCTGCTTTTCAAATTGGCATTCTGTGTGCATTAGCAGCCATAAACAGAGATATACTGTGACACAGGCTACAAAATACATGTACAAACAGTCATGAGCAGGGCCCTGAGAGCATGACAGCCATTCAACGTCAGAAACACTGGTGACTGAATGATGCAATTAGCTGGCTGCAAGTAAGCACCTTCAGAGCAAACAGAGTACAATCCCTACATCGAGGAAATAAAGGAATTTTCACTGTAAATAAGCCTAAAGGACTTCAGCTGACCAAAAGAGAGAGAGCTGTCAGAGAGGACTCAGCACTGTAACTGTTCATCACCAGCACCACCTTGGCATCACTTTGCACTTGCAGAGTGGATTTCAGTACAAACAAAGGTACTTCTCACTGGGCTCTGTTTCTCCTTCCATTCCGGGGTCTGAACTGTGCCTGTCTCTGTGCTCTGACCCTGCCCTGGACAACCACACCCCCTCACCCTCCCCTTCGTTTCTGCAGATGCAAGAGTGCTCTGCTATGCTGGCATCAGGTCAGGGAGCCAAATCTATTCCTGCTGCCATTACAGGGATAGCCTGCTGCTGGTGCTCAAGATTCAAAAGAAAACCATGTTCAAGGATCTAGAACTCCTCTGGATGTTGAGGAAGGAGAACCCCTCCAAGAGCCATTTGATGGTTTGTGTATTATGACAGCTAATAGCTGAATTATTTACAGAGTGAGCAGTTGTACTGTAACAGTATTTTTGTTGGCTATGTATTCATGTCAAGGGAAGCAAAAATAGTACAGTCCTAATGGATACATTTCCATTCCTACATTCTATGTTTTTCTCATTCTACCCTAAGGCTATCATTATCTATGGTAACGAAGGAAATTAAAACGATTCCTGTTACCTCTCTTCTTTATTAATCTTTAATGATTTTTAATTTGAAAGCTTTAATCCATCCTTTCACAAGAAGGATAAAGCAGTAATTCTTAAAAGCCTTTTGCCAATTTTTTTTTCAGTCATCCCTTTATGCAACAAATTTCCAAAAACCACACAGGAATTTTGTTTCTGGTACATACTTGCCTGTTTTATCAGTATTCAGAAAACAAACTATGGGCAGGAACCTGCACCCATCACCAGCACAAGGAGTGATTCAATACAGCACGTATGCATGTTTCTCTATAAGCAAATAATGAGGTTGTTTCTTGTTCAACAAAGCATTAAAGCAAAAGCTGTTTACTATAAGCTGTGCTCACTGCCAGGAATAATCTTTTTGCTATTTAAATGAGACTAATAAAGGTAGAAAAAACTTGCTGCCTAGGAGTGGTTTAGGAGGAGAACCCAAGCTTAAGGAGCATTTTTTTGCATCCAGCCAAGAGAAAAGGGGAGGTAAACACCAATTTTGTAAGTCCATCCTCTGCAGATGGCTCAGGAGCTAAGCCCAGGCTGGATTAACCCCTCAACCCAGAAATCACTGCCTGCTGAGGGAGGTCACTGCTGGGTGCCAGAAGCAAAGCTTTCCACAGTCTCTTCAGATATCTGCTGTCACAAGTCTGACCAAAAACCACCCACCACCTCCAACTTTACCTTTAATGTCTGTCACATTATTCCTTCCCACAGGGCTCTTCGGGGTCAGCACAAGCATCTGCCTTGGTCACTTCAGAGCCACGTGGCAAACAAGTAAATTGAAAAAATAACCACTGCCCACCACCCCATCACAGGAGCAGAGGTAGTTTGGAACATTTCACCAAGCTTCATGAAATACACTGCCCTGAAGTCTTCCTAGTACTGCCCAGACATCAACTGAAGTTAGAGTGGCACATATACCCCAAACTTCTCTTCTCCTGGAAAGTGGTATTTGAGCAACACTCAAATGAGAACCATTAGCTATGCCTGGTCCTTCATGTACACTGCATTTCCTCATGACACCATAACACAGTTAGTCAGTCTTTGGGATTTTTTTTTTTAATATATTAAAAATTTTGCATCACGACAAAAGTTTGGAATGATTCTCCTCTGGCTACAAATAAACAAGCTGCCCTTTGCTTGGATACAGGAGCCATGAAGAGTGGAAGGCAGCTCTTTCTGTGGAAGGCAGCTCTTTCTGAGTCCTAATCAGAGGGGGCAGGGGGAGGACACAGCATCTTCCAACTTCAGAGGAAAAGGTATGTGTAACAGAGGCTGCTTTTAACAGGCAGGGTGACTGCCTCCAGCAAATATATGTCAGGACATTTATTTGCAAAATTCAGATGTTCTGATTCATCCCCCTTTCTCACTGGAACTGTTCCATTATGTATAAACACCCACATATTTGTTTATACACATATTTCCTGCAGACAAAGAGAAGAGGAACCTGAAGGTTGGGTCTGTTTTTGAAGTAGAGGAAAGCTGAGTCAAGCCTGCTCTCTAAGAACAGCAGGATGTTGACCCATACTGGTACCTTACCTCCCCACAGGCCACCCTGTACACTCAGCTGCTGGGCTGTGCCAAGATTGCCTGGAGTTACTTCTTTGAACAGAACAGCTAAGAAAAGCTTCAAGGTCAATTAACTAGCTTCCATTTCATTTATCTATCTTGAGTGAAAAAAAAAACATTAAAAACCCTGACCCAATTATTTCATACATAAAAAGAGCCTTTGTAGCAGGTGTAATATTCCTAAGAGGTGGTTAATGAGAAATATACATCAGAGCTTAACTGGACTGAGGCTTTGATGTTGGCTGGATTACCTGCTGTGCCACTGAAGACAAAGATCTCAAGGGAGGGAGTGAGCAGGCATTGCATCCCTACCAGGGGATGCTACAATTGGATAGGACACAGGCTCTCTGGCTGTCGTGTACAACCCCACAGGCAAACACACATCAGGACACCCACAACCCACAGAGTCAGGTTCTCCCAGCTCTGCCCATAAAGGATCCACCTCCAGCTGACTATGGGGAGCTCTGACTCCAGGGGGTTTACTTCAGCACCAAACCCTGCCAGCTTACCCAGTCCTTAAGATAAACTAAACAACATTCACAGCTGAGGTGGAAATAAAATATATTTTAAAAAGCCAGTGTCTGAAAAATATGAAGTAGATTTTTAGTTTCTCCAGCACACTGAACTTACCTGAACCAAGAGGATGTAAACAGATTTCTAAGAGATGTAACATTCAGTAGAGTTGCTTTGATCAGACAGTCTTTAAAAATGCACAGTGACAGAGGATGTGTGTGTGAAGGCCATTTGATCAGGATAAGCACAGCACTACTGCGCAAAATCATCATGGTTAACCAAAGGACCAACAAAAACTCCTTCTCCTTTCCAAAAGCAGAGGGAACTTCTTTTGCCTCGGGCTCTCCAACTTGCTTAAACTTAACTTTGCCATCTTTCTTTTTTACTTGACTGGCACAGTTAGAGTTCTCCCAGTTCGATTTATTGTAGCCACAGGAATGGGAGCAACTGTAAATTCACTTGTCTTTGTGCAAATAGCAGTAACCACAGCAGGAAACTCATCTTTACAATAAAACCTTTCCAAATTCAAAATACAAAATGGCCACATGCTTCACATGCAACATCCTGGTAATGAAAGAGGTAAATGACTGAAAACTGTAACAGACAAGAAACTGTACATCCTTTTTTTTTTCATTTCATACTATTTGAAAAGCTTACAAAAACCCCTCCAAAACACAGCTTCCTATTGCTGTATCAGAATGAATATTTTTCAAATGCAACTGCATCGGAAAGGCTAAAAGTGTTTTCTTGTTTCAGGCTCAGAAGTGATTTTCATACTTCAGTACATTACTACTGTTTAACAAGGGAACAAAAGCATTTTCTGAGTGAACCTAATTCCCTGTGTGACAGCAAGTAAAAATGAACCAAGCCACCAGCCCCCAGGAGAGCTGGTAGGGCTGCCATGCTCCAAGACAGCTCTTGAGCACTTCCCATAAATTACCAGCATTGTGCCATGTCTTTATGCACCTACTGCAAAGTGATTCAAACCTGTGCATTATACCTATTTGTACTTCAGTCTGGCTTAAATTCAGGTGAGTTTGGGAGGGCTGTACTTGCTAAAAACATGAACAGAATATCAACACCCATAGGGTAGCTGAGATTTAAATCTTAAACAAAAATTGATGGCATGAGGCAAGGGGCAGGGGCGGGAAGAAAAGAGGAGGACAAGGACAAGAAATGAGGTTTGTGCAGCAGAACATGATGAAAAGCTTGCCACTGAAGCTTCAGCTTGAAACACCCACACCTGCCCTGTCAAGCACTGTTTAGGAACTGTATAAAGAATTGTCTAACATTGTACACATTGTGGGCAGTGCTGCCCAACAAAAATGTGAAAAGTGTGTGTTGATTTTTCACTGCAACAGGAATGTGCCTCAATCTGTTTCTCAATGTATTTGAATGATTCTTGCATAGAAGTCTCTTTCCTGTGGTGCAATGTAAGAAAAAACAGTTTGAAACAGAGAATACCAGAATTAAAATCTCCCTTTATGTACATGGTTTCCAGCAGCATTGCAAACTTCCTACACAGTTCAAACCCAGTCTAGACACCAGTGCTCTGCAGAAGCAGGGGAAGCCTATGCTGGTTTAAGCTTTGATCCTCCTGGCAAACTTGCTAACAAGAGAGTTGACTGCTGTCTGACTGCTTTTAAGGATGTCTGTGGACCCCACTGGCTCATCCAGTGCAAGAAATAAGAGAGTTTTCCACTTGGACCTGTCTAGGGACCACAGTGTTTTCACTGGAAGAGAAGAGCCTTTCACCTCAGAGCCCCACATGAAAGAGCCCTGGATACACCCAGGCCTAGAATGCCCCCCCTTCTTGGTACCAGATGCATTTGCAGTTACTTGTGTTAGCCAAGGAGGCAAGGGACAGATGACACCTCTTGAAAACTGGTGCCTGAAGTTTTAATGTCGCTTTCATAAAATGCAGCAACTTTGTGATGCAGGTCATCAGTTGTTTTAAAATATTGTAAAGGTGCAACCCAAACCCTTTATGAAAGACCAGGCTCCAGATTACAAACACACCACCAGTTCAGTCCCTAACACAGGGGATTTGTGGTTCAGTCTCGAGCTTGATCTCAACTGGGCCATCCTGAGTCTCATCCGACTTTACTTCAGCCTTGATATCCTTTACAGACATTAAACTGGATTCAACTAGTGAGGAATCTAGTCAATTTTTTTGTTTGTTTTGCTTACTAATTCTGCACATTTTAAATCCTGCTCTGGAAGTCTTAGTTTCTTCTGTGTGCTTTTCACAGTAGAATTGCAGACAACCATCCAAAATAATTTTTGCAAAAAGTACTCTTTAATGCAATTGCTCTTCACCAGCTTCAGTACAAAGTCATATGAGTTAATTTGTGGCTCTTTAACATAAAGGCTGTTTAATTTTACTTAGCTGACTTTGCAATGAAGCTGAAAAGATCACTGCATAATCCATTCCACAAGGATGAGATGACACAGCTTTCAGCATGTGGAAAATAAGAAGCTGTTAAGAAAATGAGGGAAAAGGCAGCATTATCTGAAGTACTACAGCTGTTCCTAGACTGGACAAATACATTCCATGCCAACTGCACTTGAGCTTTCTTTTCCAATTTCTCCTCAAATTTACTGTACCTTCATGACAGCAGTCTCAAGGACAGGAATGATCTGAGGCCCCTGCAATCATTCCCCATCTCTCCCAGAGTATCTATCATTACAAACTCAGTATTTTTAAAGCAAACATAGCCCCGGTTTTGCCATGGCTACAAGTGTCCAGAAGTGAAAGTGGTTTAGCAAAAAGCTTATGAGAGATTTTGGTTAAAGTCACTGAAGTCACCACTGTTGAGGAGCTCGCCAGAGAAGGCCAGGCAAGGAGCCCATTTCCTTGTGCAGAATTTCCAGTAACAGGACAGTGCTCTATACACCAAATAAACCATGCCTCACTTGGCAGCTGCAAAACTACTACAACCTTAAGCACTGTCCTACTTCCCTCCTATTTACCTGTTCCTTTCCATCTGCTTTTAAAAAGGGAAAATGTAGTTTACAGAAATGGTTTAGCTGCACCTTTTTTCAGATTTTTAGGCGCTTGACTTCATAACATTAAAGGTGATTCTTTTCATGCCCATGTTCTTTATGTTGTGTCCACTTACAATTATATATTTAAAGCATTCATGGTTAGGATGTTGCTATTAATACATCATCTAGCTCCAAATATCTACAAATTACAACTCATATTTTCAGGTCATCTCTTTTAATAAATGAAAACACTGTTTTATGAGGCACAATTAAAAGTCACCATATCTGACAAATGTGATAGATCTATAATCACAATCTTATTATAATTAAAAAAGAAATATTGACATAAAAAACATTCTCAATAATCTCTAATTAGTCCATTTGCAACAGCTTTTTATTGTTGTCTAGTAAAGCTTGCATTTCTGTTTAAAAATGAATTAATTTTGCAATGCATACAATAAATTTGAAATTAGAAACCACACCCCGGGCAGGAACAAAAGGTGATTTGCAGTGAGTACAAAGTCCCAGGCTACTGCCACACCACTTTTTCTAAGGTGCTTTTGGTTGAGCAGCTGCAGGGGGATGCTGCAGGAGCACCAAAGCTGGTGCAGGAGGTGACCTGGATGAGCGCTCAGAGACAGGGAGCTGGCACAAACCATCTTGGAGAGCAAGCTGCATCACTAATTATGGAATTACCATTTTGGTCAGTAATTACAGCATGCACATTTTTACTTCTAAGATCATTTCAGTTGCAAAGCCAGGAAGGTCTCAGCACTGTTACACCTTCCATCTGTGAACTGGGGTCGTTCTGCTCCTGGCCCTCTTCACTGCACGTTCTGAGGGGCATGTTCAGAGCTACGTGAGCAGTACTGAGGCACCATCGGGCACCAGGCAATGCTGTCCAGGGCAGTGGGGGACCTAGGCCCAGACTTGCTATAATCAGGGCACTGCAAACAGCCAAGACTCTCCATGGATCACCCTGAAGATATTTGTTTGGATGTCCAACAGCCTGTTGAGTCACCAAAGCAGCTTTCTTATCCAGCAGTTTCCTGCTTCCATGGAGTCAGGTGTGCACTCGTGGATAAACCTTGTTTATGGGAGGTGCACCTAAGTACATGAATTTCTCTTTTACAACCTTATTCTATCACATAAATCTTCCAAGTGAAACTTCCACTGCAACGTATTTCGCCATGGCCACTGACACAATTCTTTGAGGATCTCCAAGGAAAATAAACTAATCAATTCAGGAACAATTCAGTATGCTAAGAATGAACAGCGCAGATCAACTTAAAATACATTTATGATTCCTCCTGGAAAGAAATGGAGTTGTAATTGAAATTTTTTCATTCACTGTCCCGAGAGAGGGAGCTAACTCTGTATGGATAACTTATACTGCATACAGCAGATTCCAGCTCACATGCTGAGCAACCACATACCCATTTGGAAACTCAGATTGATTTTAAATGGGACTCTCAGAGATGAAAACTTTCAGTGGAAATCTTATTAATTCACATACACCTTACCTGAGAATCTCTGTAACCTATACACAGGAATATGATCCTAATGGATTGGGACCCATGCCAGAGTGGTAATTTGCAAGTTGCAACAGAGATAAAGTCCACCTATTTCTTGTCTACCAGAGGCACACAGAGCCTTTACACAACCCTCTTTCTTCCCTCTAGTAAGAAAAGTCTTATTTATGATAATTTGAGTATGTTTCCTACTATGAGGAAACATTCTTGAGATAAGTTCATTGCAGCTTCCAATAAGGAATGAAAAACACATTGTCTTGAGCAACAGGAGGAAGGAGACTCCAATAGTTTAACAGAATAGTAATGTTTAAAGAAGGAAAAACACTGTATACCTAAGATAGCACCATCCATTCAGACTTACCTGTTCAACGAAGAGTTATTGAGCACTCTAGACACTTGTCTAAGGCAGTAATTTGCCTTCCTACTCCAGGAGACCTGCAGGAGTTCTTAAAGATTTTTATGGACATCCTGGTTCCTGTCACCCCTGGAAAATATATTTATCACTTTTCCTGTGTTGCTCTTCAAATTTGCACTGGAACAAAGGAGTCTGTAAGTAAGAGCTCTGAAGGCCAACCTGAACAGTCCATTTCAGCACTCACAGGTGGGAAGGGGAGGGCACAGCTGTGGCGCTGCAAAGGAAGAGGAATGGGAGCCCATGCAGCACCTCTTTCTCTCCCAGGGTCATACAAGACCACTCTGGCTTGGCAGTGCCCTTGATCACGGTGTTAGACCATCAAACCCAAAGCACAGAACAGTGTCACTCCAAAGAAATATACAGAAAATATAATACATAATATGTGTGTATGTGTATATATATATATACAGGATAAAACTGTAGCATAAAAATCAGGATCCCTGAACAAGCAAGGAAACAATTTCTCAGGAGGAGAGACTAAAAGTTGGATGAAAAGAGTGTTAGGATGAGGAGAAACTGGTATCCATATGGAAAAGAGAGCATGAAATGAAGGTTCCAGTGAGATGGTAAACTGAAAGAAATATTTATGGCGTGCAATTCATCATGCAACAAACCCATCTCAGAGGGTGGGAGCATGTGAGGGGACCAAAAAAGCACTGACTGAGTCTTAAGGTAGCAGAGTAGCACTGCAGAGTGGCTACAGCTCCCATGCTGGCACTTTACAAGGCAATTTTATGAGCAGACAGCACCTCACACCACCAGATTCCCCACAGTGTCTTGCTGAAGCAACTGGAGACACTCACATCACCCTCACTTAAGCATCCACCTGCCAGAAAAGCTGGGTCAGGTGAGCAACAGGCAGCAGCAGTTCGTACCCACTGAGATTTGTAACAAGCAGGACATGAACAGCCCAGGCACAGACTGCAAGGCTCTTCATTAAAATCTTCTAGTTGGATTTAGGGAAGGGTTCCCATCTGTTCTTGCACTACAAATCCTCATCAACTCTTGCTGAGCGAGGACACAGCAAATTTACCTCACAATGTCTGGAGGATTAAGGAGCAGGATTTATATTAGCCATCCATGGGCCAGAAGAAAGATCCTTCATGTTCCAAGAAGAGCCTTTTTCAAGCTGTCAAGTGCACAGGGGGCTATTTTCCTCCATGCCCTGTAAGGCAGAGATGTGCCAAGCACAGCCTGTCTTTCCTGGCTGAGTTTAAGTTTGATTTTCACAAGTGTTAAAACAGAAGACCAGCCCTGATGGTCACAGTGGTGATCATCTCTTCATTGGTGGCTTCTCAAGGAGTTGGCTGAGTGCAAACCCTGCCTGAGGGTTTGCCCCAGCCTGGGGAAAGGAGCTGAGGTACCATTCTCAACGGCTTCATCTCTTCTGCCTTGTAACAGCCAAGGAGAAAGAGACATTTCTGCAGACTTAATAGGGGAAAGTCTTAATCCAAAACAAAGGTATCTCAAGGATAAGTGTGGGAGATTTGGGAACAGGGGAGTCATTTGTTCTTCACAGACAATTATTGGCTATGAATCATTTACAAGGAGGATAATGAGACACTGGAGAGTGTGATACTGAATTAAAAATTATAGTCTTGATCTTTATCCTTTTCCATTTTCCACCTTAATAAAATTGCATGGGATTTTCCTAGATAGGAGAAGCCCTTGCTGCTAATTAAATTATCTTTAAGCATTTGGAGGTAAGACTAAAACATTTGGAGAACTAACATACGGGAGGAGAAGGCAGCAGAATAGCAAGTCTACACCAAGACACTGTTACTTCATGTTTTTGCAACTACCAAATAGATGCCTTCAGATTTCAGCTTGTATATTTTTCATATATTTGTAATCCTGCAATTTTTCAGTGAATAGCTCCAAACTCCATATACAGTTCTAGCTGCTGCTTTCCCATTTTGGTGAGACACAACAATTCCTCTCCAGGCATGGGAACGAAGGACACCTCACTGTCTCAGGCCCTGAGAGATGGAAACAAAAGTCAGTTGAGGGGAGCAAACTTGGGGTAAATGACTTTGTTACCTGAAGCTGTAATTGGGAGATCAATCCCTAATATGCAAATGGACCCAGCCTATAGAAGTGTGAAAACTCGTGACCTGTTGTCCATTTTGGGTTTAGCCCCTGGGGGGGCTTTGTCTGCCCAAAATGTACCTGAGGCCCTTCAATAAATATATCTGCTTTTTATTCCCTTTATTTTGTCCAGCCTGTTTTTAGGTAGTCCCAGAAAGGCATCAAAATCCATTTCTACATGAAAAATACAGCTTTAGGAAACTATTGGTTTTAATAATGTGTAGTTTTATGGGAAACCAAGCCCAAATTATCTGTTTCAAGTAGTTTGAATCAAATCAAATTGCATCTGCTGGGTGGGATGCCCGGAAGAAATTCTGCTTTGAATTCAGCTGTGAACTGCTGCTTCTTACAGGCTGCAGAATGGAACTGCCATGCCCTCCTATCACATACACAGGATCAGTTCCTAGACCTGACCAAAAACTTGCCTCAGTACTTCTTCCCTTCCCTAGCCATCACTCTGTGTCATGGGAGATGGGATCAGGCAACAAGCAGAGGTGGAGTTCACCCACACTGCTGCTGCCAGAGCCGGCAGCTTGGCTGAAGGAGCTCGAATTTAGCCACAAGCACGGCCAAAGTCAACACTTTCATGATTCCCAAATCAGGTTTCTAAATATTTTAACTAATCAATACAATTTAGGAAGGAAAAATGCTGAAACATCGCATTTTTCTACAAAATAGAAGTGTCAGGTGTAGCACAGCTCTGGATTTTGCTGCCAATGGTTCAAATTACAAAATAAAGCATGGTTATCATCCACAGCCATCAGTACATGCTTGACTTAACATATTAATATGCTGCTTTTAATTTTGCTATTCTTACTTGTTGCAATCCCAAGTCTTCCAAAGCACTTATCTGTAAATGTATGCTGAATTGTTAATTTTTTTCCCCCTCCATTCTCCATACACTTTGAGCACTAGAGAGTCAAATCTTTACAAAGTACTGACACCAAGGCTGGTTTAACAAATTCTTTCTTAACTTTGCTGTACTTTCTACCAGCTAATTCTGGGGCCAGGATGACAAATACCTGCCCACTTAAACCCTCTTCCCCAAAATACACGGTGCTTTCCATCATTTCCTTTCACAGAGACTGCAGTAAGGCTTCACAGATGCTCAGAGGCACAGCCCACAGCAGGCACGTAGGCAAGTGGTGGTGCTGAACCAGTGAGCAAAGGTGAGTCTGCAAGGGATAACTCAGCTGCTTTTGGCTGACAGCAAGCATGACAACACACAACCCATAAAATCTTCATTCTTCTCTAATAATGTGGAAAAGATTAATAGAATTTTTTTTTCAGTTTTAATAGGAGTCCTAGTGCAACACGGTTTAGAACATGTGCAGTAAGTCCCACCTCAGTGTGAATTTTTCTAGGAAGCCCAGAAAATGTGGGTTAACTGCCTGAACGCTGACACAGTCATAAATGTAATGGAGAGAACAGAACTGCTGTAATTTCTGATACATTCCTATCAATATTGTCAGTAGATAAAGGCTGCCCCAGGAGTTTTACTTTTTATTTTCATTCTCCTTTTCGCAGTTAGATTTCTCAGGAGACCCTGTAATTTCCCTAGCTTTTGTAAAACAGGCCTAAAAAATGCATCTCTTTGCTCATGGTGGGCTACTAACACCAGGTGACAGCCATCAGGCAATCTGTGCTGCAGGCAGCTGGTGCAGAACCCAAAATCACTGCCTAGCAATTGTTTCAAGGACAGCCTTGCACACAAGCTGAGATGAAATGAAAGAGTAAATTTATTAGAAATCTAAAGAAATGTCAAGTGATAAAAGATGCAGGAGATTCTAGCTCAGTTACACATGCAAGAGCTACTAACACAACCTCTGAAGTCTGATCTGATGTGTCCCTTAACTGCAGCATTCCCATCAGAAGTTGGCTGAAACATCTCAGAATATCAGTTACTTTATCAACAGTCCAGTTAACTGGTGCAGTTAGGCTCCAAATGGCTCACAGTTTGTGCATCCCTTACTGTCCCTACCACTTTTGGAAGATGGAGGTGAGGAGACATGTTGCTCCTAGGAAGACTGCTAGCCAGCCAGCTCAGGGCAGTGTCAGTGTCCTGAAACTGGAACACATCAGGGCCTGCTTCTTTTCCCTCCCCACACTCACCAAACCCCCCAGCCCAAGAAGTTGAGGCTATCTGGCCGCTAATAGTGCCCAAAATACTCTGCAATATAAGCATCCAGCCACTCTGCAGCAGGCTGAGGCTGAGGGCTTATTGCAAACAAGGAAGCAGAAATGAGACAGATAACCAGCAGGAAATGGGCAAAGCCAAAAGGCAGGCCAGGTTTCTCAAATGTATTTTCTGTTGGGCTACAAGTGAACAATTAACAATCTCAGAATGCCAATTTTTTGAGCCAATGATGCCTTTTGTGTCTCCTAACCATGAGGCTTATTATCAGGTAAACCACATTTGTCACAACTATTCCAGTCATTCTTGCATTCAACTTTATGGCATGCCAGCACATTTCTAGTAAAGCAAAGATACAATGTTCTTTGAAAGGGAGCAGTTAAAGAAAAATCCAGTTTTCAGTTATACCCAGCAACTGTTATAAACCCATTCTGTCAGGGACAGTTCACTACAGTTCCAGCTTTGTCCACTGTTTTCCACAATATCCTGCAACATAAAATGTCCATTACTGCCATTTTGATAGAGTAACCAGGTTCACTATCATTCAGCTATGCAGAATTCCATATAAATTACTGCAGTTACTTCTCCACGAGGAAAGCCAGTTAGTGGCAAGCGAAACCAAGTCTCAGCAGAGAGGTGAAGAATTCCCAGAGGATGCAGCACAGCACCCTTTACTCTCACAGGGAACTTGCAGCAAGATACCCAAAGCCAAGTGGGTATCAAATGCTGCCCTCCCTAGGCTGAAGGACTTCTTTTGAAACTTTTTAAGTTCCACAAACTTATGTTCTGAAACACAGCATACATCTCATCAAGGAGGAGCAGGTCCTAGGGAAATGTTTCACTTGAAAAGACTGAGTTTCATAATTTCTAAATTTTTTTTTTACTTCCTCTGCCCCAAAGGAGTTAAAAAACTTTCTGGCAGTGGTCCAGCTATAAAGCAACAAACCACAATTCTGTGCATATGTATTTATATATTAATCCCAACTAAATTCTCCAGGTTTCACTGGTTTATGTATGCTGTTATATGTGAAAGTAATTTCTTCTGCCTTCATCTACTTTCATTGCCTGGTAAGAGGCAATTAGGCATGGCATCACTCTGCCCTAAGCATTGAGTTTTGGAGAAGCTGCCAGTGTACCTGAAGGCATTCCTTGCCCCCTCCTAAGTTATGGACAGAGACTGAAATCAAAGCAGTGCTGTTCCTGCACACCTGCACAGGGCCCACCTGAGCTGAATCAGTTCCTACACCACAAACACCAGCAGTGGGGGAGGATAATGTGAAGAAGGAGTCAAGACCAATCTAAGTTTTTTCTTTTACTTAAGCTTTAAAGAGAACACATCACCTGAAAGATCCCTCTAGCATTTCAAGTGCTGTGAGCTTCTCTCCCTTTTCTCTGCTTCACTCAGAATTCACATATCTTATGCTGTATTAACACCACACTTTGATGCAAATCTAATTAGCTTTTCTATTGTGCAAGATGAATACATGCCCTGCAAACAGAAGTCTTTTGGTTATTGAGGGAATTTTTTGAGACCTTTCTTCATCTTCCTGCTCTTGACTCAGTCTTAAGGTGGCATTTAGAAGCACTGATTGTGACTTATAAGCACCGAGTGATATTTAGCTTGCAATTACACTCAAGGCCTGATTTATGTATTTATTTTTTTTTAACCTTGGAAACCTTTTCCCTTTGATTGCTCTCTGCAGCTGACTGTCTGCCTGGCCTGTTAACTCTGATCCTATGGCTAAACTGGTTCAGTTCCCACCATCCAGTGCTGCCAGCACACATCCACCAGGCAAAATGACTACACTTTTTCCTACTGCAAATATTAGCTTTCAGGGGTCAGATCAGCCTATGCAAAGTCACTGGAAGACTCGGCTTGAATTCTTCCCTCCATGGCTTCTTCTTCAGGTTTCATATCTATAAAGACAAACTGATGATACCAACATCCCAAGGCCTAAGGTTTCCACAAATGGTCAAGTTATGCTGCTAGAACAATTCCTTATTCTTATACTTCCTGTCTTTTTTGGTATCTGTGAGGTATATGAGAGGAATCAGTAATTTGAATCCCTTCATTTTGATGTAAACTCTGAAAATTTCTCATTTCTGTTTCCTTGCTTCCTTTCTGCCTCCTTCAAGGATTCCTAAGTGATAAAAAATTGCAGTCTTGTCTCTCCTTTCACCAGCTTTAGTCTATTTTTTTCCATCAAGGTGACATCATTGCAGGTTGTGCAGAGCACAAATAACAAATTTAATTGAGAGCAACAACACTGTCCCAATAAAGTTTATGGGCTTCTGACAAGGATGAGAGAAGGCCTTCCAGACTCACCTTAAGTGTGTATAGTCACTAACCTGACCCCAATGAGGACTGTGTTCTTGTTACCCTTTTTGCTCAGAGGGCTGGCATGCCCCACAAAATGGTTTGGCCAGCACTGCCATTTTGTGGCACATCCTCCTGCCTCCTGAGGCCTGTGGAGATGTGGCAGCCGCCCCTTCAGTGCTCCACATGTTTCCCATGCAGTCCACTTCACCTGAAGGTCTGTCCTTTGTTTAGTCTCTATGTGGAATCTGGGCATCCTTCTGCACATCGTTATTTTACTGAGCCAGTTTGTCAGCCAGTTCAGAAGGATGGAGAAGTGGCTGCAAGGAATAATCCAGCCTGTGCTAGACAGATTTTGGTACCAGACTTCTCTTTGAAGGGCTCACATGCCTGGCCTGGGTTACAGATGTGACTGCCAGGTTATGCTGCCGCTTTATCAAGCTGGTCCCTGGTGAGCCTCTATCCCTCCACACCACCTGGCAAACACACTATTTATTCCCTGTGGGTGCTAATCTGCCAGCCTTGAGACTATCTACTTTTTCTGCAGTGGTTTCTCTCCAAGGACAGGTATTTTCTTCCAGCTCCTTTATCCCCCACCTTCTGGCCTGCTGATCACTGTGTCTACACAGATTTTATTGATACTCCTTTTAGATCTCTTCCCAGCAGACACCAACACAGAAAAATCATTATGTACATACACACTGGTGCTGGTTTGGGCTGGTGCAGAGTTAGTTTTCTCCACTGCAGTTATTATGGGCTGTGTTTTGGGTTTGTGCTGGAAGCAGTGTCGGTAACACAGGGATGTTTTGGTCAGTGCCCAGCAGAGCTTGCACGGAGCCAAGGCCTCCTCTGGCCCTCACCCAACCCCACCAGCGAGGGGCTGGGAGGGGACACAGCCAGGACAGCTGACCCTGAGTGACCCAAGGGATATCCCAGAGCATGGGGGGCCATGCTCAGCACACACAGCTGGGGCAGGAGAAGAAGGAAGGAGGACATTGAGACACCTGGCAGCCCATGGGCAGCAGGGGATTAATTCCTTGCTCTGTATTCCTTGGAGGTGGAGCTGTTGCTTTGTCGGGTTTCTGCGCTACAGAAATTGCTCCCGAGATATTAAAAGTCCTTTTTCTCCCTCCCGCGAGATCAAAGAAGGAGTTGAGAGTCTTCAGCTCTGGTTTCAAGGTTGTTTATTTTTCCTTATCTGTAACATTCTTTCTCTGACCTCCTGAGGTCTGTCTTGGGCAGGTCAGCCCAAGGCACACTCTCTTCCCACGGGGTGGTGTTAGTTTTTTATACTAAGAACTACTTGTACATTATTTACAATAATTTTCCAATACCTATCACCTATGTTAGACAGTCAGTCTCTACTCTAAACCAATCAACAGTGCCACTATCACAGCAGAAACATAGAGTAAGCAAGAAGAAGGAAGAAGCTCAAAAAACCACTACGCTCCTCCATCTTGTCCTTACTTACACCGTTCTAACAAACCCCAAAATCTACTTTTTCACCCTGTGACAAACTAATTATTCTATTCAAACTCTTGTGACTTGTAATTCTTCACATAAAGTTGGTGATTGTTTCCATGGGCTAGAATCCAAACCACAGGTGTCTTGGGCTCTGTGCCAAGGTTTCTGGGCTCCTTGCCTGGGTCTTGGGTCCTGCAGGGCAGTCAGAGAAATGTCCTGGGTTCCCACAGCTGCTCCACCCATCAAACTGTCTGTATCTCAGCCCCTGAGCATTCTCTCTGTTACTCTTCAGTTCTCTCCCCCATCCCAGAGGGGAGGAGTGAGCAAGCAGCCGTGTGTGAACCACAACAATCCCCCACTCAGCACTCCCGGCGCTCTCTGGGATCAAAGACTTTTGGGCCCAGTCCCTCGCCCCTCTGGAAATAAAATCCACAACAAGGGGTAGTAAGTAGGGAGCCACCCTGGACATCCACCCTCTCCTCCCTGGTGCCTTTGCAAAACACCTCACCCCCAAAGAGCTCTGCCAAGGTGCTGAAGCTTCAGTGCCTGTGAGGAAGCACAGCGCATCCCCTCCTCATCCTCCACCAAGGCTGCACCTCTGGGAATGAGCACTTAGATCACTGCCCCATTTTTCACTACATTTCCATGGAACCTAGACTACAAAATTCTGTGTTAGAGTCTTGTTTACACGCAAGTAAAATTAAATTGTCACGGATGTGTTATTCTAGTTTCCAATTAGCATACTCCATTCCATTACATCTTTTAGGTGTTGTAAAAGGATCACTATTACCAAATGAGATGTACCACATCATGGCTAATATCTAGCTGTCCGAAGAAACTGAAGATAATAGGATCGTAACAGAAAGGAAAAACATAAATATCTTATAAAAATCTGAAAAGAGAAACTATACTTACTTCATAAAACATGTATGAGGCAGTAAAACACTTCTGCACTTAAAATTTTCAGGCCAAGACTTCTGTTCGAGTTCAAAACCCTTTGGTTTTTTGTTATGCCTTCTCCTCTTCCTCCACTTTCCTTCTTCTCTCCATCTATGAGGTTTAGCAATGCTGAGATATCATTTTGCTCAAATAAGTATTGAAGTTTAGAATAATTTTCTAACCTAAGTTTGTCAGCATTTTCCAACTTCTATTTACAGCTCAGTAACCTAAAGTTCACTCAAATACAGATGCAGGTGAAATGTGACACAAAGCAAGGAAAAAAATGGGACAGAAGTCTCCTAGCAGTTCCTGGCCCTGAGTGTAAAATCTATTTCTGGACTGAGAATAAACAGAGGACCTAAAGAAACCTATTTCCTAGTCAGAAAACAAAGAGGCTGGAAGAGAACAAGGAAAACCATTGGTGTCTCAGTTTAATTTTTAGCCTGTCAAGTGACAACTCTGGCAGCAGCCCGGCAGCCCCAGACAGCCCAGCACTGTCCCCAGGCTGGTGTCAGGTGGAGTCCAAGGGGACAGGGGCACTGGGGTGGCCAGGGACTGGCAGAGTCCAGGGGGACACAGAGGTGGGCAGGGACTGGCAGAATCCAAGGGGACACTGAGGTGGGCAGGGACTGACAAAGTCCAAGGGGACACTGAGGTGGGCAGGGACTGGCAGAGTCCATGGGGACACTGATGTGGGCAGGGACTGGCAGAGTTCATGGGGACACAGAGGTGGGCAGGGACTGGCAGAGTCCATGGGGACACTGGGGTGGGCAGGGACTGGCAGAGGCCGCTCTCCTGGCTGGCTTCTGTGCCCTAGGTATCCTGCCCACCCAGCCTGACAAAATCAACTGCTTGGGGCCACTCCCTCTGCTACCTTTTTGTTGCAATTAAATGTTTCATTTTGATTTGAACTGTAGAGAAAATGACGAACAGGAAGGAGTGAGAAAATAACATAAGGTCCTGTCTGTGGATGGTAGAGATTCTTACCCAGCTGACTACACTGTCTGTAAACCCAGCTAAGATTTCCACGAGCTCCCTTATCACAGTCATGCAGACAGTTTGCCAAAGGCTAGTTTAATTTCAAATACAGAGCCATACACTTCTGACATACTTATGAGAAATATTCTTGTCATAATGCATCTCTACATTTATATTTAGCATGCCAAACTGTAGAAAATAATTATTTTTAAAAATTATACCTGCATTTCTGCTTGAAATCTAATCTCTGCAATGGAGATAGTTCCTCAACAAGGCAAAGGGAAGGTGGATGCCTCTGATATTCTCTCTCTCCTATTTTTAGCTCTTTAAGATGGTTTCTTATGGGGTTATGGTCAGGAAAATGTGGATACAACTCAGACAGCAGATACTCAGTAGCTGAAAAATGAGTACAAAATAAAATTAGAGAATTTATATAACAAATAGAACTTGTATTCTGCTAAATATCTATTCCTTTTGAGAAGCCTAATGATCCCAATCCATGTCATGGTAACTAGGACTTACTTCTGAGATTTTTTTCCAACTTGCTTTATTTATATCTACACTAACTGAATAGCAGTACATCAGGATAAATCTCAGACTCTCTGCCATGAGTGGATTAACCTTTCTAATTATTGATCAATTTTTCTTTCAGCTCATTTCTCATTCCAGTACCCAGTGATTTCCCTTGTTCAGACAATATGGCCATTAAATGTCAAATCACAAGTACATGGGGAAAAAAGGGCATGTGATAAATCTGAAATCTAGCCATAAAAACACCGGGCAGAAAGTGGCTGACTCACCAAATTGCCCTGCTGCCCCTCAATTGCAGGCATGGTGCTAGAAGAACCCACGTCCCAGACACACTTTTCAAGTCAAAATGACCCAGGAAAGATAAATCAAAACAAGCCTCATCACCATGTGGTTGATCATCACAACCACTGAGGGGAAAAGCTGGAAGGCATCACTTGACCTGAGCAGCTGTACAAGCTGGAGTCATCTCCATGGCCAGAAATGACTGAAAAGAGAAATACTTTCCTTTTCATTCAGCTTTGGTTATAGCCCAGTTATCTGATTTCAGAGTAGCAATAATTTAGTGCCCCACAAATGGGTGCCCTACAAACACAAGGCATTTATTCTTCAAGTTTTATTTTGTATGGACACAATTAACCTCCTGCTGAGAGAGCCAAGTGGGGCATCTTCTCCAGCAGCTTACCCTTCTGAACTGATTTATATAAACTGCTATGAAAGGGAAAAAAACCCCCAACAAACCAACTCACACAAAACCCCCATCAACTCACAAAAAGAAATCCCCCAGCAATGCCTCAGCATAAAGAATGCAGACAACTAGACAACGTTATCACTGTTAAATTCAACATACACTACAGGCTTTCCTTAATACTTAAAAATAAATAAATAAAGCAGCAGCACAAAGCATATATCTTCAGCTCAACAAATAAAGCACATATTGTCCATTTTGAAAGGCTACACTAAACATCCACTACCACTACCAAAAAACATTGTCCCAGGACAGTAAATTTTCAGTAGAAAAAACCATCTATGTCAGAAATGTTTTTAACTTGCATTAGAGGAAAAGGAGCTGCTACATGTTGTCAGTTATTTCTCAAGTATTTCCCAAGGTTTTTGTCTGTATTCATTATATATCAGTTTACTCAAACTTGATAGTAACATTTTTCCTTTGTCAGTATAAGTGTTCTTCTCATATTTGAGGATATTAAGGATCTCTGGGTGACACTTATTTTAGAACTCTGATTTGCTCCGTTGTTTTTATGAGAAAACTTTCATCAGCATTTCCTGAGACCTGTAAGGTTATTTTGACAGTTTGTGTTTTCCTTAAAATTTGTAAGGAGAGACAAGAGATGTGACAGACACCTATCTGTCTGTGGTATGGTTCAACCATACCACACTGGAGGAAAAAGATCACACATGAGGAAGCCGCGGCACTCCGGGGCTGGACGGGCTGGGAGCCCCTGCACAGCAAATGTTAAACACCTTACTGCCAAAAATCAATACCTGCAGAGCTTCAAAGAAAGGAGAGAAAATCACTGCTCAGAGTCAGTAAGACATTAAGTCCAAACTCCATTTATTTTTGAAATTAGATTTCTCAAATGCAGCAGGTTGCATTTCAGCCAGCTCTTACACTCTGGCCTTTTCTTTCCACCTGCAGATCTCGCAGAAGGCAGCCAACGAAAGCAGCAGACAGCAAAGCTGCTACCTCAGTTTATAGGCACTTGTTCCCAATAACTCATTTATTGATCACAGAAGTGGTAAATGTCTGTCTATCCTTGAGAAGAGACAACAACAACACAGAAGTCCTCGCAAAATGATTAATGAGATAATACAGTCACCTAGCTAAAGGTATAGAACAGAGAATATTTACATGCAGTCTCACAAGATGAATGGACCCTTCTTTATGAGACTCTCCTAGCTTGGCCGTAACACTGCGACCTGCAAATCCCAGCTTTGATAAATTAACATCCAGACCACACTCCACAGCAAAAAGGATTTGAAACAGCAGCATGGGGCCAGGTACTGAGCATAAATCAGCCCGGCTGCTCAGGCTTCAGGAGCCAGCAGGTACTAGGCAGAAACCCTGCCATTATAAATTACTCCAGAGTCAAATACAGT
Organism: Polioptila caerulea; assembly: GCA_013397295.1. NCBI lineage: Eukaryota > Metazoa > Chordata > Aves > Passeriformes > Certhiidae > Polioptila > Polioptila caerulea. Next base: position 216,495 of record VYXF01009265.1, on the reverse strand, counting down.
GTAAGCCGTGGCCTGACACCCAGGGAGCTGCTCACACATCGGAGTAAAGCACCACCATTGCTGCTATGCAGCACTTTACATACACCTTGTATGCATGAAATTGTGAGTCTCAGGGCAGACAACGAAGAGAACAGCGATTTGCAAAGTATGGATTTATCTTTTACTATGGACAAAGCACTCCAGGGAACATTTCCTTCTCTGCAGAAGAGTGGGGTAATTTCATAGACAGACAAAACAGACAGAAGAGACAAAAAGGCTTTTGATGACAAAAGGGCTGAGAACTCTCCTTTCTCCCAAAGCAGCAGTGCAGAGGGAGGCATTGCCTCCTCAGCTCTGAGACACCTGCTGAACTCCTGAAGGAGCTCCCACTTCCCATTCAAATGTCGATGAAGTAAAAAATAAAATAAAGAACTTAAAGAAATGTAACATTACCACTAAACAACACTTTGTCCTTCACAAATGAAACCTTTCCAACACAGTCCAGTATATCAGGGACCAGTGTGACAGCTTGCCCAGCTAACCCTGGCCCTGGTACAAGCCTTGGTGCAGCTCTGCTTGGCAGATTGAGCCGACCCGGTGGGTCCCAGCGTGGCACCATGGCAGGAGTACAGTGACCATGGAGATGAAGGAAGGAGTGACTCTGGGAGGGCCGAGGTAGCGGCATGAATTTATTGAAAGCCCCCTAAGGGACTTCCTCTCCTCGAAGCTCTTGCCAGCCAGAGCACTGACTGGGAAGACACAGCAGCTTTTAAGGGGCGTGGGAACAGGGGAAGGGACCAACCAGGGCACCTCAGGGGGTGACCTGGCTGTTGGATGATATGTTCCACAGCCAACCNGTGGGTCCCAGCGTGGCACCATGGCAGGAGTACAGTGACCATGGAGATGAAGGAAGGAGTGACTCTGGGAGGGCCGAGGTAGCAGCATGAATTTATTGAAAGCCCCCTAAGGGACTTCCTCTCCTCGAAGCTCTTGCCAGCCAGAGCACTGACTGGGAAGACACAGCAGCTTTTAAGGGGGGTGGGAACAGGGGAAGGGACCAACCAGGGCACCTCAGGGGGTGACCTGGCTGTTGGATGATATGTTCCACAGCCAACCTCCCTGGGATGGAGGGGGGGGTCCCCGGGTCAGGACCTGTCACAGGGCATTCTTCAGAGAACTTTCCAGGACCTGGGGAGGGCTCCAAAGTGACAGTCGTGCCCTCGGGGGAGAGGAAAATAGGGTACAACTAAATACAAAGTTTGTGGGGTACGTGGAATAAACCATTAATACATAATTTGATTAGAAGGCACACCACTACAGTCCAGCATTGTACCATGTGGACCTTATATATTCCTTTTGGTCACTTTTATCTATTTCTACTCTACTCAAGCACAATTACCTCCCAGGATTTGCCAGTTGTTCTAAGAGATGGTAAGATTTTACTTAGACCACTTTAAAGTAATCATCCTTTTTCCCATTTCCTGCTTCTGAAATGCAAAATTGCACCCAGTACACAGAGTGTCACATTGTTATCGGTAATTGTACATTTTGCTACCTCAGCACCTCCAGTAAAAACACATTTATAAATTGCATTTATATATATGAGTTACAGTGCAATGAAGGAGTAAAGTGTCTGTGCTTTAAAATTTTTCTCTAGAACTTTGTTGGAAAGAATACTCAGACTGTAATACTCCTCCATACCTCTATGATTCAATAATGTAGCTGGGTCATAAATTAATTCTTAATGGTATTTTGCTAAATTGAAAAAAAGACAGTTCCATTACTACAGACAATAACCTAAATCCACTGATACAAAATGACTTCCCATTCAGTTATAAAGAATGGAAAGACAACAGTTGAGCTTTAAAATGGGAATGTATTTGGAAGATAGCCCATTAATGCAATAGCATTGATGGTGTTAAAAACTTGACAAACCTTTCCATAACTGGTGGCACCTATGTATGTGGTCTTTGGAATTTTATTCATGGAAAATACCATTACATTTTGTACTTTAAAATATATTTGTACCAAGATATAAAGCACTGAAGAAACTAGATTAGAATAAGAGGGTTTCTCCATATATAGCCTTTACTGGAATTAAAAGTGAGCAGATAAAATACATGAAAGTGTATGGTAAATTACCATGACCATTAATCTACCTCTTTTGCTCCTTTTGATGTTAGATATAAACATATTTCTTGAGGGATAGAGGGCAGAGTAGGGGAAAAACTCTGGAGAGAGCAGCTGTATCCCTGCTTGTGTGGCCTTTCCTGCCAGAAGCACAGCACTGGCTGCTGAGAGCTAGTCACTAATGGGAGACTGCCAATATTTTCGACATTTCTATGGATTTTAGAGACCACGACCTTGGGTCTGGTCAAAGATTTTATATTTCCATAGATCAATTAAAATCAAACACAGTATTCTGAAAATTTAGAGAAGTCAAAAAAAATTATCTTTGTGCCCTTTTGAAAGCCTGAGTGCAAAGTCAGAGGATAAAAAATGAGCCCAAGTGTCAAATTAAAAGAGTAATAACTATGAAGTGCTTTGGAGTTACAGAGGACACAGACTCAGCTTCTGAGTCTATGCAGAAGCAGCACAAATATTTTCAATGCACAATAAAAACAATTCAGAACCAATGTGCTTACTTTGAGTTGCTTAACAAAATGTCCAATTTAATAAAGATTCTCATATCTTAAATATGCAACTGAGGAACTGCAATGTCTAGTGCTAAGTGAAGACACTGACAAATAAATGAGGAATTTGGAGGGAGGAAGACAGTAAGCAAGGCATTTTATTATCAGTAATAAAAAATAAATTATAAAAGGGGGAAAAAAAACCCTCCAAACACCCAAAACCAGAGAAGAGAGGAAAATGAGCGAGCTGTACTGCAATATTGTACACCAAGGAGATGTAAGGGTGGAAACATCTCAGCAAGTACCACAGAATCCATGAGACTTGCAATGTCTTGCCTAGGACAGCAACAAAGGATTGGGTCTATACTACCCTTTAGCTGAACAGGGGGGCTACACTAATCTCAGGATGCCAGGAGAGATCAGAAAGTGTAATAAACAAACAGTCAACAGGGAGGCTTCAATCACTGCTCCCAACATCACACTGTTTGCCCCAATGCTCCAGTAATGCTGTGAAGCAGCTCCCTGGGAGCTCACGAGCAGGAGGCAAGACCCTAACTGGTCCTAAGTCAGGACAGGTCAATCAGAATCACACAACGAGACATGAGCACTGCAGAAGTGACCACAAAGTAGCTAGAGGTGTCTCCAGCAAGAGTAACAACAAAAAAAAAAAATTAAAAGGAAAACCAATCCTTTGGTGACACTCAACTTCAGGAAGGAAGATCAGATAAAAATCAGGAAACCTACTAAAAAGCAGCTAAAAATGACATTTTAAAGATTTGAATACTAAGAGACAGTGGTGAAGGCTGTTGAAGGGCAGCTTGCTGGAGTCACTGGGCCAGTGAAGGCTGCCATGGCAAGGAGCTGGAGAATGAGCAGGAAACCAGAGCAGCTGATCAGCACAGTGTGGGGCTTTTAGAAGCACAATGACAGACTTAAAAAGCCAAAATCGTGTTGAAATGAGGAAAACATTAAATGGTACATCAAATGCAAAACTACACCAAAACTGGCAAAATCTCAGCCAAGTAAAAAGTAACCAAAACTAAAATGAAATCTTTCTTCATTGGAAGTGCCATAGGCTCATTAGACACTCAACATCCAGGGCACAAAGAGCACTCAAAGGACAGGACTGCCACCAAGAAGCTGACCCATTTCTTTTCAGTATTGTTCACTGTGAAAGAAATTGGAAAGGTACATCTTCTGGATTTAAAGCAACTGCAGGAATAGATGTACAGCAAGTAGACAAAATGAACAACAAACCTACTAGCACTAAACCCACTTCACCTGAGTAGTCAAGTGAAGTAGAAAATCTGATCTGCTGTTTAGGTAGCCACATGCTTTAATCACTCTGGTATGTACCAGAAGGTGGGAGCTGTTTATACTGCATATAAAAATAGGAGCTGGGGTAGAATCAAGAGTATTATGATCTTAGTATCTACCAAAAAAATTGGTAAAAACAGGTAGTGAGACAGGTTAGAACCAAGGAGGTCCTGGCTGGGCACAACATGCATGAAAATGTATTGCATGCTGAGAACACAGTTGGTAGATGTTAAAAGCTTACAAAGACTCACATTTATGGAAAATACTCCTGTTATGAGTTAGCAAAGAGGACAAAACCCCATCCAGCTCAGGAGAGGCACAGAGATGAATGTAGCTGAAGGTGGGAAGTGGGTACTTGCTGTGCTCCCACTCTTCCTGGCATATTTATTTACAGACATTGTTGCCAATGGGACACTGAGTAAAACCAAGCTTGTTTTGACCCATTAGGGACAAGCTTTCCTTCCAGTAGCACTGAGCTGGCAATGAACAAGTCCAAATCAGAAAGCACATGAGTCCCCCAGGAATTCCTTGGGGGATACTGATTGCTGGGCTCTCAGTGCTGTGCTGAGCCCTCACAGTCAGCGTGGGGCCAGCGTCAGCCCTAAATCACAAAGGCCCTAAATCACACAGGGCTAAGTTTAGACCAAGAAGGCATAAAAGTATCACAGCCCTGACTTTTACACATAAATGAAGCTCTGAGTTTATTTCTTGCTCTCCTCCTGTTGAAAGAACACCTCTGGAAATATATTGGAGTCCATCAGAGAGCAGACCCTATATCCTTAGTGTACTGATCCAAATCTTGTAGGGGGAAAAGCACACTGGCATTACATTTTAAAAATAAACTTTCTTTTAAAAATGCAGAGTGTGAAAACCTTGCTACTTGTTAGAATGCAATTTCTATGCAAATAAGGAAAAGGGATATAATATCCCTGAACTAGGATTCACAATTAAAGCTGGGAACATAATTCCAATTAGAATACAAAGATCACAAGCACAAGTAAACCAATTCTCTCTATTACTCTCTATTCTCTCTATTCCTTGTTATTTAGAAGTCTTTGTTAATAGAAATTAAAACAAATAATAATTGAACATAGAGTTGGCCATAAAGCATGGTAACAAACAATGCAGAAGAAATCAGCTCCCTGCTCCTGTGACATTAAGGAGAAAAGACACCTTCTTCTTTCAGCAGATTGGGTCTTACACTGCCTGGTCAGCTGGGAGAAGGTGGTGATTGTTGGTTTTGTATCATTTGTGGGGGCATGGAAGGGGTAGGGGTTGTGATCAAATTGTTCTACTTTTCTACATCAACTCCAGGCAATCAGCATATTTCAAAGGTAGAAGTTAACATTGAAAAGACTGGTTATGCCCCAAACCTTAACCCAGACTAGCCATTTGTGGAACTAAATCACAGCTAAACCAGGTCCCATTTTATGGGAGGTTTTTGCCTTTTTCAGGAAGACATTACTGTGGTTGCACTGAATGATCCCCACCATCCAACTTTTTCCATCTCTACACAAAATTTCTGCCAATCCAGGATCAGGAAAGAGGTCTTACTCACTGCTCTGGTGCAGAACAGAAAAGAGGTTCCTTCCTTGCCTTGAATTCTTCACTATGTACATGAAGATAGGCTTTTTCTATTTCAAAGACATTATTAACTAAAACAATTGAACATTACACAATTATTTCATGAATTGCACATAATTATATTTCAATTTCTCTGTGAAGTGAGAGTCAAACTCAAGGCCAAAAAATAAGAACAAAACAAAAATCAGACAGCTCAAAAAGAGAAACCATTACCTCCTTCAGACTGTCATGTTCCACTTGCGCCCTGATGGCTTCCTCCAAGGCAACAACTCACCATGGCACCATCACACCAGAGAAATAATCACTCCTGATTGTGGTGAAGGACTTGGTGATAAAGAGTCATCTAAAGCCTTTAATTGTCAATGTTCCCCTCCAGGAGAGAACTTGGAGTTACCTCTGCTACATGTCTTTACCTTTCATTTCAAATAAGGCAGGAGCAGAGACGGTGAGTGCAGGTTCATATGGGAAGTGTCAAAGTGCAGAGACTAAAGAAAACACTGCACCCAGGGGAAGAAGTAGTTACATAGAATTGAAAGCAAAGAGAATACATTGCTGCTATAGAACAGTGACAAGGATTGTTTTTCAAGCAATGACGAATAAAAAACCTAATAACAAAACAAACCCTTAGAAATCACCTACTTCCAGAGTTAGTGTTCTAAATGCATATTATAAAGTTGGCTTTTTGCAAATATTGAAGGGAATGCTGTGTGTATAGTGTGGAGAAACTTTGTTGTATTAGTGTGATTTCTTTTTTTTCTGCTATTGGAAAAATTTGGAAATAGTGGTGTGATGTGAGGAGCTTTTGTGGCTGTCTCAGAGAGTGGTGAAGGGAAGGTCAGGAAATTCTTTGCATTCTTGGATTATCCTGTTTAGATGAAGAAGACACCAGATCCCAGGGAAAGAATTCATCGATCATCTGTTATCAGAAGATCTGCAACAGACTAAAACTAAGAGAAGTGAGGAGAGACAGGTTGGGGAACTCAAATAAATGTTTTTAAATAATGCATGAGGGTCTATGAAGATGCTACATGTGGGTGCATTTAAAGCAGTGTGTTCTGAGTTAAGGTGTGCTCTTGGCTCACTGCCACAGACACCCCAGCTGTGTTTTTGGCTTTATTGCCCTATCCTGATTGTCTTTTATTAAACCTTTTAAATTTTACCAAGAAAGTGAACCTCGTTTTTCACACACATAGGACTGAACAAGTAAAGAAAATATTCTGAGGGACAACCTAGAAAGAGCAAAGTCCACATAAAGTATATTACTAGCTACAGGCACCTGTGCTAAGTAGCTCTGTATATTGATCCCATAAAAAGGATCAGAGCATTGTTTTGTTTTTCAGGAACAGGAGGTTTAAAACTGCCCTATCAAATGTAGTAGATGATTGAAGAACTGTTTACTGCTTTCTTAACTCCCAGTTTCATATCCACAAAGCTGACTTTTAATACTGTCCTGCATAAACAAAAATGAACTCTAAATTAATATTAATGGCTTTTAAAAGTGCTTTAGAGAAACCATTTTGGTGAACTGCTTTGCAGCTGCCAGAGGTGGTGTCAAAATTTAAAATGTTACTCATTTTATTTTTTTCGGTAGCTAGAACATTTAGTTCCAGAAACATAATTCTGAAGACACTTGTACTCTATGTGACCTTGTCTTTGAGGCTTTACTGGCAGATAATTTTATGCCGCCTAGCTAAGTCTTATATCATAATTATGCTGTCACATAGGATCACAAATGAAATTAATGAAATACTATCAACCTAAGACAAGAGCTATGAGAATCAGCAGAACTTTCCCTGTGATCATTTGCTTTCACTATTATTTAGTTCCATCACTTAAACTCCTATATCAGATATCTAAAGAAATAAATAAAATCAGGGAAATTAAGTTCAATGTACAAATGTTTTGATTAAATGCTGTCTTTGGTTCCAGATTTTTCATTGCAAGTTCATCACAGTCCTCTGTAGCCAAGAAAGAAAGAAATTGAAACTGGTGAAGATAAAAAACAGAAGATAAATTAGGCAGGGAATTAACAAAAGCAGAGTTCTATCTGCTTGATTGGTCTCAGACAAATAGGAGAAAGAAATAACTCAAATGCAATGCAGTTCTTCCTCAAGAATTGCATAAATAAAAGCTGTTAAATGGAATTATCTGTAGAAACATGAGCACATCGGATACTGGTAGTTTGATTTGATAGCTAACTAGAGGCAGATGCAGGAACTGCACAGCCTGGGTGATGTTTTCAGGACTCTGCCCCCATGAGTCAGAGATGTTACTTGGTGATGTTTTGTCTCCTTTTCGTCTTCCCATTGCTTTGCACTCAGACACCCAAGTCTCAGTAGAAGTACTAACACCCACCAGGGCTGCCTCACGGAGAAGCACCTACTTTATTTTCCTATATTTGTTGTAAAAAAAGATGTAAATAATCTGAGCAGCAAGAGCTATGAAAACCTTTGATGGAAAACAAAATGGAATCTCTGCTCTGTGTGCCATTAGGTTTGAGCAAAGGGAAGAATTAAAAATTTCCACCACACATCAACACGGGATTCACTTAAGACTCACTAAGCACATCCATCCACTCAGGGATGAGCATGAGAAGTGCCTCAAACCACAGTTTCTCCGGACAGAATCACTCCATCAAGCCACTGCTGGCTGGCAGTGTGTGGCAGCTCTCCACATGAGCCATTTTCCCCAAGATTCAAGCCCGTGCCTGGTGGCTCAGTCTCTCGGAGGCCAGAGGAGAAAGGCAAGCAGAGAGCACACATTTCTCCGTGCATGGATTCAAATACACCCTCAGCTTCAGGCTCAGCTTGGCCAAGCTGCTAAGGAGCAACTGCACGAGTCACAGTGTCCCAGCAGTCCTGTCATGCAAGAGTCATGTCCTGCAAGAGAGCCTCTGCATGCCCGTGGCCACAGCAGGGCTGCGTCTGCCTGGGGTGGCAGCAGCAGCAAAGGGGAAAGCGAAGGCACAAAAACCAGCAAGCTATTGCAGCCTTGCTTCACTTTCAGTAGCCGCCAAGTCTCAGCAATTCAAGCCACTTCCCTTTGTAATGCTGCATTCAGCATCTCAGGATCCTAAGGTGATAAAGGAAATAATTCCCATTAGGCACACAACCTGAAAATTACTTGAAGAATGGCCTAAAAACATTTCCTGAATGAAGTGTTTGTAAATTGCACTGTGTGCAAATGTTGGTAAATATTTTAGCAAATGACTATTCCAGAAAATGTAATTGTTCTCCAAAGAGTTGCCTAATTTTAAGATTACATTAAAGCCACCAAAGTGTAAAATGCAGGAACTGTAAATTTAGCTCATGTGTGCAGCTCCATAGCATCTTCCCCATGGAAGAGATGCACAAACAGCCACAGTGGCTCCACCTTCCCTAGGAAGAGAAAAGGAATAGCCCTGTTGAGGGGGAAGAAATCGTCAAGACCACCCCTGAGGATCTCTCAAGGTCACCAGCCTTTCTCTGCTACAGATCACCAGCCTGCCTCAGGCCTCTCCAGTTGGACCAGATGTTAAGCACTACTGGATCTTTGCTTTGAGAAGATCTGATTTTTAACCTAAACTTACCAAACGTGAGCCATATCTGTCCATGATACAAGTCCCAAGTGGAACAGTTAGTAATCACTTTCAACCAGTTAAATTCAACCAATTTAACAGCTGTCTACATAGAAATATACTATTGACCCTAACCATATCTGAGGAAGCTGGCTTGCAAAATCTGTTTGATTTTGGACATCACCTATTACAGTATGTCAGGCATCACTGTTTCTGTGTCAGTTTTATAAACCTCAAACAGGAGTGCATTGCATTTTGTTCTTCAAAATGCTTCAAACACTTTCAGACTAGAACACTAACAATTTCAATGTATCTTTTAGATACTTTCTGAACATTTATTGCATTCTGTTTCTGTGTGAAACAGGTATTTACAGACCATCCTAAGATTCATTGTCCTGTAAGTTCAGTTAAAAAAGGTTGCAGTGCAAGCTTCACTGAATAAATCTCAATTTTAAAAATGTTATTTAGGAATGTTCTTATCACCACCTAGAAATCTCTCTAGCTTAGTCATTAAGTGTTCTCCAAGGAGCTGGGAGGGGACACAGCCAGGACAGCTGACCCCGAGTGACCCAAGGGATATCCCAGAGCATGGGGGGCCATGCTCAGCACACACAGCTGGGGCAGGAGAAGAAGGAAGGAGGACATTGAGACACCTGGCAGCCCATGGGCAGCAGGGGATGAATTCCTTGCTCTGTGTTCCTTGGAGGTGGAGCTGTTGCTTCACCTATCAAACTGCCTGTATCAGCCCCTTGAGTTTTCTCTCTGTCCCCATCCCACTGGGAGGGAATGAATGAGCAGCCCTGGGGTTGATCTGCTGGCTGGGCTGAAATCAGGACAAGGAGTGTTTTTACACCTGAAGATGTTAATTTAGAAAATACAGGTAGCTAATATTTACTGATGTGAACTGCCATTTTCCTAGCAGTTTGCATGAAGATTACACAGTCATTTCTGCTACACCTTATGCTCCTAAGATATCAGTATAAATATATAACATGATAGGAAGACTACATTTTCTATACTGCAAGGTTTTCTTCTGTATTTTGAAGATAAAGTTAATTTTATTTGTTGAATCTAATGAGATCTGGAAAATGTAGTGAGAAGTGGAAGTTTACTTGTGTAGTTGCTAAGCAACAGGCTCATACATGAGCTGGCTGATCATTCCATATAGGACTTTTCCTATCAGCAAATTACCCAGCTGAAGGTAAAAGCCTTCCTGGTTTCCTCTTCCAGTTTTGCAACTAAAATTATTAACAATATTTAGAATACCTGAGACATTCCAAAGATTTTTATTATTTCTGCTCTAGCTATTTAAAACAATCTGGCAGCTTGCCCAAGCAGCAGCATCCATTTCAGACTGCAGGGCACATTCCCAGGCATCATCTAATAACAGAGCTCCTCTGAAGCCACTGATCTAGATTAAATAGACACTCCCAGGTAACTCCTGAGGAAATAATATAATAAACATTGCCTGGCCTCCAAAGCAGTGATTTACCCTTAGGGCACAACTGTCTCTACAATAGCTAAAGCAAAAATTTTGCTTTCAAACCTAAGACCTTTCACAATCCTAGGACTGTCAGCAGTGTGCAAGGCTTGCAGTCAGCCACATGGTCACCTCTAGCAGGACAGAGCTCTTCTAACTTCAAGAGGGATAGTTAAAATGCTATGCTGGATCAGGGATAAAGACAGTCATGGAAGGCCTGGGTCTGATTAGTTTGCTTTACTCACTTGCACAAGAAGAATCAATTGAAAAATATGTGGCTAAGTCAGTTTTGTCCAAGTCACCAGATGCTCCTTCTCTAAGCCACTGTACACCACATAAAATGCTAAAGGAAACTTTCTCTGAATCTTTAATGTCCTAACTCACCACCCCAACCCCAGAATAAATAAAATAAGTAAACTTAACTTTCCAGAATATTTTGAAGTTGCAGGGATTTGCACAATGCTTTAAGGGAACTAAAAATAAGCAGCCATATAATATCAAATCAGTCTCACTCTTCTTTGTGGAAGGAGTTCTCAGTTTTGTGACACCCAGCTGGCAGTACCCCTCTCCTCCCTGCTCCTTGGTGTTATCCCAGTTTTATGTTCTCATAAATGCAAAGGACATTACCAATGTCACCATGAGAATGCAGCTGCACACGCTCAGTTGGAAGCCCACCCTCTGCAAGTGTTAATCAAGGGCACTTTGGGTGCTGCCCCATCTGCATCAAGTGTTAATTATGATTTCCAGTGGTGATTTAGACAAATACAGACATTTGGTGGAAGACATCACATAGAAAGGAGTTGCAGGTATCTGGGAGTAATAAAGGGGGTGAAAAGCTTTCAAGAACAAGAAAATGTGAAAACAGAAAAGAACTACACAAAAGGCTTGGTATGGGTTAATTCAATAAATTGCTTTCTACATTTAGTCAGTATTTTAACACAGAAAGGGAGTCTCATTTTGTTTCTAGATGGAGACTTGGCTCTGCAAGGCAAGAGTTCAAAGTCTGTATCTAAATTTTGCAGCTAGTATCAATTGTTTTGGGAAGTCAGAAAAAGGATAACTAACATGAGATTGGAACCAATTCTTGCCCTCTTCTGGTTGAAATCATTCCATGACTTAAAAAAAACATCTTTTCCAAATAGTCTACTTGTGCAAGGATAATTGCATTTTTTGTTGGTACCAATTATCCATTTCTGATTCCCAAGATAATTGCTTTTCTTCATAAACTGCAATAGAAGAGACTATGTAAAGCAACAGAATGTGCATAGTTTGCCCACTAGAAAAGCCATAAATATCAGACTACTCACTGCAGTAATACTGTTATGCTATTGTGATTGGAGAGTGAAAGAGAGCTTTCTTTGTTATTTTAAATAAAAGGTAAATAATTCCACACCAAACTATCTTCTTCCATTTCATCCACTTTAAGGAAAATTGGGTATTTTTTTCAGCTTACTTTTTTATTCTCCTACAGACCATTTTGTCCTTCATCATCTAGTGTTGGATTTCTGCAGTCCTAATTTCTTTGAGGAAAGTCAACTGTGTGACACAAGACTCACCTTTTCTCTCATAACATAATGAAAAGACATTATGAGTCCTTTCTCTTTTAGCTCTAAGTAGCTGCAGGTAATAGGCAAGTCATCAGTGCAATACCATTATGTCAAACAAATGACACCTGGCCACACTGCACTGTAATTGTTGACATTTTTCTACAATATTAAGCTTAGAAGCTTCACTCAAACTACTATTCACTTACTTGAACCAGATAAAGATTCTGCACCATGATTACACAATAATGCTAAATCATTCCAAAAAAGTTTACCCACTAATCCTCACTGCTGTGAATATTCCTCCTAATATACTCAGCTGATAACAAGGAACTGGCAAAACAATACAGCTAGGTCCTAATAGTGTTTTCCACACCAGCTATTACAATTAAACAACCACTTTAGTAAGACAACATTTGAATACTCAGGCAGAGAAAATACTGAGTATTGTAAAGCATTGAGTGGCATGATCATCATCCAGTTCTTGGAGGGCTTAGTGGGAGTGCTACACTGGAAAGGGAAACCTAATTGCTTAGGATAGGTGGGTGTCATGGCTCACTTGTCAGCAAGATGGACTGGAAAAACTACAGGAATATAAGAAGTCACTTTTCTTGCTAGAAATCAGAGCTAAAATTTTAGGACAAAATCTTAGCTTGAATACAGCAACAGCAGGAAAAATAAATCGCATCTTAGAAACTTTGCACTTTCCTATTCAGGTCAAATCACTTCTAGAGAACACACTTTCCTTTCATCCATGAAAACGAAAGCACAAACAGAGGGCAACACACACAATCCCCCCAAGACCACTCAGGTTTTACTTGCTGTGACTCATTTCAAGGCCACTGAAAAGAACCACGGAAAAATGTGACTGCCATGAAGGCTTGCAGGGGTTGTAGAGCCAAGGGATTTATGCAGGTGAGTGGTACAGGTGTCTCTCCAAACTGCAGCCTCAGGAAGGGAGGATCAGGGATCTGACAGGGGAGCACAGGTTTGCTCCAAATTCAATTTGCCCATTTTCACAGTCTATATCAGCAAAGACAAAAGGTTAATCATACCACTATATTTACTCCAAAATCTTTATGTGTCATTTACTTACTGCCTGCATTATTTATACTGGCTTAGCAGATGTAGAACATTTCCACTGCCTAAGTGGCATAAAGAGCAGTACAACCATGCTCATTAATTCTGTCCAAAACCCCACTCACACCATGCTTTGTGTCCCTGTGTAAAGCATACAAATGAGGCTGGAGACTGGAAAAAGCAAGTACAGAAGTCTGGCAGGGAGCCAAAATCATCCTCTTCAACCCAAATTCCTATGTGTTTGATTTACTCTTATGAGTAAATCAGGTGCAACCCAGAGTCCACTTTGTAGAGAGGAAAGGGGGAAAGAAAACCCCAAGAATTTTGAGTTCATATGTATAAAATAACTGAAGATTTTTTCATGCAGTTACCTCTACATTTTCTTCTAACTTCCAAGGGCTGGTAGTTACTTCAATGTAGGTGGTTTGTCTTCAAAACTCTTTTCACAAAACCGATTATATACTGCTACTTTACTGTACTTAAATCCCTATGAATTGAGTTAGGAACATCTCCATAAAATTACAGCATTAAATTTTTATACTTCATATTTTAAGAAAATAAAGACAGCAGGTCCTAAGATCACTTGACTGTGACAAATTGTCTCTTTCTGCTCACTTGAAATTGGCCTTTGAGACTTATCAAATCCCCAGCTTTGTTACTGCTAGAAGAATTTATTTTAAAGTGCACACTGTCATTATATACTTACAGAGAGGTATATTTTAGGATTATGCAAGTGCTTGATAGATAATTGGTTCTGTCTTTTTGCAGCATCTTAAGTTTTCTGAGAAAACAGAAAGATTAAAACTGCACAAAAATCTGAGTAATCTCTATGAAACAACAGTAGAAGCAGTGAATACAACTTCTAATTAAATCAATGTGACCTTCTTAAAACCGTCAATCAAAACTATTTTTCTGCAGAACACAACAGGAATGTTTTGTTTGAAGTACCACTGGTGTCTATGGGTTTGCAGGGCTCCCAGTAAGCACTGTGGACCTCTGCCAGTAAATAGCTCAGTCCCAAGTTTGGGATGTCACAGCAGCAGGTTCCTGGCTGTCACAAAACAACCACAAAACCACAGCAGGAGCAGTGTGAGGCTTCCACAGGTATTACTGCCCTTGTGCCCAGGGGATGGCACCAGGCACTCCCCCAGCCCGCTGCCCTGGCAGCACCGAGGCTCCTGAGAAGAGGCAGGGATCCATTCCTCAGACACAGCACTACAGCTCAGCCTACAGCCACATCACACCTCTTCACCTCCTGCAGGTACAGAACACCTGGGAAGTCCCTCCCTGCCTGCTCAGCAGAAACGGGACTCTCAGAGTTTCTAGTCAAGGACAAAAACTCTGCCCAGGGCACCAGCCTGCCTTAGAGAGCTTACCTCCTTCATTTCCTCTACAGCTTCTGCAAAGTGAAGGCCTCTCCTCACAAGCTTTTCAGCAAGGACTCAGAGTCCCTTGTTCCCACCTGACTCGCCATCCATGCAGGCAGGTCCTGGGGATAGGGAGGAGCGTGCTGAAACCCTCCCAGAACAGCAGCCGGTCACAGCTCCGGGTGGGTTTTTCTGAGGGCGCTGTTTATGTGCAGCTTCCTACAGAGATGGGGAAAAACCTCATTCCAGCCACTGAGTCCAGCTCCACAAACACACGGATGTGCTCTGATCGCCTGCTCAAACTTCCCCCAGATTTATAGCTTTGACTGGTCTTAAAAGTATTGACTGTGCAAGTAGGCATGTTGATGTTGACAGTCTGTTAAAAAGGAAGAAGTTCAAAGTCTTGGGAAATAAGCTAAGATTTGAAGGAGCTGTAAAACATATGTGTCTGAAGATTATTTTTGTCCAGAAAAAAATTAATTAAAAAAATTCTGTATGATATTCTGTATCTGATTGTAGTGATTGAATTAGGTAATAAGAATACTTCTGTTAAAGTAACTCAATCTTTTTTTTTTTTCTTTTTTTTTTTTTTTTTGAGTACATATGATTTACAAAACATCGTTTTGAACAGGGATCTGGAAAATTTTCTCATTTCAGGAAATGCTACCAGGGTTAAGCTCAAGTTTCCAAGAGTTGATTTTACTACACAGAAAGAACTATTTGATTGTAAGCTAACAAACCCTTTAAAATACCTCACAGGAAGCAGAATATCCTTAAAATCCATAAATGGACTCCGTAAGGACTTAGCAAGAATGTAACATACCTAGATTGTGAAATATAGCAATCAAGATAGATGAAAAAGAAATTCTGGCACATTTAATACTCTTTATGTTACAGATTACAGTTGTGTTACAGCTGGGCTCCAAAGGGAATGTCAGAAGGATTGTGCACTCTAAAAATGGAGTAGAGAATAGTTTGCTTGGTGGTCTTAGTACTTTTCATTAAAGTTTCCCAAGAGCTTCCATGTGCTGGAACAGCCATGTAAACTTGACAGATGTGCATTATTTCTGCCTTACCCTGGGCATCCAAGTCGCCTTGTGGGGCAAGTAAGCCCTTTCACCTCCTGCTCCACACACCCTCCCGTCCTCATGAGCTGGCACCAGCCTGGGAGTTGTAAGCCTCAGCAGAGAGCAGTCATACAGGGCAGTACAGAGATGGTGCTGGTCACAGGGGAGTCTGTCCTTGCTAAAACCCCAGAACCCACAGGCTGATAGAGAAGGTCTGGAGACCTTAGCAGCACAGAGCTTTCAAAGACAAGCACTGAACCCCAGAATTAATAGCTGCAGTTAATTATAATATCATGTCTCAGAAATGTTTAACTACTACAATTAAACATTTATTAAGTATTTAGTTCTTGACTTTAACTACTATCAACACACGGTAAAATGACATTCCTAATCAGCTCTACAGAGGAATAATGACCCACAGAGGAACATGGATCTGTAGTTTCTTTTTCCTGCATTTGACAGACAGCAGAGGAAATAGTCATTTTCCAGGGCACTTCAGCTGCAACCACAATCTGTGTGAAAAAACAGTGTAATGGAGTCTTCTTTATGCCAGAAGAGAGTGCAAACCCAAAGTGACCAGGTTCCTGGGATCTGACAGAAGCTGGCAGTTTGCTCAGCAATGTAAGGAAAGCGCTCACTAGCCCAGGCTGTGCTGCTACACAGAAACCTTTCTGCATGGAGGAGCGTAAGGAAAACCCAGTGCAAAGGAGCTTTTGTGAGAAAGATGCCCAGAACAAAGAGCGAGGGACACCTGCTGGAGCCGAGATGCCCCTCTACTTTCCCACATTCCTGCCTGAGAAATGCTGAGTTTTTTCTGCTGAGCTTCCAAGATATCTGAGGTGAAGTAGGCAGTGCATTACCACATGCTTAAAACAATACCTGCCAAGGTAAAAAAATAACAGAGACATACTGAATTTTGTAAATAAACACCCCAACAGATTCTCAAAGCTACTGTGCTCAGCAGTGCACTGGTGCACACAAACCTGCTTTTCTGGATGCCAACAAACTGCCAGTCTCCTGTACAAATTTCCGGAAGTTTTACTCTTCTGTATCACCAGCACCACCTCCATTACATCCTCTTGTATGATGTAAGATGCCACTGAGTTTTGTTATTACTTTGAGGGGTCCAAACACCATCTGTTTGATGCAATGAGTGTAAAATTATTGATACCCCTGGCTACAGCAGTTGGCAATGGTTCAAGTCAGACCAGAAGTTCAGATTCACCTTTGACAGCTAGGATTTATTTTGTTAGTCTGCATACAGATCTTTTTCCAATAGGAACAGCTGGAATCTCACCAGTTGTCAAGTAATGTCGCTCAGTTCCCACTGTGAAGGCAAAATTCTGTTTGCAAGAGTTTGTTAACCTTTTTTCCATTCCTCCCTCTAACATAGAGCTGGGCTGGTTAGCTGTGGTAACTTTTGCTTTGCTGTTATTCTTGTTTGATATTTGGAGCACATGTTTTACATGTTACAAATTAATTACAGTTTAGTAGGACTAAGTGTGAATTACCCACTTAATACTCCCAGTGTAAAAGTCCATTTAAAAAGTCTTTTTTTTGAAGGAAGTCAATCACCTCCAACATGATAACATTTTCAACAACCCCCTCACTCATCACCTAAGATGTTTTCCATGGTCAGTACATTTCTGAGCAAGCGAGTAATGAGTCATAAGCAATTTATTAACCTTCATTATCAAAGTAACACTGAAAAGCTTAATATCATTACATTTGATTTGATAAAAATGTCCTACATTTCTGATCCGTATAATAAAAGAGATCATAGTTTCTGATGCTGCCCAGTTTTCATAGTTAACCCAACTATTTATGTCAGGCTATTTTATTTAATTTTAACTTTATTTTATTTCATTTAATGTCTTGTTCTTAAGGACTTTTCACTCCTTTCTCTTTTCTTTTGCCTCCCCAACTCAAAGGAAAAGCAGACCTGAAATCTCCCTTCAGAATTAACCTCTGTCAAGTTCTAAACACAATACACTTCTAAAAAAACACTAAGCCATTCAAAGACAAAGTGCTATAAAACAAACAAAAAGGCATTCACTGAAGAGAACGTATTAAGGAAATTCTCATGGAGGCAGTTTGTGTCAAGTAAATAGCGAGATTTGTCTTAGAGTTACTGTTTCTGTTCCTCTGCAGCAAGATTTCCAAGAACTAGTATATGCCAAGTGGATGTATTCCCTTCTCAAATCCTGTGCCAAGTGCCTTAAATTAGCATCAATTATAATGCCTTCACAACAAACAGCAAGTGGGACAAGAGCAAAGGAGCGCCCACACAGTGTCCCCTGCTCAGACCCCTATTCCCTGTCGTCATCTGTGGACCCCAACACCCTCCCAAAGCCACCATTTCAATGGACACATCCATCTGGAGACAAGAAGACAGCCTGCAGTGACAAAGAAGGAGCAGGGCTGTCATGGCCACCATGTGAAGTGGGAGCAGGTGGAAATCCCTGTCTGCCTTGTGAAACACCTGCTGCACCATGAGGCAAGGTGTTGGCACTACAGCAACTGGACAGATTGGCTGAGAATATTGTTGTAAAATGTTTAGAGAAAATCAGAAGTAACTTGATAGAGATGTAGCAGGGCCTCATCCACTTTTTAGAACATCCACAATTTAGAACCACTAAATTAAATTTCATTTTGGGAAAACTAATACTGAAAATTAGCATCAGAGGTAGTAAATACTATTGCCAGCATAAAAAAAAAAAAAGCACAACTGTTGCATCCTTTTGTTTGTTTTCATTTAAATGAGCAAACAGACTTTTCAGTGTCTTTAAATCAGAAATCACTTGGTTCATCCTCCCTCCCAAAATCAACTCCTCACAGAGTACTGCCCCTTCACCCAGACCTACTGTTCCCTTACTTGCTCTACCTGTACCCTAAGCTCAGATGAGAGGCTTCAATGGAGCACATAAGCCCCATGATGGTCTCCTATCACACTAAAACACATGTTCCATGCCATGCATGCAGTTCTGCCAAGCAGGAGGAAGCAAAGGGAACAGCAATTACAGACACTCCTTGGAACATTTCTGTTCCCATGCTGCTTGTAACCCTTTAGTTACTGTGTGACCCCACAGGTATGCACAGATTCTGAACAGTAATTCTCCCACATGCATGGGATGAAAACACAGGGAAAACATTTTTCCTGCAAAGTGCAGGCTGTGCAGATATGGCTCAGGCTGCACCTTCAGGCTCATCAGGTATCCCCTGAAGACGAATATCTTGCCAGACTGATGTGACATCTAAACCTAGACACAGAATGTGATTTTCAAGTTGCAAATCCGATACTTTCAACAGGGTGAATATTTTCAACAGCATGATAATAAAAGTGGGCTGAGAAAGCAGTGTCTCTTCCTTTCAGGGATTTGGTACCATGAAAGAAATTTAAATACATTAAAAATACATTTGTTACTGAGAGAGATAATGAGCTGATCAACAGCATAAAAATAAGATACTGCTGCAGAAATGTTCTCTATGCAGGAAGAAAAAAAGGAGGGGAAAACCCTCAACATAGTATAAAGATGCATCTATGAATGCAATAAGAGTTTAACAGTGGGAGGGGAAAAAAAGGAAATTTAGGACTCCAGCAGAAATAAAAATGTCCATAATGTTAAATACTTTGGCTACTTACTGTCCCTTATTTTCCCACATGTATGTGTTTTGGCAGAATGCAATGAAAGAAAAGCATAATTCAGCACCAAGAGCTACACATAAGGAGGAGATTTAAAAACAAAAATAAACCAGACAGACACAGTCAGGATGCCAAGAAAACAAAAGCACTGTTGGTGGGAAGAAGTCTTAAAAAATTGTTTTTAAGAAAAGCAAAAATAACCCCTCCCCTCAAAAACCAAATCATGCTGTTTCTGTTGACACTGCAACAGCAACATTTCAAGTATTCACAGAGGGAACCAGACTACCAGGATAAGGCTGAACTGCAGTCAGCATTAGAAATTTAGTCTCATCCCACAAGGATATATCAAAGTGATGTTATTCCACATTATATGTTCTATATACCCTCATTCTTCATTTAAAAAAATACTTAGGGATGCCACTAGAAGCAAGCACTGATCATTAATGGAATCTATTTGGCATTTCCAACCAAAATTCTCTATGCACCAGCTGGCAACTTACAAACTGCTTTAAATACCTAGCAGGGTGTTGTCTCCATGAGCCTGTAACCTAGTTTCTGTGATGGGCAATTTTGTGGCACTCAATTTTCTGAGGGTATCCACTGCAGGAACAAATCACAGTTCTTCAGAAGATTTACTCATCTGACCTTGCAGTTGTGCTTTGTCTTAGCCACTGAAAAGCATCAAACTCAACCACTTAGAGTACCAAAGAAACAGTTGCAGAATTAAAATTCTATTTAGAATAGAATAAAAATTTTATTTCTGTTCCATGCTAATTTCTCAGTGGATCATCACTTGCAAACACAGTGCATACAAAATAAAGCTCTTCTCCAAATTATACTGCAACTCTAAAAGGACATAAATCGTGATTTTTTTTTAAAAAAGGAAAAGAAAACGTGACCACGGTCAGATTAAATATTTTTTCCAGTGTTTTATGAATACCCTTCATTTACCCATCTACTGTTTAACAACACGAAAGGACACTTGGGAATTCCTCAGACTAGATACAGATTCAGTGCCACTCAGGCAATGTTCAAATGTTTATTTAAATTCCACTGCATCTCATGAGGAAAATCATTAATTTTTAAGGGTCACTGTATGATTAAATTAGATTTGACAAATTCTTCCCTCACATTTCTATTTCCTACAATTAATGACAATTCTGATAAAAAGTGTTGTGGCTTTATTGGAAAAAATAATTTCAATTTCAGTTGAAGCAAGGTGCGTTACTAACCTAGCAAAACTAATTAATTTTGCTCCAAGCATTCTTTACAGAGATGCCTGTTTTGAGCAATTTTCAGTTTAATGAACCAGCTTCAAGCAGGGGAAATGCAGCATTAATGAAAGGAAAACTACTTGCTTTTTGGTTTGTTTTGACGAGTTTTTGTTTTGGCCTTTAGATGGGTTATTAGTTCTGGTGTTTATGTGCCTCTTGAGCAGTGAAGGCTGCAGCTAGGAGTGCATCCTTCCCCCTACAGGAAAGAGAAACCAACCATTCCACTACCTTACAGCCCCTAAGACCATCTAATAAATGACTGTATTTATCAGCCCTAGGGACTAACAGAATCAGGGAACATTAAAAGAGTATGTGGCAAAAAATGCAAAAAGAAATGGTAGCAACCAATCCTCTGCAAGTATCCCTCCATCAGCTGATCAGCATCTTCTCTCTCAAAGCCTCCACCACTGAAGAAATCAGTACAGAAATTCTGCTCCAAATGATACCAAGAGCTACCTTTACAGTGAAAATCTCTCAACCACTTTTACCCTTGTCCTCTTCAGAGTATGACAGCTTTGGACCAAGTCAAACCAGCCGAACTCCTACAAATATAGCCCAAGTCTTCCACAAATCCTGTAAGAAACACTTGAAACTTCAACAGTACTCCTGTTCTGGACTGTGATCTTCCATTTGAGCAAGAGGATACTGATACTCCTCAAAGGCGTTGCTGGGTACTGAATGACATCTTATGAAAGTGAAAAATAAAGGACTTTGAGATAACCTCTTTGGTGTACCTCGGTGGCACCATGAGAGTATAAAGCAGTAGGTGTCATACAGGCTCAATCTTCTACACAGAGGGTTCTGCATAGTAATGCAAGGGACATAAATTTTGCCAGATATCAGGAGACCTGCAGGACCAAAGCTTTAACATCAAACTCTATGCTCATGAGAAACCTTCATCTCAAAGAGAAATCCTCCGTTCATTCAAGTTGAAGTAACTGTAGCAAGGAAATAGAAGTCTATAATATACTAAAGTAAAAATTCACAGAAGGCTTTTCCATTCTACAGAGCACTTTCAAAAAGACACTATTACTGATACTCAAGACAAGTCCTTGCAATCAGGTGCAAATGACAGCAGGCCACCCTTGACCCCTTTCAGTGCCTCAGCAGCGGCAGAGCCAGTACTGGCGGGTTCAGTGCTCGGCGGCACTGCTGGCCAGAACCACACAGCCCAGACAAACCAGCTGCTGACCAGAACCACACAGCCCAGACAAACCAGCTGCTGACCAGAACCACACAGCCCAGACAAACCAGCTGCTTGCAGACACCACACAGCCCACACAAACCAGCTGCTGGCTGACACCACACAGCCCACACAAACCAGCTGCTGACCAGAACCACACAGCCCAGACAAACCAGCTGCTGACCAGAACCACACAGCAGGCCCATGTAAGGGAGAGCCAGCCCCACAGCCCAGACAAACCACCCCTCCAACCTCCCCACAGGACACAGACAGATGTGGGCTGTGCCCCCTCAGCAAGCACGCTGCAGTGACACAGAGACAGCAGGCGCCTCACGAAATAGCGATGTCCTGGTACATACAGGGACCAGACTTCACCCCTGATTCCACAGCAACTCCTTGGTTATTGTCCCCTTTCCAGCAGAATTACAAGCATGTGAAAGAGTGAGGAAAAAACCAGGGGAACCCCCCCTCCCCCTCTTGCATATGAATTACTGCTAGCCCAGTCATAGCCCCCATCTCAATTTATTTCTACATAGTACAACTTCCCTGATGGGCTGCAGTACCATTATAGCAATTCTCACTGTCATTTCTGTTGGAGCACTAGAGTAACCCATTTCAGAGTCAAACCTAGCAACTATTAATTACTAACATTACAAGCAATTTCAAACCGTTTTCTTAAGGAAATAAAAATATGCAATCACTCCATCATATTGCTGCCTCTTCCCCACTACGCTTTCAGTGAATTTCAGCCCACTTGAGATACAGATCGAACTAAAACAATTACACTGGATTAACCCCCAACACCACCCATGCAGCAGCATTATTTGGCTTCTATTATTTTCTTAAACTCTGGGAAATCGCCCAATTGTTTCTTTGTGTTCCTTTACACTGCTGCTGCTGGTAAAGGTAGTATTTGAGAAAACAAGTTGGGCAAGGGAGGAAACCCCTTATCTCACAAAACAGACCTTGCAGATGCCCAAAAGCTCACAGCCTATCTCTGCATCCTGCACCCACGCCCTGCAGGGTGGTATATCTCAGTGGTACAGAAACAGCCAGAAGAAGAACCCATTTAATTTCTGATTGTTGCTCCAAACTAACACTGATTTACAAGCACTGCTGTTTAGCTTTTGCAGAAGAGGTAGCAGGATACAGCCCCAGCCCATAGCTGGAATGGGGAGGCAGCAGAGAGTGAGGGCAGAGGGACAAGTAAAGGATTTAATTTATTCTTGTCTGAGCTGTGTGGCTGACTTTTTGCATGGCTGGTCTTACAGGTATGGCTACTAATCTCCCTCACAGTAAGTGCTTGGATCTGTACCCATGCAAATACTTAGCCTAATTTCACTTGAAAATCCTGAAGGGAATGATCTGGAATGGACTCACTAAGTGGCCTTTTCCCAAGTCCTGTTTCACTCCTCTGCACATTGCAAACAAAGCACAAGGCTACTTTCATCCAAGCTTGTCCTGTAGATCCTTCAGCTCCCACTCCATGGCTGAATGAGCAGTTTAACATACTGCTCCCTAGCCCTCATTAAGGTTTGTGAAACTGTTTGCTCCTACTCTGATTCCTCTGGTTTCTTCTAGAAGTTCCCCATGATTATTGTTCAGCTTGCAGCAGCTATGCCAGTTCGATGCTTTTGAAATTATGGATTATGTTTATAGGTTACCAAAATTCCACTAGGAACACATATAACACTCTAGTTTTTATGAAATCCTTCTTTACTTAGAAGTGTTTACTCAGGGAGGTTCAGGATCTCCCTTCAAAATACAACAAATGCCTGTTTCTGCAGGAATAAATTACTGTCTAATGACTTAATCATCCAAAATAATACACCTAAATGAGTGGTTATATGTATTCTGAATTCAAACACTTTCCTATCTATAGAGCATTTATTTATTCCTAAGATACATTTAAATATAAATTGCAGTACCTAATGCCAAGTTTTATGACATGTCATTCACAATCCATTAAGTATTTTATTACATATATTGTAGAAGAAAGAAATTTATAGTCCCCATTTATAGTATTAATAAGGAATTATGAAACCACACTAAAAGTGTCTTGCGTTTTGGGTTATGTGGATGTTTACTGCTAAAGCATAGTTACCAGTCATGTTTTAATGCTTTACCATAATAAAAGATATGATCTGAGTGCTGTAATATATGTAAAATTAAAAGAAGCCCCACTAAAATGACAGAGGCTTTCCTATTCAGAGACAAACAATTACAGACTTAGCATATTCTCAGTTGCTTTCTAAGCTGTAGGAACATGTGGAAATAAATTTTGCTTTGTTCATTTTAAAGCATTTGCCAGGTATTTCTTTATAGCAGATTTCCAAAACATACTTCACTTTGTTAAAAGTGTGGAAAAACACGCACACAAAAACTTTATTCCTTGCATCCATTTTCCTAGGTCGTCCCTGACCAACTATGTTTCTTTTGCCTTGCTTTCTGACTGTAAAAGTCAGCAATCAGCAAGGAAATAAAAACCTTCCTCTTAACGATTTTTTTTTCCATTTACCTCTCAAAATTTCATTTCCTATTACTGGCCACAAAAAGATAATATTTTTGGGAAAAATTTCTTTTGTTATGCTGTCCTCAGGAGATGCTATCTTCACAGTTCCTCAGTGTCTTGCCAAACAAGCAAAGAAGAGAAGACAATCTTTTTTGCACATATATGGGGGAAAAGCTCATTGTTTTAAAAGAAACAAAATTTTGAAAAAGCATCAAAATCAATAAACACTTTGAAAAAAATACTGCCATGTGTTTTGATGGTCTCTCCACCAGAACCAAAACTCTGGGCAAGCTGGAGAGGCAAGAGAAAGTGGCAGGGGGTTTTTTTGATCAGTTCAGGTTTTGCTCTGAACCCTAGTCTATCTTGCCCTTTCCAGAGGCTTTCACACTGCTAAGTCCTCAGTCAATCTGTGTTCAGCTGCTGTTATTTCAAACCACACGAGCCTGAGTGAAACTCAAGCAAAGCACACCTGAACAGGTCTCTACAGATGTCTCAGACATTAAGTTACTGTCTCAGCTGGTTGAATGTTTATGGGAAGTGGGAACCAAACACTAACTCATGGCATTACCTGCATCAGTCTTCCCATTTTCTGTCCCTGGAATATTTGAGTGTCTCTCACTAGGGCAGAAGGTTTGAAGACAGCATGACCCCGAAGACAAACGATCCCATAGAACAGGGGGAAAAGAGAGGCAGAAGTGACCTGCACAGAGTAAACACTGTCTCTGTGATAAAGCACCAGGATACTGCTGGTCTCTGGAGCACTATTTTTTAACTAATGCACGGAATCCAAAACGGCTTCCTTGGAGACTTTAGAGGAAACAAGGCAATCCTGAAAGATCATGAGGCATAAATCCTTTATAATGTTATGGTTTTAAGAATCTTTAAAGGTAATAAAGCAATTTTTCTAATAGAAAACAGTTTAAAAATATACCTCCAGCTAAAACAGACCTTTGTGATACAAAAACATCAGAAGTTAAAACACACCTCCCTGAATTTCATCAACTTTTTTGTTGCTTTGCTTTTGCTTTTTTTAAAGCATGAATCTCCTGTTCATTAAGTAAAGGTGGGTAAACAAAGGCACAGAGATACTAAGCAAGTGTACCAATCTTACAGTGAAGTAAATAAAACCACAGAAACACCAAAGTCCCGGTTCTTAGCCATACACACTAACCAAGAATCCAACCTTCAGCCTTGCTCCAACTTACCTATCAGATTTATTTTTGCTGGGGTGTACTAGTAATCTATCAGCCTTTTCAATTTTGCAGATAGAAGGAGAAGTTGGAGAACGTCATCAAGATAATTTTCTTTTCCAACTTGTCAGGTACATCCTGTATTTATGTAGTAACAGACAATATTTATTTTAAGTAAAGAAAAAAAATCATAGCTTACAAAAAGGCTGCTATATGAAAATACATCAGTGCCTTCATACTGGTATCACTATGATAGCTATTTCCATTTACCCCATTTATTCTACTTTCTTTATCAACTCCTTAACAAATTCCATTTGCTATAATGTCTCTTTGATGCTTGCACTGGGTTGGTACTTGAAATTCCTTTGTCCAGTCTGTTTCCTCTCTGTTACAAGATGCTCTTGATCTGTTCCAACTTACTTCCTCTCATCCTAAACTCCTGAAATCCATTAACATCTTAGGCTATCCACTCCCATGCTCACATTGATCACTCCCTAAAGAGAGGGCTTAATCACAATTTGATGCTTTTCTGGGATGAATCTAGCAAGTAGGCTGCTTCCTAAATAACTTAGCATACAGCACGAAAAAGCAATTACAAAAGAAGAAGATAAAAACCAACATCCAAAAAAGCAAAAAAAGCCAATAGCTTGGTTCAGTGGCTACATCTCAACTTCCTATGTGCATTCTTCCAGTGTGGATGCTACAAAGCACTAGATGAAAGCTATGGAAGTGAACTGCTTTCCTCTACAGGTCCATGCAAGGTGCATCATGATCTGGCAATGATTTATTTTCTCCCCTTCATTCTCCTCTGGCAGCAAGTACAGTCTGTGCAGCAGAGATCACACAACCCACATCATCCCAAACAGCTGCAGCTTTGTTTGTGCTTGAGGCCAGTGCCTATAATCACAGAGGCTTAATTAAACATCACCCCTGTGCACTTCAGTAAATTCATAAAATACAGTGTACTGCCTTCACCCTCTGGTTAACAGCAGCTGGAAAAGGTAATAACGAGAAGCCCTCATTAACCTCTTTGCCCTTGCTGATTTAGCAGTACTATACCTTTAAATTTAGCCAAGTCAACCCTCTTTCCCCAAGAAAAGAAGGCTGAAAAGCCTGAACTTCTTCCAGAAGACACCCACAGGAGTCAGTGGTGAAGACTTCTCGAGGCAATGTTTTTATCATCCTTCTGCAGCCAGAAAATGCCAGAAGATAACCCATTGAAATTCACAGCACAACTCCGACTTCGTGAAGCCAGTTTCTTTCCTACCCTGAACAAATCATGTCAGGCACAGAAAAGAAAAAGGATCCAAAGGACCAAGCCCTCCAGTGGCAATACTACTTGAGTAAAAGCTCAAGGAAGAACCAGGCAGGAATGATTTCTCACAAGGTGGATATTAAACCTGCACAGCAACAACAGAACTGAAAGATCATTCAAGTATCAGGGTACAAGGGGGTGCAGTTAGGTATCTTTCTTCCACAGCTATTGCCATGGTCCTGCTCAATGCTTTCTCTAGTTTAAAGGAGAGAAACAAATAGGGTTGTCAGGAATTACATTAGTAATTTCTCGGGGTGGGAAGGGTGGGGAGGGAACCTAATGCAGAGAAAAGACAGAAAAACTCAGTAGAGGGAAATGACAGACCACCTCTCTTGCCACACACTCATATGGAATATTCATTCCAGTAGAATTATTATCAAGGTACAGAATAAAATGAGAGTCAGTCAAAAAGTCTGGGGTTGTTTTTTTTCTCACCACTGGTGTTAGGACAAGAGGCAAGTCTTGTACAAATGGTAATTATATCAATTGTACAAGACTCTCACTTAAACATTGCACAGTAGTTTTCATATTTTTAATTTGTAAAAGGAGAAATTAATTCACTGCCTTGGGTCTATCAGGACATAGAAGAAACTGTTCATTCTTTTCAAGAAACTCAAAATCTTCTTTTATTCTAACTAAGAATTATGCTTCAAAACGTTACTCCTCTGGAATGTTCTAGGAGCACAAACTAATGGGGATCACAGAGAACACCCATATCCTATAGAAAACAACAGGCTCAACTGCACTGATGTAGAGATGTAACAAGGGATAACAAGAAGGGGAAAAGCTGACATAATAGCTGCTCTATAGCCATTTTCTGCCTTGTTGAGCCAGGGAAAACCAAGAATAAATAACTGCAGAAGGCAGTCTCACCAGCATTTCAGATGCAACATATTTCAGGGTTTTGCTTGTAAATCTGCAGGATTTTGCATGTGACCAGTCTCATTACTGTGACTAGAAATGCAGACCTAGGCACCACTCCTATTCCACAGGACAGAAATTCGCAGGACTAGTGTTAAGAGACACTAAGACACACAAGGCAACACCTGTTTTAACAACATTAATCTCACATGCATTGTTTAAACTCTACAAACATCCACCTCAAGAAGCAGGAATAAGGGCTTCATGGCTTTTCAGAGCACATCCAACAGGAGCAGTACAAGGAGAGGTGTCCCATGCTCCCTTGGGGAGTTACCAGGAAGGAATCCCAAATCAACAGCTGGCCATTTTGCCAACTAGAAGAGACTCTCCCATTTTAACCCCTCTTCTGCATCATTTTCATTATATTCCTTCCAATTAAACTTCTGAATTTTGGGGCGGTGTTAATGAGATCCTATCCTGATCACCTGCAGTTCTCTCAGGGATCTGTCCTATCCTTTCAAGGTTCCCCTTGTGAGCCATTATCCTCAGAGCTGCACATGAACGAGATCCCCTGCACTTACAGAACCCTTCTTTCTCCCTTGAGTGCAACTGGCCCAATTTCTGACTTAAAAAAAACAAACAAAAATGAAACAAATGAACACCTAAGCCCAAACACCACAGAATCTCCTGGCAGGCAGGCAGGCACACACTTAGGCAAACTCCTCTGTTCTCCTCATGAGTGACATAATCAGGAGCTGTATGTCGTGTGGGCAGTCCCAAAGTTAGGGGCCATTTGTTAGTATCACCACCATTCATAATACTCAATACTCCCAGGCCTTCTGTAACCTTCTTCATTTATACCCTTCAAAATACATAAGCACTTAAATACCAGCCTCCTGATTCCCCAGTGTCCTTAACAGTCAGAATAAACTGGTTGGCCAGAAGCCTGTGTCCTTGAGAAAACACGTTAAAAAATATAAAAAGTTGAAGGAAGAAGGAGGAAAAGAAAAGGAAAAGAAAAAAAGAACTCTAAGTTTCTTCTGCTGGAACATAAAAAGTGTTGCCTTCTAAACAAGGCTACTGAGAAACACCTAAATGTCTCTCCACTACTTCTCTCCAAGAGAGATTTCAGCTTTGCTCTTGCAGCAAGTATTTTTCATTCTGGTCATTCGGCCTTTATTGATGAAAAAAGTACAGTCAACTATCAAAAAATTACTGCTTGAAGTATATTACTTGTGTCACCAGAGACACGGTTCAGAGCTCTCTCTTATCTCCTGGTTTCATTGCTTTCTGGATGCATATTGGAGCCTCTGCCCAAGTCAGACTACTGACACTGATGTTATCTGTACTTTCTGAAGAGCTGTTGTGATATCTGTCCAGACTGCATTGATTAAAGGATGTCTGGACTTGAACATCATTACATTAAGGCAGATAATGGTCTTAATGAGGAACAGATTTTATTGCTCTGGACATTTCTTTCCCTGCCCTATCTCCTTACTTACAAGGCAGGCTGTGCATTCTATTTATTTTTTTACTGAAAAATAACAACTTAATTTTGTAACTGAAATATGGTTTAAAGCCATAGAAAAGTGTTAAATGGTTGAAAAAACATTTGCTAAAACGAGATGATTGAGTCTACATTTGAACACATAATTAGTATGGATATAGCTGACAGACTCATTTTCTGCCTCTTCAAAAACAAACAAAGTGACAGAAAGTACATGAAGAAATTAAGTAAATATGAACACTATCGAACTCCTGATCTTTTAGTTGAAATAGTTTAGAAACTTATGGCACTCATGTCTAAGGATTACACAAAATCACTGTTTTTAGAATCTTATCTGAAAAATTACCACTCAACAACCTACTAGCTATTTTGCTCCTTAATCTAGCATTATGCACATTACCTTTTCTAAGCATCATACACATATCAGATGTTTGCACTCAGAGACGGGAAAAACTGCATCTCCAATTTTAAAATGTAGGGACTTGTTCATTGCCCATGCAGAGTAGTCATGGAAGGAAAGGGAGGAACCATGTAACTGCTTCTCAGGTTACACCTTCTAAACAATACAGGGTAAATCCCAAACCTGCAATGGATCAAACATATAAGCCCAGGGCTTTTAAGCTCCCACTTGTTCTATATTTAGGAACAGTTGCACTTTTGCATACAAAATGTTTCCCAAAAACATATGCTGATCAAGTTCCTAATTACAGGACATTAACAAATACTCTTATAAAACTTTCTCTTTCCATAAAGAAGAAAAATTACTATTTCCACTTTATAGCCCATAAACAAAAAAACTCAAAACATACTTTTGCTTTCAGGCCAAGAGAACTGTTTCTTCATTGACAAAACACTGAAAAAACCATGTATTTGCAAATTAATGTAACAATGTCCAGAGCTAACATACACCAAATGGTGGAAGAAAAACAGAATTTTGTTTTGAACTGCAAAGGCATTGTACAATCTTTATCACAGCCAAATATTCCAAAGAAATAGTTTTAGCAAAAGAAACCGTTTCTTAAGTTGCCTAAGAAACTATCAAGCTTCTCAGCTGCTGGTCATATGCAGCTATTTTCATACAGCTTAGAGTTTCACATGTTGACTACTTCTGTTGAAGAAAAAAAGAAACATTCTAGGATCATATGAAAGGAATTTTAGTTTGAAAATATTCTTTTAAAGGCTCTTGTGAACTTTTCTTCTTCTAGTTTGGAGACCAAGAAGATAAATGATGCAGACTATTTTCTACAGCTCCAGTTGCAGACATCCTTGCTCAGTTTCTGCTGTATACAATTATTGCACATTTTGAAAAGATGAAATTGTGGTTAGGTGGGGTAATCTCATACATTACATGCCAAGCCACTGCACAGATATCCTGACTTGGAAGTAGAGAGCTAGTGTCTGATACTTGGAACAACTTCTCTGTTAAAAAATATCACAGGCACTTTTTTTGACAGTCAAATGTTTGTTTTCTTGAAACTTATTGAAGTTAACATACGTGCCAACTTTTTGCCATTTAAGGCAGGGCAATGCTGTGAAGCTCAAGGACTGGCTTGAATTTCTCCTGCACACACTGGGCTGACACAGCTGAGGACCAGCCCTGCCAGGGCCACCCTCCCAGTCACCACAGTGGGATGCCAGAGGCTTTGCCAGTACAGGATCCAATAACCTGGCAAGTTCTGGGAAAGACTTATGGAGACCATGGAGAAGAAACAAAAAGGAAACTGCAAACCCATAATTAACCTTTCTCATTAAGCACAGAAAGTTGCTCCTGCAGAAAGGATTTGTACTATAAATAGTCATATCACTATCTTTAAATCAGTTTTCATAAAACCTTGATTTATAAGCTTTTTCTGTTTAGAGCAGGAAAGCCTGTCCAGAACTGTGTGCATAAGAATTTGCTGTATAGCACTACAAGGCTTGATTTCGTTGTTTTTTTTACAAGCCTTCTAATTGGTGAGACTTCACAAATATACCTAGAATTGGTGACTAAATTACTTAAACATCTCTTTTCTCTCCTTCCCAAGTTGAGACCCACAATTTCAAGCCCTGCAGCTCAAGAAGAGAGCTCAGTGCATGCAAAATAAGCTTTTTTGTCTTTACTCTGGTCAAATCCTGCCATAGAAATTCCAAGTCCTCTGTGGATGGCAAACGATTGTTCTGTCAGGCAATGCCCCTTCCTGACCAGCTCTCAGAACAACAGACCAAACCAGCTGCTTCAAGTCACACTATTCAAATTAAAGCACTCTCCCAGCACTTCCACTGCAACGTGGTATCTCAAGTGCACACTCCACACATCACACAACACTGGAACATTCTTCTCTGCTTGGACAGCTGTTAGAGACATCTCCAGCCTGGGGAAAACAGCTTCGCTTGCTGCTCAGAACAGCACAAAGGGAATGGGCTAAGGTTTGTTTTACACCAGTTGAGGGTGACTGGAGGGCAGTCAAATGTCTTTCTACTGCAAACACATTCTGAAATTAGTACCAACCTGGAATTGTTACTTTATGTTTCCAAGATACACTTGTTTAGTTAAACTTATCTTACTAGACAATTGCAAAGACCTAAGCTCACACTGCATGCCTGAATTTTTAATGATTAACAAATGTGTATCATTTACAGCTCTGCAGTTTGCACTGACCAGCATTTCATGGGGTACATTTTATTCTCTGTCAGGCCTCAGCCAGGTTCCCTAGTAAATCTAAGAACTAGGTAATCTAAAGGAAGTGAATTCATACAGGAAGTTTCTGGATCACAACACAATACAGCAAACACCAACCCCCCCTCCTTTAGCACTGCCCTGCTTATTTGACACTCTGTACACTCTCTTTATGCAGTTCATTTGTGTAAGAAAGCTCAGCCTAAGTTTCAGATCCAGCTCCATCCCACACAAAATTACTAAGGGAAGATGTCTTGCAGGATTCCTTAGGACAATTAAACGGGCAACATTTATAGCATCAAGACCCAAAAAATCCCGCTGGGATCAAGAGAAACTAAAATTGCTTGCAGCTGGGCACCAGTGCTTGAGCTTCTCAGTGGTTCATATCATGTACATTTCTCAAAGCAGTATTAAAGATCCTTCCGCTGCAAGCCAGTCCTGCAGTGCAGAACCTGATAATCAGAGTAATTTTCAACAGACATTGGCTCATTCCTTTGAACTACAGTTGCTCATGGTTCTCCAGCGAATCCAGCAATTATTTCAGGCACATTTTAAAGTCATGACCCAGGAGCAACCAACAAGGAGGATTACATCCTGCAAGGCTCTGCAGAGATCATCCATTGTCTCTGTCTGGCAAGCCTGAAGGCAGTGGGGCATAGGACACCCGGTGTGTCCGAACCATCACATGGCTGCTTCTTACTCTGAGCATGCTTCCAGTAATTCCTCTCTGCACATACAAAAGGGCCATTTTTAGGGAAACCTTCAGCTTCCCAGGGAGGGAAAGAGGAGCTGTGTTTCAGCACACAGAAATCCAGTGCCTCCTGCATCCATCCATCCATCCATCCATCCATCCATCCATCCATCCATCCATCCATCCTTTCGGGCGAACTGTTGGGAAGGTGAGGGCTGGGGCTCTGCCATGAGCCATGTCCCTGTGGCCCAGAGCTCTTCCCTTGTCCTGGCTGCCCTGGGAGGGCTCGCTGCCCACAGCACGGCTGTGCCTGAGCAGCCCCTCCAGCCCCTCACCTGTTGGCCGGGGAGCTGGACACGGGCATGGGGAAGGGCTCTGCTGGGGTCTGCCTCCCTCTGCACGTCATGGCTCAGGGCTGTCCCTGCCAAACACTGGCTGCTGCTCCATCTGCACTCATCCTGGGATTTGGACTTTCTGCTTTTGTCTTTATGTAGAGTGGTTCCCCTCCCATCAGCTTGGGCAATGGCTTGATAATTTTTCAGGGCAGTATTTGCTACCATGGATAAAAGTACAGGTTATGTTTTGTAGGGGCCTTTACTGTTAGCAGCATGGTTTTGTAAAAAGGGGGATGGAGCACTAGGGAAGTAGATGATGCTTTATGTCCTTTTTAGGTTTGGGGGCTTTGTTTGTTTTCTTTTTTAATTTTACTAGCTGAGAAGCAAAATATGCACTGAAATTATGGGCTAATGAGAATACCTGCTGCATTTTTTTCCAGAATTAAGACTTCAGCTGTAACCAAATTTGATGTGATAAAGACAATTTGTTTTGCAATATGAGGTCAGATGGTGGTGTGTGGTGCAAGAGTGCACAAAGTGTGGTCTCCTTTCAGTCTGGGCTTCCTGTACTCAAGGGATTGCAGACAAGACTATGGGGACAATGGAAAATCTTGTCTGAAATCATGTTGAATCATATACCTGCCAGGCTTTATGTGTCCTGCTTTTTTCCTCTCTTTTTTTCCTGTTGCTTTCTTCCTTTGCCCTTTTTGTAAAACTTTGTGTCTTCAAGTTTAGCTATTCACTCAAATCCTTGAGGAAAAAAAAAAAGGCTAAACAGAGTTTGAAAAAGCCAGTGATGGGATTAGATCACATCTAGTTCTTTTTCTATAGTAGACCAAAGGATCAAAAATACTCTTTTTCTACATTGAAGTTGCTCTGTGCTCCTGTGGTTTTTACTTGTTTCACAAGCTACAATAATTCTGATGGGGTTTTTTTTAATGGCAACAAAAATATTATTTCTGTATGATGATTGTGTACTAGACCTACCAAAAGGGAAGTGTAAAACTCTTTTTCAGGGCAAGCTCTCCTAATACCAGCTGAAGTTTGATTTGTTGCACTTCAGCGAGTAATAAATGACTACCTTTTATTGGGGGAAGTGTTCTTAGGAAGATCAGCATCACACTTCAGGCAATGAGAAGGGATATTTACATGGTGTGTGCCGCATTGCCAGCCAACCATATTTTGCTGGAGCTTCAGTGTGCCCAGCCTCACAGCTTTCCCTGTTAATGTTTAACGGGAAAAGTAGCAGGATCCAGCACCTTAGTGCTCCAGCTTTGCAAAATGAGTTTGGAAACTGCACTAGGGTTGCTAGCAAATTTTTTAAAAGTACCTGGCTAATTGCTGTTAATAAGTCGGTACTAAGAAGGCACTGGACAGTTGTATCAAACAATCACATGGCAGCTGTAGGAGAGCACAGTGTTATTTGACTATGAATGTTTGGGTGGGGAGCAGTTGTGCGGCCCTAGTCAAACTCTTCTTCTGCAAAACAAAGGAAGATGGAGTCCTGTTCCTGCAGACATTGCTCCTTGTGATCTTACCTTGACATTTGTGTGTGTCTGTTAGAAGTTGTGTGCTAAAGTGATGCTGATTTAGCTCAAGTCTTGGTGCTCCTAGAGATGACAAGTGGTGTAATATGGGTGTAGCCACAGAAGGGGAGAGACCTACTTTTCTAAAGTTTGTTTCCAGTGAATGCAGACTCTTGCTGCTTGGGGTTCTTCATGAGCTGGTGTTACCTGCTCGTATTCTAGGGCAGCAAAACTTGAGTCAGCTTGGTTTATCAGTATAGAGCAGTATAATCTTTTAAAATAAGTCTTTCCATGGGGAGGGAATTTTTCCAAATATGGCCACTGAAATATTCATCCAATGCAGTAATGTCAGCTTGCTTGTTTTTCTGCTACCACTGCTTTTAGTGATGTGAGGAAGGGCATTGTTATGCCATTTACAGTACCTGAATTAATTTTTTTGTTGGCTAGGACTATTTCATTGACTTGAATTCTCTCCTTTCTCAGTTAGTCCTGCTCTGCCCTATTTAGTAGAATACAATAAATATCTATACAATTTGTGATGCATTCCCCTTTGTGAACAAAACAAGGGCTGTTTTTATGTCGCTAAGTGCACTGTAGCTGAAGGGCACAAATGTCATCAGCTCCTCTGCTGAAATTGGTAGCATTGACTCAGCCTGTTTCCATCATCCAGTGTGTGTTCAGCATGTGTCATGTGCAAATAATGAAACGTGAGCTGGGAAACTGTCCCCACAAAGTATACCTTGGAGCTTATGGAATGCAACTGCCAAGTCTTGCTAAATCAGGGATTCTGTGTGCTTTAATAACAGCTGCCAGTGCACACCCTGGTAGATGCAAACTGCCATCTTGTACCACTCAAGTTTCTCCACAAAATGTAGTCTGGCTTACAAGGTTGTTTCCAGGAAATCCTGAAGAAGAGGAACAGTACATTTTAAATGTCATTACTCTTTAGTGCTTT
This sequence comes from Polioptila caerulea, assembly GCA_013397295.1. Lineage (NCBI taxonomy): Eukaryota > Metazoa > Chordata > Aves > Passeriformes > Certhiidae > Polioptila > Polioptila caerulea. Next base: position 181,240 of record VYXF01009265.1, on the reverse strand, counting down.
GCCATTATCTGATGACAAAACTACTTATTCTTGGAAAATGTTGTTTATTTAAACAATGATTCTTTAGTACCTTGTGTTGAGAATATTCTCAATGGGATGAAATAATTCCTTGTAATATTAATCATTAAGGATAATGAAATCATCCTCAAGAACGTAATTATTGGTACTGCAACTAGTATGCAGCAGAAATTATTGTCAGGTACAGACAGGTATGGATGTCTTCAAAGGGCATCATTAGAAGCAGCAGATGAAGCTGAAATTTATGATCTTGGTATAGTGACTTTGAACTGAAAGCAGTGAAGTCACTGAGCAAGTTGCAAATCATCCATGAATTTATGAATCCCAGCTCCCTATCTCACCAAAGTCTAATTGTGTGGAAGAGCCCCAAATGTTATCTGTTTTTCTGTTCTGAAAAAGCAACTCGCTAATCAGGAGTTGCAGTGCTCATCACCATCCAGAGGTCTTGACATGCCCAGTGAAAGGCAGGGACGAGGTACAGAGGGCAGTTGTTTTGGGTTCAGTCAGTTCTGCCCTGCATGAGAGATGTGAAACTGGGAGGAAGGTGTTTGAGAGGGAAAAGCCAGCTCAGGCCCTCTGCATAAGCAGGAAAGGCAAGTGTTCCTGCTTTTTCTCACTGCAGTCATCACCTGAAGCGCTAATGATTCTGCTTTTCAGAGCAGTAACTAGGGCAGTTTCTTCCATCCCTAAATTAATAAACTTAGTAAATCATATCCAGAATGATCTCTAGTGGAAAGTTTCACAATTTATACTGGTACTTACAAGTCCAGTGAGATCTGGGATGTGTGCTCTCTACTTATAGTACAGTAGAGCTTTCCTTGGCAGAATAAAAATCCATCCAGACACATAACAGGCATGTTTCATTTTTGTTGCACCTTGGCATGTATCACTTCACAGTGACAAATATAAATCCCAGTTCTGATTTTGGATTCCTAGCCAAAAGCAGTAGAAAGTTTTGTTCTCTCATACAATTTGGGATGCCTCTTTTGAGATACATTTTCCCGTAAGACTCCAGGTGCCTTGTGTGCAAGGCAAGTTCTAGAGGCACTTTAGAACAACACCAAAAGCTGTAACAGCTGACAGGTCCTTATTTTCATTCCATCTTCCATTCTTACTGGGGCATTGTGTTCTCCTGTGCTTTTCTCTAGTTGCTTTATGCTTCTCAGCTGCCACAGAGAAGACAAATTTTCGTTGTTTGCCTTTGCTGCTAAAACTTGGGGAGGGACCTTGTTTCTTCCGAGGAATTGTATGTAGAACTTCCCAAGTTGTTCATTATGCAGTACAGTTACTATGCTCACTTTGCTCGTCAACCTTAGTCTTTAAGTGCATATATAGATACAGAACTTAGTAGAGTTTTGAAACTTTGTTCATGATAATCTGCCAGCTGGATGCTGAAACTGCTGAAATTTGCACATAGTAGAGTAAGCATTTTCCCAGTTAAGGCAAAAAGCTGTTTTAAGGATGTTTTCAACAGTTCTTTGCTTAGTATTAAATTGTTAGTTTTTTAATAGGAAGACAAGACTCCAGCTGCATCAAGTTTAATGTAGAAATTACTGTATAGTTTTATGATCTGTATTATTCAGCAAGCCTGACAAGATGATACTCATGCTCTCTTCTGGTTGTAAATTCTATAAGATGCTTAGATACCACATGGTTATATTGTTGGCATAAATATGCTGATGGATACAGACGTAATTAATTTTTAGATGTTTATTGTAATTATTCCAGTGATAGAAGTCTAAATTTGTCCATAATCTACTAGAGAAAATGTCCCACTCTATTACTGCTTCTTGTAAAGTTTAATGGCTGCAAGGTCTGAAGTTGTGGTTCTGCGGTTGCGTTTTTGTTCTACAAGTATACTTATGGATCCACTAAAATTATGAGCTGAAGTGCTCATTAAAGCATGGAGTTGTGTCCTGGGCATCTGTCCTGGTTTAGGGCAGATTTGGGGAGAAACCTCCGGATGGAGTCCCTCTAGAAAGTAAATCCGAACCGCCCCTCCTCCCAGCTG
>VYXF01009265.1:134371-178890 GCA_013397295.1 Polioptila caerulea | reverse complement strand
CACTCTCAGATCCAGTTTTAAAGATACGAAACTTATTTCTAAGCTAAACAGACGAATGGGGATACAATTCAGCATCAACCCAGGACAGCATCTCCGCCCACAAGTGCTTGAGGAGGGCTCTTTGGAAGGGCAGAGTAGAGGGGCTGGTGGTGTCGTTGGATCGTGGCTCTGAAGTGCCCCAGTAGAAACAGCAGATGAGTGAAAATGCAGACATTCAATTTTCGAGGCTGAGCACTGTTTGCTGAAGGTCTGTTTCTGAATTTTGGGACGATACACAAGTTCTCTCGTCCTCACTGGGAAGTTGTTTGTGCTGCTGTTCTACACTAGGTTTTAACTACCAGACCTTCTCAGTGGTTTTCAAAGGAAGGAATGATGACCTGACAAGTTTAAGTGTTGGCCTATTTTTATTTTTAAGTAGCAAAAACCTATGATGTATGTATTTTACGTCGTGCTTTCAAAAGTATCTTTGGAGATGCAAAAGATAAAAGTTGGTCAGCTTACTTACATATTATAATTTTGCTGTAGCTCTTGACAAAAACAGAGACATCATCAGGACAGCAGCACTTCAGTTGCTTTTCATTTGCTTCAATGTACTTTGTAAGTGCCAAAAGCTTTTAGAAGTAGGACTGTTTCAGCCAGAGCATTAGGAACAGGCCTGTACGTGGAGGATTACTACCAGGTACAGCTGTTCTAGCTGAGAAAGGAAGAAATAAGATGGTGGTGGTGAACATTGTCCATGTTGGATGCAATCAAACCTTGTATAATTTAAACTACTACTGGACTGAATAAATGAAGTTCAGAGAATAAATGTGGACCATATCCTTTTATGTATTTTCCCTGCAGAGAGAATAACAGGACATACAGGAGAAAAAGATCAGCTGTCTGACTGCCTTTGGCCCATGGTGGGCTTTTTATCATGTACGTCTTGGCAGTCTGACACTCACTCAGTCTATCAGATTGCCACATGGTGAATTTAATATTTCCATTTTTTTAAAGCATGGAAAAAATCTGAATATTCTATGAAAAGAGTTTTGCATAAGCATCACTGTTTCTTTAGCAAAGAATGCATCTTTCTCTTCTTCCCTTCAACCAAAAGGACTTGAAATTTGCCACTTTAAATGAACATTTGAAAACTGAAGCATTAAGTAGATGGAGATTAGCAAAGCAGTAAGTGTTAGAAAATGATGTATGCTTAAGTGTGCAGTCTTTGTCAAAGCTTTCTCTGTCAATAAAATGCTGCGTCCAAAGATGCACTTACCTTAGAATTTGGAAAAAAAATAATGATTTTTGCATTTGAACAACTGGTAAGCCTTAGAGAAAAACACTTGCTCATCTTTCTTTCCAATGCTTACCTTCATAGGGTGTATATTTATAACCTTACTCTCCTAATAATCTTAAACAACTAGCCCTGAAAATAACTGAAGCGTGACTTTGTTGCAATTTATTCTTGATGAAAGGGATAAAATAATATAAATCAAGGGTTAGTGGAAGCATTGCCTTGGATTTTGGATGCTTTTCAGGGTCTCTTTTAGGAGGCTCTCTTTGAATTTCTTTCTTAAAAAATGCTCTGTAGGAGGAAAAATAGCACTTGGGATCTGTCTGTTATTGCATGAATGTTGTGCTGGTAGCAACAGGATACAGTGGGTGTCAAAAGAACCAGGTGCAAGAATTGCTTTGTAGGTTGGACTAGAGAATATTAAACAAATTTTAACATTTACTTGGGAAGCACCATCATTTATACCCAATCTATCTTTAGATTCTGCTGAGGCTGGCTGTGCTCTCTGTTCAGTGCAGCTGTGCTGGAGGTGAGCCAGAGTGTTGGTTGAGGAAGGCTATTCCATTGTTTCTCAGAAGTTCTGGTGAACAGCAAACTTTGGTCTCTCTGGGTTGCCCATGCAGCTGGCTCCTGGAGCTGCAGCTGGTACTCTTCCTTGTCAGACCATCCTGAAAGTTAATAACAGAGCCCCTGTGGTTGTGATCAGGTCAGGAATCTGATCACTGTCTCCAGAACCAGGCTTCGCTCATGGGTGGCAGGCCTGACGAGATTAGGACCTCTATACTTCATTATTTGCCACAAAGAAAAATTTGATGGTGGGGTTTCTTTGGTTGGTTAGTTGGTTGGTTGGCTACTTTTTTGTGGGGTTTTGTTGTTGGTTCTTTGTGCATGGTTGGTTTTTGGGGCTTTTTTGCTTAGCTGCTGACTTTAAAATAGATATCTGAGTAATCATGGAAATTAGACTTAATGTAAATCATCTTAAAAAGACAAATGCCACCAGAACCTAAAAATCTGTCTTAATAAAAATCTGTTTCCAATGTCTGTTTGAAGGATTTTCTAATATTGCAAAACAAACTGCATAGGGCGTTCATGGGTCTCCCAGCACAGCTAAATGCATCAGCACTACTGGACAGCTTAATCCCTAATGCAGCTTGGTGGTGTCTCATCTTTCTGCCTGGTGAGGCCTCTTATCCTTGTGCCAGAGGAGCACCCCTCCTGCCTCCTCGTTAGCTGGGGTGGCAGTGTGCTGGGGAGAGGCCCCTCTGTGGCTGTGGTGCCTTGCAGGGGCTGCTGCTGCTGCCTGCTCCCTCCTCCACGACTGGAAGAAGGTACCCAGAGTGGCTGCTGGCAAAACACCCTGGGTCTGGGGCTCAGGTCTGACAGCAGCCCACCAGCAGCTCCCCAGTGCCAGGCTGTTGGACACCCATGTCTAATGTTGGCACCAGAAGGGTGGATGAGTCTCGTCAGAGCTCAGGGTTTACTTGTGCCTTTGGCCTTTTCAGGCTTACCTGAAATGCTTCTCAATCCCCAAATGAGAAGCATTTACCCATTGGCTTTTGTCGGCATAAGATGCCATATTTCTTTCAAATCAGGATTGTGAGGGTACAGCTGCCTTGCAACTTGCTATAACTGTGCTCCAAAGGCCTGACTTTGTGCCAGAATCTGGAGTTCTTGTTAGGCACACTTGCAGACTTGAATCCCAGTCCTACTTGTTCTAAAACAGAAGAGTGCTGTAAACCAGTAATTCTTTGCAGTTTTCAAAGCTTAGAGTGTATTGTTAGTTACCTGCTGGAGGGCTGTGCTTCTTTTCAGTTCCCAAGTTTATCAGGTTTTTGTGTTAAGATGAGTCTCTGTGTTCTTGTACTGGTTCAGGCGAGAACAATCCCACTCATGTACAGCATTGCTTCCTTCATGTCCCTGCTTCACATGAGGATTCAGAATTACACAGAAAGCCAGAGGCTTTTTCAAAACCTGCCTGTCAATTATTTCTTCTCCACAGACACAGCCAGCCTGCATTTTCCTGCAGTTCCGCATGCGGGCTCTGTGCAGAGAGGCTCAGGTACCTTTTGCTTTCAGCACATCGCCAGGATTGCAGGCAGCATTGTTTGCATCTGTCATGATTGCTTTCATTCCCTCTGGGAGTGAGGGAAGGAGCTCACTCATGGGAAGGTAGACTGAGTTTCAGATGAGTCTCATATGGTGTTTGTTTTGTTGTTGGCTGTCCAGTTACTTATGCAATTCTAATTAGTCTTGCTAAAATGCAAAATAAAGGTTTTCTGAAGTTTGACCTCAAGCTGACTCATGCTCTTTTGTCATTTGTCACATCTTGAAACTTAAATTTGAGCTGATGGAAGAGAAAATGTTTTTATGCATTTTAAGGGACAAAATAGTTTTCTTTTTCAATTTTTTTTTTCTCAGTAATGTGGCCTAGTTGGTTTTAAAAATGCATTGTCCTAAAAGTACACATTTGTAGGAATCTGTCTCCCTCCTGGATAGAGAAGAGGCTCCAGAACTCATGAATGAAATATTAGGAATCTGTAGGTGTGGGTGAAAGGTGTGAACCAGATTTCTTTTGCCAGACCCACCTGCTTACAAAGGCTTACAGCTGTGTAGCCAGGGTTGTTTAGGCCAGTGATTGCCTCAATCCCAGTCATCCAGCACAGACTCACACCTGCCATACCCCATCTGTATCAGGGTCTCTGAGGCAAAGGAGCCCATACTCACTTTAAATTCTTTCTGCTGAATTTATATAAAAATAAATTTGTCAAAAGGTACGGTTAAACAGACTTAATAAGGAAAAAACTGGATATAGAAAGTGAATTTAAATTCACAATCGTTACTAAAGTGATTTAATTAATTCAGAGGGTTTATTGAGCACTGAGATCTCCAGCAGATTTTTACAGATCAGATAGGCTTTTGTTAAACTCAATTTTCATTCCAACTAAATCAATTTTAGAGAGAGACGCTACTAAGTACTATATTTTAAGCAAAAACTTTCTTTAAAAACTCAGATTCTCTTGAAGAAAGGTTTTCATCACAGCATATTAATTTAAAATTTTAAGAAATTGTATAAATGCAACTCTAATACAAACACCAGGTTAAAAAAAAAATCCATTAACTAACTATATTTGCGCTGCAGTTTGAAGTGAAAATTCAGCCTGCAAAATACTTCCTTTATATTGACTTGTTTCCTCTCTCTGAAGCTTCAGAAAAGAAAGAAAATACTGTCTCCCTCTTATTCCCCCTTTCTTTCTTTAGTAAGTGTATGGAAGAAGGTAAAGTAAAAATCACGGTATGTCAAGCAAACACTTTCACAACTTGCATAGTAGAAAAAGTTTACAGTGGTCATCCTCAATTGCTTTAAGCCAGTTTTTCCCTTGGTGTTTTCACTGGGAAAAAAAAAAAAAAAAAGAAGAAGCAGAGGAAGTAGAAAGCAAAATACAGGGACTTGCCAAATTTAACTGTTTGAACTGCAAGAGTTCAGTAACTACAGCTGCAAAATGAATAACTGAACTCCATTGTTCCTTTTTATATTTCTGGAAACTCATATTGCACCATCCTTGGATGCCAAGTAACACAGGGCACAGGGCTTACCATACAAAACAACTGTTCTGTTATACAGGGAGCTCTCAGTGTCTTCAGCTACATAAAGAGCTGCTCACTATTACCGAAGTTTCTTGAACAAATATTTGTGTTTAGGTTTCCTTTCAGGCCCACTTCCAAATGCAAAAGCTAAGCTTTTGTTCTAAGTTCACAGGACAGCTGTTAGCAAGGGATCAGTGCTTGGTATGAGCACAGCATAGCATTTTTTATTCATCTATGTAAAGAAAAGTTAATCCCTTGTTCACTGGGAGAACTGTAGCAATCTCCAGTCTGTATGAAAAACAGGAGTATGGGTTTAGGGCCTGCTTGGGGGGCCAGGAGGGAGTGTCTTCAGGAAAACTAATTACACATATGTACTCGAAAAACAAAAGTCAGCAGGAGGGACATTATGAGGAAGTTGGATGAAAGAATGCCAAGACGAAATACCAGCATTTTAAAATATTTTCTTTTTGGAATATTACAGTGTCTTCCCCTACTCTTCTGAAAGAGAACATCCATTGATTCCACACAGAGATTCAGATGTCTTCCCAGTTCTGGGTGGATGCCTTGCACTGGGCTCCCAGTTGGAGAGCTGGGTAAACGGAACCATCCCCATGGGATTACAGAGTTCTGGAACTCAGATTTACAATTGCCATGACTAAAACAAACTGCTCTTATGAAGAGGTATGGAATACAGCAAGGCCAGAACAAGCAAAGACATTTTTAAAACTTGACATCAAAAACCTTTGATAAGTTGCTTTATTCTGCCATTGGAGTTTTTCACCCATCATCAGCCTACACCAAAAATAAGACATTATACTGCCTTTCTCTTAACATACAAAATGCAAAGGGTGTGGACTATGTGAGACATTAATTCTTCTCTATCAATAGAAAACTTCAGAGACAACAGGGAAAACATTTTCAATTCACAGACTGAAGTGTTGAGTAATGTACAGAATATGAGAGGAAATGATTGTTCTCTGTTCCAAAGCAAGAACCAAGAATCACGTGAAAGCAGGAACAAACCTCTTTTGAGAATATAGAGTTCTACTGTGGAAGTGCTTGTAGATGTACAGTGGCTCAAAAAGAACTGGAAAAATCCAGCGGGAAAAGTCAAAGACAGCACTTTAGGCTCAGAAAGGTCCTAAGCCTACTGCCCTGGGCTCAGAGTGTGCACCTAAGAAGACAATACCTGCTCTTCCCTTCTAGCAGGTCACAGCTGCGAATGTCTGACTTGGAGAGGAAATTTTACCTTCATCCTTCAAAAACACATTTCCAAGAAGTGAGAATTTTCCTTCATAAAAAGCAACAAGAATACCTGGATGACAGCCAAACTGTTACTTAATATCATTTTGATTAAAGGTCATAGGAAAACAAACTAAGAGCTAATGAAAGGCTCACAGCTGAATCCAGTGTACAGTCCTGCAGCCTGGATTCAGCTCAGGCTCTGGGCAGACAAAGGATTACCAGATGGCCTCCTCCCATCAACAGATGGTTACAAGAAGCATTTTCACCCTTACAGACCTATTTAAACCTTCTGACACCATTAATCAAGTTAAGGCCCTCTCTAAAAGGTTCACAGGAGTCAGTGGTGACTATCTAGGACAGGTGTTAAGTCCATCAGTGAAATATGCCCCATAGGACCATGTGTTAACAAGACACTCAACTGTCTGGGCAAGTTTACCTAAGAGAAGCTGAATTCAGGTGAAAAAAAGAAGGATCTATCAGATAACAACATGGAATTCACCTCAGGAATACATTCTGTTTCCATGCCACAAATTCACTGAGAAAAGGAGCTCTTGGACTTAGTGTTGAAATCAGGCTCTCACATTAGAGTAACACTTAAAACCAAAGTTGACAGTGCTGCTTGCACACACTGGGAACATGCTCTTGGTGACCAACAACCTGGCCACAGCTTTGACCTCTGGCATGAAACACTGCCAAGTACAGACAGCAGAGAGAACATCTATTGAGGGCATTGTTTCCCTAGAGGTCAGTCCCAAATAGGAACAAAAGACCAGTCCTGCCCTTTGCAAAAAGGCTGAAAATACATTTAATTTAAAGGACAGAAAATATGAACTAAAAAAACCCAAAACCTGACAAGACAGGAATTAGTTACAACAAAGGTGAAACAACTTAGGCATAACATTTGACAAAAATCTCTCCCTGTCTCAGCATTGCTCTCTCTTTAGTGCAGTTTTCAGGCTCATGTTGGAAGCATCAAGTGTAAGATATTGTAAGGAAAAGGCAAGGTCATAAACAGAGAGGCAAACTTTAGATCACTAGCATTATGTTCTTCAAATGGTAGATTCCATGAGTAACTTTAAATCTACCACAAATTTTATTTTTCAAACTTATTATCATCTCATCAACATTAGTATAAAATTTTCCAAGCTCAACTCTATATATACAAAGAACTATTATGAATTCACCTAAAAAACTATGGTTAGATGGTCTTATTTCCCCTTATAAATGCCATAAATTAATTTAGATTATATTTTAATAGTTTTTTGTGTAGAAATATTTCAGTATCACCTTTTAGTGGCTGCTCTTGGCATTGACCAGCAACTGAGCACTAAAGAACTTCTGTTTGCCTGTAGATATCCAGGTTCTTTTTCCCCACGTTATTACTGACTCCAGACTCACTTGTGCTGACAGATAATTTGCCATTAATCGTGCACTTTGAGTATCCTCTGAGCTCAGCTGTCTCACAGAGATTAAGTTAGGGAGAGAATAACGATAGGAACAAACTGAAAATGACCACACAACAAAACAAAAAAGTTAGCAAAGTAGTCTTTACTGCAGCTTTCTCTAAAAGGTGAAGGAAAATATCTGGGACTATCAAGATGATGGGCATGAAGCAAACACGGCGAGGATAGGAGGGGAAGAAGTTCTAAAATGGATTCTCTTCTCAGTGTTCAAGTGATCTGTGTCTATGGTGATAACAGAAAACATTAATTTTACAACAATTCTAATTTTTTTAGCTTATATTTTCTTGTTATAATATTGCAATCTTCCTGGAAAGCATCCCAATAAACCCATGATTGTATAAGATGCTACTTTCAGAAAGCACATAGATCTCAAAAAACACATACTTGTGTATCCTCAAATCTTACAAGACAGATTCAGTTCAGCCACTTCCACCAGGTCAACATGAATGTGTTAATTAACACAACCCTCATTTTTACTGGCTTAAGAGTTCAGCTATTGGCAGAGAAGACACACACACTCCTGTTTGTTGGCTGAAGTGCTTAAATCTCACAAAAAGGGAACCTCTGCTGGCTGCACATGCAATTCACTCTTCTGACCAATAGATTTTATCCTTTCATTACAGTCCTATTCGCCTATAACCATTAAAATTTACTTTGCAATCTGTACAACTTTTCCCTCACAGTAATTCTACGGTCTGCAGGCAAGACAGCAAAGCTGTTCTTTAGTCCATAGCAGTTGATTACAAATGTCAAAATACAAGCAACATCCATTAGGAGATTTTGCTCTGCACAAATGTTTCACAATGTCAGTCCAATCCAAGTTCCACTGATGCCATCTTGCAATCAAGTCTCTTTTATTAACTCACCTGGCAACTTTTGAGTTAAGTGCTAGGAAGTGCCTTTTTGGGTTCCTGAAAGGAAGCATAAATGAGGTGTTTCCTATCCAGGGATACACTGTCCCTGTGCTACAGCACTGCAGCTTCAGAGAGCATCTGTCCCCCAGGACAGGACCTCCTCTTCTTTGATTCATAAACGGTGCAGCTCACCACATGACAAAATAACCTTGCTCCTGAGTACTGTCTCCCAAAAATCTGCTCTTTTGTTGCAAGATTTTCTGCTTTTTGCAGCATGTATCTAATGCATGCAGCTCCACACTCCAAACTGCTGCATGTGGGAACACAACTGCCAAGGATGTGCTCATGTCTCAAGAGGGATTACAGGTAGGAAAAACATGACAACAGAAAATGCAGGAGGAGAGGGGGAGTTTTTTGGAGAAAGAAGAGGTGGAGAGAGCTGAGTTTTTACTACAAAGGAAGACTAAAGATAGAATAATTTCTATTTTATACAGTATCTTTCTCCTAGCTCTGCTTTTTGCTGGCACTGTAGAAAGAAGGGAGACGAATTTCACCCTGAGATATCTGACAGCACATTAATAGAGAAAGATCCAGGGCATGCTGGATTCAGATTTAGACACCAGAACTGTAATCAAAAGAAAGGACTGCTCTTGCTTCAGGCTCTGAATTAATTCCCCTCTTCTGTCACTTAAATTACTGTTGTTTTTCTTAAACTGTGCATACACACGGCTATTAGCTAACACTAAACAAATAAGGACTGGCTCCCAAGGCCATTCCTGCAAGATGCCTGCCCATTTCATATGAAGTCATTCTGGTTGCCAATGACTCAAACAATAAACATGTACACTAAGGACATGAAAAAAGAATAAATTACCTTAGACTTGGAAAACTAAGCAGCTGACTCTTCCTCTTCAGACACCTTACCTGACCTCTGTGAAGTCTGGAAAGATTGATCAGTGGTTTTAAGGTCCAGTCTGGAATAGTCCATGACTTTTTTTACTGGGAAGCATGAAGTCCATCCCTGCTGCAATTACTTTTCAAATTATACACACACACACACATACACACACACACTGCATTTTAGTTGGGTAGCCTTTAAAATGTTGCCACTCCATTAGTGTCAAATTTTATCAAATGACCAAAGTCTTGTTCCTCTTAGTAACAAACTTCTCTGAAGTTGGAAAATGTTACAATGAGGTAAAGCACATCACATGAAAATCCCACACAGTGCTAAATTAACATAATGTGATAAGATACAATGTGACATAACATCTTCATAAACTTGAACATGTCAGAAAATAAAAGATCTTTCTATCAGGTTATTGTGAATCTAATCCATATTTAATCACTCCAACCACTAGCCAGCAACTTTGAAAGTTTATGTAATACCACCATCACCAATTGTTTACAGTGTCCCAATTAGACCTTCAGAAACAAGGTTAACAAGACACCAAGACAGAGGATGTATAGGTCTTCAGAAGCTTGCCATGAGTGAACTAAAATGCTGTTTTCAGGGCTTGGCATTATTTTACCATGAACAGAATTAATATTTTGGAGATTACTGTGTGTACAAAAAGTTAAGCATATTTCTTTTGAAAAAAAGACAGCTTTCCTCTGTGTAGAACACAATGCAATACACAGAATCAGCACAGGAACAGAATTTACCAAAATCAGAAGTACAGTAGGTCGTGATTCCAGGGAACAAATAAAATGATCTGAACTCACTGAACATCTACAGTAAGGCCAAGATCTGTGACTTGTCCAGTTAAAAATATTTTTGCTAACATTGTTCATGGCATCTTAGCAATTTTAATCTAATGAAATGCTGGATAGCAGAAAGGGATGAGTAAAATCCCTGCAAAAACTGTTGAAAAACCCCAAGAAACATTCTGCCACTTGTTATAATCAATGCCTTTCAATAGATCTTCACTACAGAGCACCTTTCTGGACTTTAGATACAGTCTGTCAGACCTCCACTCCACCTGCCCCACCCACATTTTAAAAAGTATTTATGCTTGGTATCAAGAAAATAAAAAAGAAAAAAGTATTTTTATATTTGCAAGCTATAGGAAGCAAGGCACTTCTCCACCTAAAACTAGATACATGCACATTCAAATACCTTCACACAGCTTTTGCTTCAAATGAATGTTCTTTCAGGTAAAACCCCCAAATTATTTCCTCACATTGGATGCCCCTTCTCTGAAACCCCAAGTCCTCAGCTACTTTGAACAGTGCTGCCATAGTCTACACAGCAACCAGCTCAGATCCTGTCAGAACTGACAGAGCATGGCAATTCCAGGGCCAGTGCACCCACTACCTAAAACCCCATACACCTGCAACAGCCCAGAGGGGTGCTCTTTATTATTTGAGACAATAAACAGGACTAAAGAAACAACAAATACAATAAATTTTACTAAATTAAATTGAGTGGCAGAAGTATTTTCCTGTATCTTCATGACTGTACTCATCTGCAGTCTTAGTAACAGTTTTTGCTTAACTAGTGTACTTTAAAGGGCAGAATATAGTTCAAAAAATATAGTTCAAAGCAATCCCAGTAAAGCAACAGGGTTCTCCATTTCAGGCGTAGTTTCTTAACCAGTATGTGGTCAATGCTTCAATCTCTCTCCAATTTAAAGAGTAAATCAAATTAAAGGGAACAAATTTGCCCCAGCTCCATGAGGTTTAATTTATACAGAGCCTTGTTTAAAATCTGCTTACAAATGAAGTATTGCTATTCGGAGGTGGAAGCTCTGTTTGGAACAAAGCAGTTAACAGATCCTTCATTGTCATGTTCTGTTTTTTCACTCAGATGAGCAGAGCTTGTAGAAAAACAAAACTTCTTGTTTAATTTCAGAAACAATGAGATTCCCTTATCTTTAGCAGATACATGTAGGGAAATTGCAGGAAGGTGATGAGGGCAAGACAACATGAGATTTTAAGTGAAACAGCTTATTCTTTAAAAATTCAGAATTAAATACTGTATAAACTCTTCCTAGGGAATAAAAAAATGGACAATTAGATTTCATCATATTATTTTAAATGACTCTTCAGTGAAAAAGTTTTAAATAAAAGTTTTCTAAGCATTAACTTAAATGTTTCACCCAGAAACATTTACCACCAAACAACTTCAACTGAGGGGAAGGGAAGAGTCAAATCTATGATAAATCATTTTGGCTCTGAAAAACATTCTGTTGACAGAAGAACTTTGTTCTGCTTCCAGTAAGGAGGTAGAACCAGGAGTGAAATTCAAAGAATTTGCATCTTCCCATTCCTTGATATGTGACAACTAACCTCTCAGGTTACTGCACACCACTGCAGTATTTTTTTCACTCTACTGACCTCTGCAATACCAGCTTTGAAATCAGCACATGTGAGTAATGCAGTGAGACCCTGTTACTTCTTGGCATTGTGGGACTGACAGGTTAGAGAATGTTAAATAACTTTTGTGGGTTTAGTCTCATAAATACTTTTGCCAAAGGCACACTATCAAGTAGGTTAATCTGATCAAGTAGGTTAATTTTATTGCAGAATATGTTGGCATTATTAAAAATCATACATTTTTTATTTATTAGGAATTTTGGCTATTGTCTTCATACTCCTGGACTATTTGAAAAAGAGATAGTAGAAGCAGAGCAACACCTTTCAGAAATATAGGAAACATCCAGACTTGAAGAGGTGACCAGAGAGCAGCTCCTGGGAGGAAGAAGAAAATGCCTGAAAGCAAGAAAATTTAAAAATCTAGAACATTATGATCAGGTTTGCACAAGGGCAAACCCTTAAATTTGATGGGAAAAGGATTCAACATGACACCACTGGTAATTTTGATGAAGGGGGCGCGGATGCCTCCTTCCATCTCTCTGGTGGTTCCTTCCCCTCTCACCTAAGGCACAGGATCTCTCCCTTTTTCTCCAGATGAAGTTCTTCTGAGCTATGTCCCCCATTCTTCCAGCTGTCCCTAGCACTGAACAAGAGCCCCTATTCATGTCTCTGTGCTTCTTGGGCAGGCTGGGATGTTCCCTTTTACCCTCCCACTGCCAGGAGAGAGCACACAGTCCAGACACGCTGCTGCTGCAAAGCCAGCTCAGGGACAGCTGCAGAGGATGCACACAAATACTCACAGACATGCAGGTCTCCTGCCGGCTCTCCCAAGAGGAGTGGCTGGGCAGGAGCCCAGCTCAGGCAGCTGTTTGACACCCAGATCCTCTGCAGTGAAGTTACAAACTGGGGGAAGATGATACAAACCATTCCTTTGACTTATAGAACCTGCCGGAAGTGGGGTTTCAAAGAACAAAGTAGAGTAGATAAATCCTCTACTACCAGATAAACATTAACATAAGAATTAAGTTGTAAGTAAAGCACATTTCTCTTCCTGATGCATCAGAAAATGTCTGAACAGTAAAAAAATCAGGATTGCTGGGTTATGTAATTTCCTCTGTCTATTCAGGGAGGTGAGTGTGGTTGTATCCTTCTGTTCTGAGACAATCTGTACTCATACAACCTAACAACCCTCATCCACAGCCTCCCTTGTCCTCCAGGTCATGAACTTGCTTTTGTTCCCCAAGCATGGCAGATTTGGTACAGTTTGCAGGGCACAAAGCCCCTTGACAGAGCAGATGATGTTCTAATAACTAAGTTAACTCCTACTAGCACAAACACTGCTGGCCTGAGCCGGGCTTAAATCAGGATGGTCTGCAACCAGCAGCATGAAAAGGTTCTCAAAACTGCTCTGCATTATCAGCTCCCCCAGTCTCTTAAGAAACTAATTTTCAGGATTTGCAGCAAATCCATGTGAAGTCTCTTACTTTACTATGCCTTGTTATGTGTGGCAGTTTTCTACTGCAGTCTTACTGACAAGGGGTACCTTGCCGACAGCTGAGGCATTGCTGGAGCAGAGAATCTGGGAAATTTAAAAGGACAATGAGCTGTGTGCTTCCCCTGAGATTGTAATACCCAGACTATTCTACAGGCACACCTAGAAAACATAGCTGGGCCAGGATTGTCCAGTGAAGGCTTTGGCATTCGAAACAAAAAGAGACAAAAATTGTTTCAAAGACCTCAAGAGATTACATTTGCAATTACAGTCCAGAAAAGGAAAAAAAAAAAAAAAACCCAGAAGGAAAAAAAACCCACCAAAAATTATTCTCTCATGCATCTCTCAGTTCCATGCCTTCAAAGCCTTTAAGTCACAAAAGCTAAGGAACCCTCTGCCCATTAAACCATCATCTCAGTCTACTTCACTTTGGCCCAGTAATTCCCAGTCTTAAATACCCAACTATGAATTCTCTTCAGATGGTTTCCTTTTACTCTAAAAGCTTTCAAGTAGAGACATATAAAAATAATACCTATTTCTATCTATTTCCTGTCTGTCTCCAAACAACATCATTGTTTTTCCCAAATACTGATTTATTTTTCCAAACAAACCAATAAGAGGAAGTTTCTACGCCAGTAAAAAGGTCAGTTTACCTAAAAACAAGGAAGAATCAAGGATGAAATAAACTCAGAAAATTCAAAACAATTATTTCAAAAGTTCTTTATTTCCCGAGGTAGATGTTACGCTTGAAGGTTGTTTTCTTCATACTGAACTGAATTATCTGTAGTTAATAATTTCTCAGATAGAGATTATGATACTAAATGATCTTTTTTGCATCACAAAGCCTTACTGTTAAACTGTGATGTACACAAGAGATTGCTTTCTAAAAACATACTTGATCCTATGTAATTTTTCCACTAAAATCATCTAGATAAGCAGCTGTTCAACAAGCATAAATATTTGGAGGGTTGAACCCAAATAAAAAAAAACCAAAACAAATTTATATACAAAGCATCAGTTAGAAAATCACTGCAGATGTAAGAAAAATAAAATTACTTCATTTGTTGTTTTATCAAGTATGTTGACATTTTTGCATCACATACAGGAAATTCCTCATGACAACCTCCACCTATGTGACCTTGTTTCACATTTGCTTTTGATGTCAGAAGTCCAACATTCCTGTTCATAACATGTGATATTTATGTGATGCAGTGGGAGTTTTGAGCAAATAATGACAATGTGGAGAGCACCCAAAGCACAATGGAGCAAAGCAGATATGCATTTGGAATGTGGAAGCCATACTGCTTCTGAGACGAGGTTTTTGTTGGTGCTCCCTGAATTGCCTTGTATGAGCAAGCACATCCCACAGGCATGGACAAAAGCCCAGTCTCAGAAGTACAGCTTTCACATTCACCAGCTGATCCTATAAGGATAGAGCTAATTCTCAGCAAATAGCTTGTAAAAGATTGAATATACATAGTTCTTCAGGGCAGCTAGAGGAGCCCATTGCTTGTATTTCTATATGAGATTTACCTGATGAAGTTGAGAGCTCTTTCCTTAGCTCCGCTGGGATTCTGTATAGAGTAGATGTTTTTTAAAAACAAAAAAAAATCACTCATCTTGGGCATGGAAACTCATACAAAGATTGAATTTGAGGAATGGAAACCATTATTCTTCACAGAGGAGAGAAATGATTCCTGACTACTACACAAAGGTTGTGTGGGTCAGATTTGTTAGCTTGTGAGATCCTGGCTCTGTACAGGAATTACCTTTCCCACGGAGATTTCTCTCCCTGTTTTTCTTATGTAAAAGTGCCTTAATTCTTGGCTATTTTTCCTCAAGCTTTGATAAGCCAGAGCCTGTATCAATCCAGACAGTACACTGTGATCTGACTTCTACTATTGTTCTCTACGAGAAAAGAGGATCAGCTGATATTTGGTCACCATTGAAGGACAAAATGGCTCCTACATGTTACAGGTCAACATGCACAGGCACATCGATCTGGCAGCAGTCATTCAGCAGGTTACTTCTACAGATAACTGCAAAGTACCTCCAGAACCTGGTGGCCATGTTCACACATCCTCTTCGGTTCACAGGACAGGGCTCAGGCTGGAAGTGCAGGGAGAATGGAGCTCTTCCATCACCTGAAAAGAAGACAATGAGCAGATTTAAGTCACATAACCAGCATTTCCTGAGCAAGGGAACTAAGGCCAGTCAAGTACACCAGAAGCAAAAACCACTTGGAAGGGTCTCAAAGTCAGGCATGCTGTTATCCTGGAGGGAAGGAGGGGAATGGAGCTTCACAGACATACTGTAAAGACAATGGCCACTATTTAAGAATTTAGGTTTCTTGCTGCGGTTTTTTATTCTGCACTTACTTCTTTGCAAACAAGGAAGATTTCACCATGTAAACGCATAGTTTGCGTCTCTTACCCAGACAGACTCTGAGTCTTGGTTTGTCACTGGTAAAAGGCTTTTTTACCTGTTGCTTCTTAAGTCACGTAGAATTTAGAAAAGCTGGTCTGCTACACAAGCTTAAGAACATTCTGAAGTTCCATTGAATTAGCACTTGAAAGCACTATTGGCTTTAACCTAGTTTTGAATCATTCCAAATAGCCTCAATTTAACCAAGCACCAAAGCAATTTCATGAAGTGAGTCTCTAACTGTGTCTTACGAGTGCCTAAAACAGCACTTTTAGTTGCTAGGTCTCCAGAGCAACCCTGAACTTGATTTTATATCCCAGGTTTTCAGTGGAAGAACCCAGGACAGGATCTGGAGAGCCACCAGTGTGTGCATGCCAATATAACCCAAATCTCAGTGCCTTACACAACTGCTGCAAAGCGCTCACTGATCCTTGCCTATAATCAAGAAGAAACACTAGCATTTCATCATCATTTTGTAAAAACCATAAAAGGTTAATGGTCAGACTAAGCAGAGAACAATTATACCTTGGTATGAGATTTTTTTATTATAGGTGGTATGAGTGGCAGTATTTCATAAGTCTTGCAAAATACGACTCAAAACCCTAAACACCAACTTAATTTAAAAGTGTCTGGATGGAAAATTCAACTGACAATTCAAACTGAAAATTCAAATGACAAGTTCCATTCATCCCAACCAAATATCTTCCACACTGTTAAACAAATGACAAGATAGTAAAGAAAAACTGAATTTAGAGTGTTTTTCCTTCCCATTCCAGTGAAGCACAACATCTGAATCCTACTTCTGCTCTCCCAATGACTTCTGCTATTATCCCATTGATCAGGCACTCCAAATAAGTTTAATCACTAGAAAGTAATACATTCACTTACATTTTTTTCTTCTTGGTTGCTGTTCATTTGGTCTTTGATATTCTCTACAATGTGAAACTGCCAAGATACTAAAGATATTACTAAACACCTATGCCACAGAGAGGGGCACGTTTGAAAAAGATCTTTTCAGAAGTTACTTCTTTTCATGGACAAAAAAAAGGGTTGCAAGAAAATTGAATAGGGAAGGGAAAATATTTCAGAAGGATTTCAGATTAAGTATGTGTTTTACCTTTCACCACATCAGGCCAAGTCCTCAGTGAATACAAATCACAGAGCTCCATTTCAATCAACAAAGATGGTTCAGAAATTGGCCTCTTCCTCTCCCCAAATACCACCTACAGCCTCCATCCATGTCTTTGACATTTCCAGATCCCCTTCTTCAAATTCTGCCTGAAGAAAAGACTCAGGAAGTTCATTTGAATATAACTCAAACTTGCATATTATAGTGGATTTGCGATTGCATGCAGAATCTCAAACTTTAAAGCTGCATGGCTGGGGGAAAACAGAAGGGGGCCAAAAAAACCTCTCCTTTCATAGAAACTCAAAGTCAAAGCCCCCTGAGACACCCTGCAGCCCATCCACACACACCAGGAGCTGCCATTTTCCCACACGGAACTCCAGCCCTGCCCATCCCCACACACCAGGAGCTGCCATTTTCCCACACGGAACTCCAGCCCTGCCCATCCCCACACACCAGGAGCTGCCATTTTCCCACACGGAACTCCAGCCCTGCCCATCCCCACACACCAGGAGCTGCCATTTTCCCACACGGAACTCCAGCCCTGCCCATCCCCACACACTAGGAGCCATTTTCCCACACCTAATGCTGTTGCTAAACTTCTCAGCCTTTTCCCCTCAAAGCAAGCCCTGCGGGTGTGGCGGCAGAGGCTGAACGCGGTGCCGCCGTGAGTCCGAGCCTGCCCGGGACACACCACTTCCCTTCCCTGCGTTAAGTGAGGTGCAAAATAGGCGAAAACTGACTTTCACAAAGAAAAGCAATTCTAGAAAAGCCTGAAAATCCTGAGGGATGAGGCCGGCTTTGAACCTTCCCGGAGAGGAAAAGGGCAGATGCCTCGCAGGGGGTGATAACTCTAGATGCCTGTTAAACTTTGCAAAATCAACCCCATGAGGCTACTCCCTCCTTTTTTAGGACTTCACCTCCAGTTCACGTTTCAAGAAAGTGTCTGGAGCAGCCAACGGGGGCAAGTTTAAGTCAGGGGAGCGCCTCTCCTCCAGGCATGCTGCAGCATAACTGGTATTAAATGTATCATGAACCCCAGAAGTGGAAAGCAAAACCATCCCATTTGCTATACTGAAGTGCAGATGGATGCACAAGCTGGCTGTTTCTTCACTCCAGCCCTCCTGGCTGGCTGGGTTGGGATATTTTAACCCAGTATCAACATGTGATGACAAGTTTTTTCAGCTCCCATCCCGCCCATGGACAAGATTCCAAGTGGTCAGCTCCTGTATGTCTGGTGATTCAAAGGAATCTACTCCACAACAAGGTACTGTGAAGTAAAGCACACCTTTATTGGCCAGGCTGGGAGCACACAGGGGTTAACATCTCCATATGTGTGTCAACTGTTATGAATAAAAACCCCAGAATTTCCTCATGTTAATGTTATCTGTTTTAAGGGTAAAAGTTAAAGTTCACAGTTTCTGTAATGTGTTGTGTTATGTTACCCAAAAAGCTGTAAAACCCCCTGTTACATCCCTAGTTTATCTGTCCTGTTCTGTAACCCCTGTTTACCCCTTCATTTCACCGGGTAAAGGCTGCCACTGCCCCCTCGGACCAGAAACAAAGGCCGGCCCGGAGCGGAGCGGAGCCGGGCCGGGCAGGGAGGGCGGCGACGGAAAAAGAACAATGGCGAGAGAGGTGATGGGAAAGAGAAACCGAATATGCAAATTAACACAGAAAAGCCTCAATTTAAAAGAAAATACCCCTAAAACAACGAGCCGGAGCCAAAATCTGCAAAACCAACCGCAGGACTGTGCCAGGGAAAGGCAGAGCTGTCTCTCCATCAAACTTTTAAGCTCGCCCTGACCAGAGTAGACCTGGAAAGACATGACACCCCTGGACTTCGGGCCGATTCAGCATCTTCCTGAGCACTCCCGTGAGGATGGAAGCCCCGGCTCTGCCTGAGGGCAAAGCTGCCTGCACTCCTCCTCCTCTGTGCCGTCTGAAGGGAGCAGTGGCGGTGTGCGCGACCCCTCGAGCCCCCACCCCAGAGCTGATTTCTTAATAAAGGCTATAAAAAGGAGCCTGGGCTCCTGGCCCTGATTATTTCATCCACCACAGTCATTTTACAGAGTTATTTTTCACACGTTTGCAAGTTTGTCATTATATGTTTGCAAGTTCATCATTATACATTTATAAGTTTGTCATCTGCCCTTGTTTTGGTCACTTATCTAAAGTCACAATCCTAAGGGGTCTTACATGACTTGCAGTTTCCTTACCTTAGGGTTACAAGCACAGCACACTATTCTTAATACATTTATCACATCCATTTTGCTACTATTATGCACATTTTTACTATATTAGTTACAATTCATTTATAATTGTTTATTGATTATATTCCTATTCTCCTATTCCATTTTTCTACCCTTTTGTGACAGTTCTTGGATTTGTCATTAAAATGGCAGTTAGCCTGTGTCTTCCTCTTTATGGCTGAGCCCCTAGGGGCTAGGCCTTTGCTCTGTAGACAAGCTGTTAGCCAAATCCATTAGCTCGCATTCCATTCCCTTACCATCCTAGTCCAGGGTTTGTTTTTTTCCAGAGCAGTTAGCATTAGGCATAGCATCTCCCATTCACTTATCTCCAGAGCCCCTTCCAGGGCTAGGCTTCTTGTCTTGCAAGAGCAGTTGTGGTCGAGCATAGCAGCCAACAGCCAACTTTTATTAGTCTATACTTTATACTAAAGCACTTATGTTAAAGGAGCTCGATGTTTCACGTGTTCAAGGAGTCCTGTGTTTAAAGGAGCCCTGTGTATCACTGGGAACCTTGGTGGTGGTATGATTAGGGAATGAGGGTGGCTGAGCGTCTTTAGTGACGGCCAAGGAGCTGAGCAAGATGTGAAACTGTGAGTTATGCATGGAGGGGTAAGAGCCTCATTTAAAAACATGAGAAACAGGAGCATCTCATCTCTTTGAATGTATCTTACTCAGAAAGAGAACGGCTGGAACTGCTGTGTTCTCCAGTCCTGTCAATCACACTGCTGTGTATGCCCAGGATATGACTGATACACCCTGACACAACATATCAAAATGCCAAAAAAATTTGAAACATAGTATTATTTTTCTCACTGAAAATGTGACAAGATCATGTTATTTTGAAGTGTTGTAATCTTTGGGGGATGGGGTGGGTAGGAAGGAATCCTAACATTCAGAAGAACTTATTTTTAACTTATGAGCAGGTAATTACAAAGTTGAGCAACAGCATGAAAGGCACCATCTTTTCAACTGACTACCCCACACCTCTACCACAGACCATGAACAAGAAAATTAATCTTGACATAATTCATACTTCAAAAAACACAGTAGGAAACCTGCCAGGGAACTGGGTACCAGGACAGTGGGATTGTTAGGGGAGAAAACGGACTCATGTAGTCAGAAAAACCCCATGCAAACATCTAGGTGATCATACAAAGCATGATAGTATTTGGAGATTCCTAGGGGGTTAATTTACCAGCACACAACCTGAGACTCTTAATTTCTATAAGCTACTTAACAAATTACTCCTAAACACATTAACATGTTCAAGTCTACAGAACACTCTAACAATGAAAGTTTATCAAATGTTTAAACATACACACTGATTTCAAAGACCAAGAAATCAGACTTCCAGAATGAATCCTCTGCCAGTAGCTTTGTTCCTCTAGCAGGTAGCTCGGACTCTGACATTTATAATTGTAATTTTTATGATTCTTATTTGAAAACTAGACAGACAAGCACCCTGGGACCAATACCAACACCATTAGCATGAGAAAACACCACTACAAACGCTCACAAAAAATGATGTAGGCAAGTTTTCCAAGGTCCTGGTCCTCAGGTGCCTTCTCTCCCAGATTAGCACCTTCAGCTCAAGATGACACCCATTCCCAGCTTTGTTCTTTACTAAGGGGACCCCCTTTGACTGCTCGAACTGCAGGCAGCTGGTGACACTCTTCGGGAGTGACAGCATTCCCCAAACACTTGAGACAGCCTCAGCATGTCCCCCAGCCACTTAATCCCACATCCCATGCGTCTGCTGCACCCACACCCAGCCAGAACCCCCTGCAGCCCGCTGTGAGATGCACTAGCCCTCTTCCAGAGCCACTGGCACCCTTTGTGCTCCCACAGCAGGTCAGGATGGCCGGAGGCATTCGCAGCTATCCCTGCAGGAGGGTGCAGAGCATCCAACATCCGGCAGATGCTTTGCTTCTGTTGCCCTTCTGTGCCAGGGCTTCACCCCAAGGAACTGACAGCAAATGGGCTTGTTTTAGCTTTACAGGAATGGTTAGGTACAATGTGAATAACTCAGAATACGCACTGGCTTTCCTTTTACACCAGGGAGGGCAGTTGAGTGTGTACCCACATGGTCCCAGCAGCAGGTTACAGACACTCCATGCTGGATTTGATTCAGCTGGTTTATGCTCCTGCATGGAGGGAGGGCAGTGAACCATCCTTTTCTGCCTTAAACATCGACAAATATCACCTGTATTTATGAGTAATAAAAACTGAGGAAGCTGGCAAGTTTATAGCCAGGAATTTCTAAGGGGTCCCAGGTAACTAAATCTCCATTTCCCACTAAGTTGCAGTCAGATTTAGACACTTAACTCCCTCAGGTCTGTATGAAAGTCCCAGTCCAAAACTAATACAACAATGAATAGCAACATAAAATGTAAAAGTAAGTTGAAATCAGTTGAGCCTTAACTATCATATATCTGAAGTTTGTTGTAATAAAAATGTAGTTTAATCAAAGTGAGAGCTTGCTTTTAGCATTGGTATTATTCCCAGTTTCCAAAATAAAGCACTGTCACTGTGGCTTAAAGCAAGTGTGTAGAGATAACAAATTACATTCTGACATTTTTTCCAGTCACTTGGAATGCCAGACATACTCATAACTAAGTGAAAAAATACTCTTCAACTGTTTTTTATGTCTTGTGAAATGTTCTGCTTTGTAATTGGTCTTCTTTTATAGGCATTATTCTAAAGCATAGAGTCAAGGTACTGTGATGTCTTGAGGCTTGGCTGTAGTGCACAGTGATTACATTTACTTTCTTCTGCTGCAATAGTTAAAAAAATAAATAAAATTTACTATCTCTACCCAATATCACCTTCTTCAGTACCAATTCACTTTCATCATGCACAGGGTCAGAATTTAAGATTACTGAGGGAGAAGTGTGAACAGAGTTCTACAAATATCTAAATTAATATTTTTTTACATTGCTGCTCCCTTGACAAAATACCTCAGCAGAAAATTTGATTCAATCATTTTCTTAAAGAAGATATCAATGATACTCAGCATAAGTCAAAACATAGTTTTTCTAATTTTTAGGCTGATACTCACTACATAATGGCTAAATCTCTCTCTATACCCATTTTTCTTGTTCCTATAGTTAGCACCCACAATGTGGAGTCCCATAGAAGAGACAAAGAGGCAATTTTGTTAATGATGTATGAAGCAAAATAAAATATATTGCAGTTTTCTACAACTGCAATGTATTTGGTTTTGGAATGCTGGCTACTGTGAAAGAACTGGTTTTGCAGTGAATTCTAATTTACTTCTGTTTAAACAAACTTTCTACAAAAAATACCACATAACATGAAATAAAATATTTCTGGTTTTCCATTTTAAATAGCTGTGAGACATACTGTAAATTCCACAGCAGTCAGGTTTGCCATTACATGGTCAAATCTCATTAAGAACATATTTTTCATACAATATAGTCCATAAAGTTATGGTGGACATACATAGTGGTTATAAGCACTTTCTCAAGTGTTTCAAATAGCCTATGAAGTAAAGAGGGCTGTTGGATATTTATTCCTTATATGGATCTAATAAGGTGAAATGTTTTAGTGTTGCAAGTATTATTTGGAAAAGCCTAAAAAATCTTAAGATGAGATGCTTGAGAAGAAAATGATAAAGCCTTTTGAATTCCACATAATAAAAACAAGAGAAAATAAATAGTTTTCTCAGCCACAAGAGAGAGAAAGAGGGAATTTTGTGGACTAGATTGTAATTTTGGCTGAATATACTCAGTTCCACTGAGGTCAATGTGTGGCTATGCCAGTATAAACAAGCTGAGGACAATTGGATCCTGTAAGAAAAATATGTAAGAAATGTATTTAGTCTGATCTGGATGCTTTCTCTCTTTGTCTAATTTCAGTCAAATGTAAGATAAAGAATACATGATTATATGAGCCTTGACGTTAAAATAAATATGACAATCAAAATTATGTTAAATGGAAAAAAATATTTATAGAAAATAGTGGGAGGTGATGCTCATCAATCATTTCTGTAAGGCTCAGTCTGTATGCCTTAAAAGCTGAAAATAATTTCAAGTTACTTGGCTAGGGAAGGAACATGCTATTTTCACAAAGCAATTCAACTAGAGAACAGGGGCTACATTCACAAAATATCTTGGGTGTTAAAAATGGAAGATTTTGGAGCTGCACTTCAAAGCACCAGGTTTCCCATGGAAACTGCAGCTGTGAGTCAAAAAATTCCTTGGTGTAAGGTGAATAAGCCAGTAAAATTCCAGTCTCCAACGAAGCTGCACTTTCTCCATGCACAGACCCCAAACCCTTAGAAGTACACATTTATTTTTTGGAACAGTCTACTTAAAGAATCCTATTTTTTAAGTACTTCTTTCTTTCCTTTTTCCTTAGAGTGATCTTTAAATCTACCTTTCCATATTTCATAGAATGGTTTGGTTTGAAAAGGATCTTAAAGATCATCAGTTCCAATCCTCCTGCCACAGGCACAGACATCTTCCACTAGACCAAGGTGACTCGAAGCCCCATCCAGCCTGGTCTTGAACACCTCCAGGGATGGGGTATCCACAGCTTCTCTGGGCAATCTGTGCTGGGGCCTCATCACCCTGACAGTAAGGAGTTTCTTCCCAGTCTCTAACCTGAACCAGCCCTCTGGCACTTTAAAGCCATCCCCCTTGTCCTATCCCTATATCCAAGTTCCAGGCTGGGTCAGCACTGGGTCACTGCCTTTTACTGTAGGTGTCCTTCTTCTTTAATGCATCCACTTGGACTTACTGTTATTATTATTCTGTACCACAACTACCTACTGATGAAGAATGGCAAGATTTACTTACATAACCAGTCCAGGAATTTTGCAAAATTTTCTCATAGGGAAAGGCTCAGTTCTCTAGCTTTCTCTTCATTTCAACTCCTATGTTCACCCTATCAGAGAGCCATTTGGAAGCCCAATTCTAAATTTAACAAAGCTAAAGTTAATTGCAAATAGCTTTTAGCTGGTGAACTAGCTCTTACAGTCTATCTCATTTTCCAGTGAATTTTTGTCTAAAATAAACCACCAATTTGGCGATCCAAAGCTTTCAGAACTAACAAAACCTTCTTTGCTACTTACCTGGATTTCACAGTTCTTGGGCTGGTGTGTAAGCCCTTTCTCAAGCTTTTCTAAGGTTTAGGTACTCCACACTTTTCTTTGCAGTGAAACATAGAGTGTGTTTGTGCTACATCTTCCCCTCCACTCCCAGAAAGAGATTTTGCTCTCCTGCACTGTCATTCACATTGGTGAAACCCACAGGAATTGCATCTGTACACTGCTCAAGTGTCGGGTTTCTGAGTTGCAGAAGTGGCTCCTGAGGTATTAAAAGTCATTTTTCCCAGCCCCAAGACCGAAGAAGCAGTCGAGATTCCTCAGCTCTGGCTTTCAAGGTTGTTTACTTTTCTTTATCTATTCCATTCTTCCTCTGACCTGCGGAGTTCTGTCTTGCAGGTCAGTTTGCTCCACACTCCCTGCCCGTGTTAGTGTTAGTTTTTTAAAAACTACATGTACTTTATTTACAGTAATTTTCCAATACCTATTACCTATGTTAGACAGTCAGTCTCTACTCTAAACCAACCAAATAGTGCCACCATCGCAGCAGAAAAATGGAGCAAGAGAAGAAGAAGAAGGAAGAAGCCTAAAAACCACGAGGATCCTCCATCTTGTCTTCACTTATATACCATTCTAACAAACCCAAAATCTACTTTTTCACCCTGTGACAAATTAACTATTTTTCTGCTTAAACTCTTGTGACTTGTAATTCTTCACACAAAATTGGTAACTGTTTCCTTGGGCTAAAATCAAAGGCACAGGTGTCTTTGACTCTGTGCCAAGGTCTCTGAGCCTCCAGGGCAGTCAGAGGAATGTCCTGGGTTCTGACACTCAAGGAATTCAACAGTTCTTACAGGGAGAGGGGATGTATGCACACAGTGTGAAAGGATACACCAATTCTCTATGGGAAAACCAGACTAACGATAAACCTGTAAAAATATCCTGAAACAAAAATTCTTTGCAAGTCTCTTTTCCTTAGGCTCTTTACAGCTGTCTGTTTCTTCTCTGGATAACCATTTGACCTTTTCCCAACTTTTTCCACATCTGCTATTTTTTCCTGTGTGTCTACTCTTCCCTCATTTCTACTTTGTCTCTTTTCCCTGGATCAAAGTGGAAGGAAGGACATTTGAGGATCATTAATTTGTGGACCTACAGGCATATATCACACTGTGACAGATATCACAAAGAACCAACACTTCAGCTACTCCGCAGGACTGGCTGCTGGCACCAGCACCCAGCAGACATGTGCTGGAACTTCCAAAAGCACATTGCCTTGCTGAAGATGCTGACAGCCTGTCAAGCAGAGCCCATGGCACTGAGGCAATGCAGGTTATGCCAGTGCTGGAGAGGTCAAGAAAGTAGTTCCAACTTTCTGCCCTAGGTTTTCTTAGGTTTCTTTTTGGGTCTGTTGGGAAACTGAACAAAACTACAATAAGTTAGTATCCTCTCTGATAGGAGACAAACTGTACTTGCTCAAAATGTAATTTAAAAATTCCTTGTTGCACATAATTTAAAAACCATTGTCAATCCAAGAAGATTTCCAAAATTCTTACTATCCCAATCCAATCTTGGGATTAATTTAGCAAATTCAGCCTCCTACATTTGGAATATAAATCCCCAGCATTATCACTTTGTTTTTAGAGGGCCAGAGCTAGTAGCTTCTTGTATTTTAATTTTTCATGTTTGTGTAATATTCCAATAACATCTGAAAATCTACAACACTCAGGTTAAATCCACCTAATGAAGTCAATGGAGTCCTGCCAGGTGCAAAACAGTGCAGAATCTTTCTCCTTGTTCTCATGATGGAGTGCTCCATCAGCAGGAGAAATTGCTGTCTAGCTTTGGCAAGATCCCTTGGATGCTACTGCTTGTATAATATTCCCTTTAAGGTGACTGCAGTTCAAGAACCTTCATGGAAGATTACGTTTTTAATTAACAAAGCCACTACATAGGTAGCTATAGCATATCCTCAAAAAGAAGCTTAAAATTCAGTTCAAGTCATTTGATGAAAACAAGTTAAACAGATGCTTTCCTGTAATCCAAATTTATGTAACTTGCCACGAGACCTTTCTTATAAGGAGACAGTGGCACCAGAGGGGCAAGTTTTGAGGATTTGCAGAATCAAAGAGTAGGTGACATTGGAAGGCACCTCTGGAAACTGGCAAATCCAGCCACCCTGCTCAAAGCAGGATGCTCAGGGTCACTGCCAGTCAGATTTTACAACATCTGCGTGTACTTAGCAGGATGGGGTTTCAGGGTAAGCTCGTGACTCATATTCTGAAGTATTGTTTTAAAACTTGGAAATGCTAGTATGTCCCATAAAGATTAGTCTGTGAATTTTGCTAGTGACATTTTACATTTACACCTTAACTGAACCACTATCATCAGTTACTGATGATCTTTATACAGTGTAACTGTGAGCAAATAACATCCTTTATCTTAGTATAAAAGAGCAATTCATATTTTTGGAGGAGTGATTTATAGTTAAATGGGCTGAGTTTGCACAGAAAACATCCTGATGAAAATCTCTATTCATCCTATTAAACTCTATTTGGAGATATAAATCTAAGATTTTTGGAAAACAATAATAAATATCTACACAAATGATCCTCTGTAAAATAGCAGAGCTTGACTTTTAACATTTCACAAATCAACTTTCTTTGGTCAGAATCAGGAAAGATTGAAAAAATTTTCCTTGTTCTATATATCTGTACATTACTTCACTCTGAACAATGAGAAAGGCTCAAGTGCCTCAAACAAAACTTTTCCTGGGGCTGCTGCAGCCCCTAAAGCACCAAGTTTCCAGTTCCAGTGGGTTCTTATGAGTGGAGTCTGATATACTGAGTACCACTGGGGAAACCTCTGCAGATCACTGCAATGACCAGAGTGAGGGGCAGAATTTAGGGTTACCATAAATGGCTGGATGCATACCTTAACTTGAAATATGATTTTGTCTGCAGACATACAGCCCGGGAGTACTTTTTTTATAGAGCCACAGATAAAATCAAGCCTCCTCAATTTTGTCTACTCTTACAGTCAGTGCTGTACTGAATGCTTTGGTTGTATGCATTGAGCAAATAACTTTGTGTAACTACAGCGTGCAACCCAAATCTGACATACATCACACTGATCTGATTTCACATTGCATAAATGTCTGACGAGTATCATAAATAAATCAGAACACATTAATTGCTTTTCCAAGTCTCCAAAATCCACGGAATTTATTCCTGAGTGAATTTGGTTCCTCTAGCTGGAAAGAAACAAACAGCAGCCAGGACCTTCCAGTAGTCATTTGCTGCCTCTCAAATTGCAAACATATGTGAGATCTAGTTAGGAGCCTATAAAACTTGTGCTTCATTGTGTAAATAATCTTTGGAAAACTTTGTAAAAATCCTGCAAGCACTATGCATGCTTCCTGAAAATGCACCTGGCAGAAAAACACGGATTAATACTTGAAAGGTCTTGAAAATACCTGGAAAGGTTAAGCATTCAGGCTTGGGACTATGACAAGTACTACCAAAGACCAAGAGCATTTAAAATTCCCCAGTCAGAAACCCCAGAAATGTGGTGTACAACTGTACATGCATGAAGGAATTATATCTGACAGCATCTTTTGTTAGCAATACCTTCTTCACTACCTCTTTGCCTCTCTTACACAAAATTCTTTGGGGCATAGCTTCCCCTGACTATACCTGGGAGAAGCTCTCCACAAAAACGGGGCCTTGCCTGTGGAACAGCCATCTATCTGATGTGGTGATGTGTTCTAATCCAATACTGGCACTACAGGGCTTAGAGTGCTGAATTCCTGTTCTTCATAAAGTACTTCTCATTAAATAACATCATTTCTTATAGTAGTACAATGAAATTAAGATATAGAAATCGAATATCATCCTTCTAAAATTTATTACACTGCCGATATTAGTTTATGATTAAAATTTAACATCACTCAGTGTCTTGGCATTATTCGTATTATTTTCCAATCTAGCAATCACAGGAAGATTTTACAATACACCCAGACAGAGGATTTATTGCAGACAGTGGAGAACATTTGTTTTAAATATTTAAAAATATTTCAGATGTGGTTAGCCAACACAAAAAGCTTTCGTCTCTTCTTCATCTTGTTTCTTGATTCTTTCTAGCTTAAGAAAACTTGATCTTAGCTTTTAGAGACAACTCCATCTTAGGGCTCTCCCAGAATGCTTTCCTTCCAAATCACTAATATTCCTTCAGATAGAAAAGCCAGAATTCCTGTCATAATGCCGTGGGGAAAAAAAATTGAGTACTTTCCTTCCCCTCTCTACAAAAAGCCAGGTACCCAGTATAATGTAAATTTTCAGTTCAGTGTAATGATAATTTTTGGCACAAGTTTTGGCTATGAAACAGGCTCTTCATCTTCTTGAGGTGCTTAATAATTTTGTACTAAGTGAGGTTTTTTTCATCTCCCTGGACTTCACAGTTCCAGCTTCTTCTTCAACCCTAACAATATTTTTACAAATGTATTTTTCTATCACTCTGTGGAGGAATCTCCTCAGCGCCAAGCGCTTCCTTCAGCCTGCAGCTCTGCTGTGGCTGGTGTGGCCTGGCAGCCCTGGTGGGGCTGTGAGTGCTGCCAGGGCACAGGGCGGGCTGTGCCAGCCTGCTGTCTGCCGGGAGCCCCGGTGTCTGCAGCAGAACTCCTGCCAGCTGGGCAGCCCCAGCCGCGTCCCTGCTCCGGGCTCCTCCTGCCCAGTGGGATGTCACATCTTCTGCTCTCCTGCATGCCCTTGTGCTCCCCACTGGAGACCCGCCGAGCCCGTGCTCTGTGCCCTGCTCCAGGCCATGGACAGGGATGCTGCCAAGGACGGGGTCAGCAGGTGCCCTGGTGGGATCCTCATCACGGGCCTCCGAGCAGAGCGCAGCCCCTAAAACCTGCCGAGCCTGCCCATCCAGCCACTCCTCCACCGGCTCTGTAACGGCCTCACTAGCACAGAGTGACTGGGGAGAGTGCTGGGAGCCTGGCTATTGCCTTTAGAAAATGAGCCTCTTTAGCAGGTACTGCCTTTGGAAAAACACAGAATGGAGAGAAGCTTCTATATTTCACAGTTATCTTCACAAAATTATATTTTTTACTCCACTATTTGCAATAGTACCCTGTCTTTAGTGGGTTTGGTAAACTGTATACCTAATTTTGGTACCAGGCCAGCTCTTCACCAGCGTAACACCAGTAACTGTCAAAAAATCTCTTAAGATTTATGTTAATCTAAGTGATATCAACATCAAGCTCTAACTCTTTCCCGGCTAGGTGTCTTGGGGTAGCAAAAGTTTATCATTGCTTTTTTCCAGGCTTGCTGACAGGATCGTGCAATGTTTTATTTGTGGCGAAATTAAAATATTCTGAAGAGATTTGGGGTTGGGGATGTGAGTGTTTCATTGAATTAAAAGTTTGGAGTAAGATGCCAGAATGCTTTTGATATGACATGTGCAAATCAGACCAGATGACAGATGTGATTGCTGAGCAGTCCTACGGCACTTGCCATTGTTCTGCTTGCTCGGTTTCCATATTGCCAGTGTAGTCAAACCCAATTGTTTCAATTAGCCCTTCAGAGCAAAGCCATGTCAGTGTCTTGCATAAATACAGTGATCCCTACAGCAATATGCAAAATGTCTCTTTTTGCATCTCACAGCTTCTGCGTGGAGTTCTGCAGCACTGTAATTAAGTCTAAGTAGACTTACAGAGTTACACTAATGGTTATGTATAAGTACATGTCCCTCATAGCTATTTGTTCAAGGCATTCTTCATATCCTTTAACTTGCTTCAATTATGCAGATTGTATTTTGTCTACTGATGTTTTTGCATGGTAATTTTATACAAGTAAATGTGACCTACAGGATTTTCAATATTAGTAACTTAAGATCTAAAGAGATTTGACATACAATTTAGTTTCTTTCCACTACTTTTTAAATTCAACTGCAATTACAGTTACTCCCTGCGCTTAAAACTTAACTAATTTGTACTTTAATTATACCAGAATAGACACAGAAGATAGTGAGGAAATAGATGAAGTTTAAATAAACTTTTTTGTAATGCATTTTTATATAACTAACCCAAAAGTTTTGAAAATAAAAGTTTTAGAATGGTCTTTACACAGAAATAAATTCAATATTAGGTTAAAGCATATTTCTTGCCTTAGTCACACAAACTGTATTTTACAGACAATAGATTTACCAAATTGCCTGTCTTTGCTCTTCACAAACTCTGCTTGTAAAACACAAAATGTTTAGATTCAAGAAATGTTTAGCTGAAACTTGACAGGCTAGCTTAAAGGTGTGTTTCTTGTTTGGTTTTGCTCACTTGAAACAGTACATTTCTCCCCATTCGAAAATTCATCCAGCATTCATCTGTTAGATGTAAACAAGTCCTGAAAATAAAACAAGCATTGCCCAAAACAACAACCCGATTTACAAATGTAAATTCTCATCTTCAGCCTGGTTTCAGTGTTAGGAGTATTTAATGTCCTTTGGGCCTGGATTCAGCAAACCATCTAAACCAGTGAAAGCAACTCCAATAAATGTTATCGGCTTGTTACTTTCGCTGCTTCTGAGGAAGTTAAAAAACCCTTCTGTTGGCTGAGAGAAAGCATCTGCAGCACCTCACTATGCCCCAATCTGCACAAGGTGTTCGCAGTGAGGAAGCAGTTCAGATACACATTATGATGTGTAAGACACAACATGTGTGAGCAGCACGGGATTTTCAAGAGTCTCAGTATATCTGGAGGCAGTATGTCCCTTAGGAGAGCTTGATCAAGAGATAAATGACTACATAGACCCAGAGGAAAATTCAGGAGCTCAACACCCACAGAGCTTCCAGACAAGAGGAGACAGAAGGTGGACTACAGACTGCTCGGTGGTGGCACTGCAAGGCAGGTTCCAGAGGCAATACAAGGACAAAGGACTTTTTCTGGGGGAACACCACACAGACCCATGGCACATCTACATGAACACCTTCTTGTGTGGAAGAGCAGCACCACAATTGGCATGACAGCTGAGAGAAAGAGAGGGGGGAAAGGCTGGCCAGTGCTCGGAGGCAGATCATCTACACCTCCTCCATAAGATACCCTCCCATAAAGACTGACGGACTTTGAAATGCAAAATAATCCTGAGACTGAGATTCCAGAGCGAACAGAGGGAGAGGTGACACCTAGATTTGCTCATTTCTAATGCCTAGACTTCCTGGACATTGCCTTGGTCTCCTAGGGCCCACACTCTCCATATCACTGAGGTGGTGGAGACTAAAGATACAGACACTGATGTGCTACCAAAGAGAAGCCAAACACTTAGTAGAAGAATTCAGTCTCAAATGCCTAGTGCATATATATGTATACAATTTATATATATATATATATGAGTAACCTAAAGCAGGGGAAGAAGTTAAAATTAACTGAAATTAAGAAACTAAGATGTATGAAGAAATTTAAACAAACTGATAGTAAAATGAAATAAAAGGTAGCAGAGGAAAGAAAAAACCCACAAGAATTGAATTACAAGAAAATGAATTGTGACTTGTTTTTTAGGTATTCATGTTGCTGTGTGTAGACTTCAGAGGTAAACATTTATGCTCTTGAAGTACACAGAGGCTGGTTGCCTTTTTATAGGACTTAGAGAAGGACTCTAAGACTTAGAGAAACATTAGGAAACATCATTTTGCTAAACTTACTGGACGACTACTTGAATGTACAACTCTGGATGACAGTTAAGTAACTTCCCCAGGCTTACGTATGGCCAACAGTTTTCAAAGAATGCAAATAAGTAAGCTTTTCCTTTTAATTCAATCCTATGTGCCAATCATCTATGACATTTTCTATACCTCAAGGGGAACAGACACTAAAATCTACCACCCTTGATGTGTTCTGCTTTGTTTTGGTTTGTTTACTGCCTTTGCTTTTGGTGCCTTACAGATGTTATTGCTCATTTTGGTATTTTTAAAGCACTCTTTTTAATATTTGGCATGTGACTGCCCTGCAGTGAATAGAAGCAAGAAGCTGTCAGTCTGCTAGGCTTGCTTAGAAAATGCTCTTTCTCTTTGCTGTCATTGTATGTGAGATGTACAGAGCCCCAAGAAAACCATAGAAAAAACCTCCTTGATGGAGCAAGTCCCTCCGTGCCATTATTACTGTTGTTTGTTGTGCTGCTGTGAGACTCCATCATACTGGGTACTGTGCAAACTCAGAACTAAAGTCTATTCCTGCTACAGAGCCCATATGGTGTAAATAATGAAATTAGCTTCACACCACAGATCCTGCGAGAGCACAGGAAATAATTTAGCAGGTGTGGGAGAAAGCTGAAAAGCCTGCCTTGCTATTCAATGTTAGCTGCATGTCAGGCAAAGTCCATGTTTTTTAATGTGAACCCCAGGCCAGAGGCTGACTGTACAGAAATCTGGTGGCAGGCTTCTCTGGGTGACCAACAGACCTCTCCAAGCAGCAAGGCAGGCAACAATCAACAAGCTGAATTACCTGCCCTTGTGCAGCTCTAATGACTGAGACACCCCAAATACATGCAGGTGTCCATCTTTTTCCACTAACACAGAGTTGGCAGCACAGACTCAATCCTTCTCATCGTCTGTAGTCCATAATATGACAGACAGCACGGCTGGAACTGACCTCAGGAGCTCATGTCAGACATACTCCTGCCAAAAGGTGGGATCGCCAATTCCTGAAGGAATTTCTGATGATCTGTTCTGCTGGCTCAGAAAAGACAACAAGCAGCAACCCCAAAATCCCGCTTTGGCATTTATTTATCCCGGTCATTAGCAAGTTTTCCTGGCTTCTAATCCCATATCTCACCTGCTATATCCCAGTAGCAGAAGAGTTGTAGAAGAGAAACCTTCTCTTTGCAGCTATCACACAGAGCTGAAAAGTAATCTCACGTCTCCCCTCCATTTTCTCCTTC
Organism: Polioptila caerulea; assembly: GCA_013397295.1. NCBI lineage: Eukaryota > Metazoa > Chordata > Aves > Passeriformes > Certhiidae > Polioptila > Polioptila caerulea. The sequence goes on along the minus strand of VYXF01009265.1, from coordinate 145,859 downwards.
TCTAGCTAAAGCCCTTTTCTCCAACTCTGTCCCCACAGGTCATGTTCTTTATACCACTGGTAGTTCTTGCTGCTGTCACCCTTACTTGGGACACTTGTCTTTTTCTTAATGACAGGATATTGTTGACTCACATTCAGTTTGTGGGCCATTTAACATCTTCAGGTCAATGCAGTAACAGCTGTTTGTGCTATTAATTATTTTGATTTAAGGACTGAAACTTGTTTGAGTGCTTCCTATTGCAGAACACCCCATCTCTTTCACCTATTTTGCAAGTTCTCAGTTTTTCTTTGCACACTTCCTCCATTCCTCTGTTATGTGTTGTTCATGTCACAGCTCTGTGCAGGGAGCGATGAACATTCATCCCTTTTGTGTTAGCACTCGAATCCATTACAAAAGTTCTTTAATTCACACTTATCAGAGAGAGTCTGGAGTCTACAGAGAGCACCAGAGGCCAGCAGCACTGCCCCAGCCCTGCTCTCCCCACAGGCTCTCCCAGTGATCCCCACTTGGGAGCAGCAGCTTCAGAGAAATTGTCCTATCAAACACAACAGGAATGCTACTGACAGTGCTTCATAACAACTTCAACACCATGAGAAGGGATTTACAATACAAATTGGGCTAGAGACTGCAGTGTCTCTAAAGCAATTGGCTGTAATTCTGAAGAGGTCTGAAGGGTGAGGTCTCAACAGAAATGCATTAAAAACTTGTCTTTGGCAGGCAAGTCAGGGATAGACATGCCTGACTAGAGAATATTGAACCAGAATAGGCCCAAAAGGGGGCCTGACTCCCTTGATATTCAATTATTAGGTGGACTTCAGTGTCTTTCTAAGTGGATCTTTTTAACATAAGAAACCAGTTTAAATAGCAAAAATACTAGGACATTTACTGCTGCTCTTTATGGTGTTATAGTCACTTTGTGACTTACGAAAATTAGTCTTTCAGGAGTTCTACAGAGCTGGGAAGATGAAAAGGTCAAGTTGTATTGCTCTGCACTTGCCCCTTTTAATGCCTTACTGTTGAAATACCGTGACTTTTGGTAAGAACCTAGTCATGTATAAAACCCACAAAGCTAAGAACACTTGATCATTCCTTCAGAATTAATTAATTTCCCAGAAACCAACTAATGCATTTTAGAAATAGCTGCAGGCAAATGTTAATTACAGATTAATCTTTCATGCCTTTGAGAAATTTTTAGACAAAATGAAGGTAGGTTCAACTTCCCTTTGAGTTCCAAATGTGTGTAAGATAACTAGTTTACATATTAACCTTTGTGAGGAGACACATATCAAAATGGAAACAACTTTTGCCCAGGGCAAAAAGATAATACCTTATTGTTAAGCTATTTAACACCAGTAGAAAAATGAAGTTTCAGTAACAAAGGAAATAATGATTATCTTAACTGTGTCTTTAGGTGAGATTTTCAGAGAATACTCAAACTTGCTTCTCTATCTGAGACTTGCTTTGATGGCAGAAGTTTAGAGGATAGTCCTTTGCATGCAAAACAGGTCACTTTTGATTAGTTTATAGCAATGAGAGAGTCCTGTTCTCATTAAATTAATTTATGACACACTTCATTTCCATGGATGGACAAAGAGGTCACTTCTTAGAAGGCTGGCAGCTCGAGCATAGAGTGAAAACCAGGAGTGACACTGGTAACACTGGCTCTGATAAAAACACCATTCTTACCCATCAAGAAAAAATATTCTCCCCTATGCTGCCAAGTATAGGTGTGGAGTAAAATGCACAATGTTTGTGTGATGACATACTGCGAAACCTGTTTCATGCACTAAGAGTTCTTTCCACAACACTGGGGCACTGAAATCCCCCACGACCTGTTCTTGCACCATAACTAAAACAATAATGCCTTGGCACTTGATGAAATACCTGAAGCTTCAGCATATGTCACTGAGTGACTGAGTATGGGAGACAGTGATAAAGTTGTCAAGCAAAATGGCTGCCTTTGCCTTATGACTATTTTATATGGGGGCATATGAGACTATATATTATGAACACCAGCACTGCACCCTAAGGTTTAGTAATCATATTTCTCATTATCCCTGTCTCTTTACAAGGCTCATCCCACTGCAGAAAAATAAACATTTGCATTCAGTCTTCTCCAGAAATAAGATCTCACAAACATCACGATGATGCAGGTGTTTAGGATGCTGACACATATAAAAAAAAGAAAAAGGTTAAAATTATTTATCCCCCAGAAGCAATAAACACACCTTTCTTGATTAGTTCAAGGCTTTGAATGCCACTCTCGTGCTACTGCTTGCGTTGGGTAGTTTCCATTCTGTGATTAATTGTTTACATGGTGTTCAGTGTTAAGCACTAGATAACACATTATTCTTAGTGCTATGACAATATTCCCTGTTGACATCTTTTAGCTGTCTACGCTTCTTGCAGCAGACTTGGCAAACAGTTCTTGAATATCTAATGTTTGCTCACTCATTCTGAGTACACATTCTGAGTACAATGTTAAAAATTTAGTTGGGTGAGATCTGTAGCATACTTGCTAAGTCTTCTTGCAGAGCCATACACTATTAATTTCAGATTAATTTTATCATCTGGCTGTACAAATTTAATGGAAATCCCTGTACAAACACCTCAAGCAAAATGCTGTATTTACAGTACTTTTCAGGCACGTTTATCTAAATTGACAACAATCAAAAGAAAGCTATTGAAATGTATGCATTTGTCAGTGAAGCATTAAAACATCCTTAAAAAAAAAAAAGAGAAAAGAAGAGTCAAATGTGCATATTGTATTTCTGTCATACAGCTCCTGTTGCAGTGAATGCAGGCAATTAGATTTGCTGCTTACCTAAAGCAGGATTGACTTGTCTGTCTGAAACATCATAACAAACCACCTACTTTTCCACTTATCTTTTAAGCATTTCCCCAGTGTGCAATATCCAAGTACAATAGAACGAATACCACATTCCAAGCAAAGCTGTTTTGACCTTTCTTGTGCCTCTGGGTTCTTTGCCCCTCTCTGCTCAGAAGGCTTTACATCAGAGAAACACAGGCTGTCTGGGCAGCTGCTTACACAGTCCGTCGACACGTCACTGGCTCACAGACTTTCTTCTGATAAATGGTGATGATCTCTTTTTTCAAAGAAAAATAAAGCAGCCCAAGAAACTGTCACCCTGTCACTTGCCCTGCAATGACACAGTGAACGTGCAGGGCACAACCATTAAAGACTAGGGTCCATGTGAGTACCTGGTGTAAACAGAAATGAGACATACTTTGATAAATTACAGCCAAGGACTGGGCTTCCAGCCCTTTTTTCATAAAAGCTGACAATTTTTTCAGTTTATCTGTTTGACAGGAAAAGAATATCTGCCATCTGCTAACATGCTACTTACATCAATCTGGTGGTCAGACACAATGGCAGAGAAGGGGAAGAGGCAAACTGCTGTGCCTGAGGGCACTTCCTAATGCTGTGTGCTAAAATGCAGCACACACAGGACAAAGAAACCAAGACAGAAGCTATCCAAGACTAACTCTCTCTCCACACGGAGAAGTGGGCCCAAATCCTCACTGTGACAGCAGGATACTGCAGGAGGAGAAGATGGGAGACAGGAAAACAGCCAGAAGAGTGGCAGTGTCAATAGAATCACAATGTTTGACTTCAGAGACATGTAAAACAGCACACTCACCCTTGGGTCTACATGGTTCCTGGTGAAACAAAGAGCAAAAGAAGATGGGCATCACCATCCCCTCTATCACCGTACAAACCAGGCCCACGTTCCTACAAAGGAAAGGGTGTGTATTTGAAAAAAGAACAGGGATTCTTCAGAGATAGAACAAAATATTGGAGTCAGCAGAGAAGACACAGACATCATGTATGTGTTCTCCAAGAACATCCAGTTTCCTCAGAGATATCAGCAATGAGATAATACACTGAGAACAGCTGTCCTATGGCAGGTTAATATTAATCAGAAAATCCACTAGTTAAATATTTAAAGGGAAAAAGCTGAGGAAAATGTATAGCTAATAGTAATTGTCCAGCAGTGGTAAGGTAGCCAACATTTTAATTTTATACAAGGGAAAGTTTGCACCCTTTTCAGCTCAAGGAGCTATAAAGTGCAGCAGGGGTCCACCTGCAGAGCAATACATTCCTGTATTGCATGAATAACTTTGGCTGAAAGGATTTTCTTCTAGATCCCTAACATTCAGATGGAGAAGAAATTGGCACCTGTCAATTTTCAGAGGCAGCTAAAAGGTGACAGGTAATGCTTCATTCCAAAAAAGGGCACAGAAGCAATTTGTGAGTGACTACAGTAAAAGGCAAAGAGTAAATATCTGATTATAGTCCTGTCTTTCCTCTGTCCTCCAAATAAGTGTTCACTGGACCCAGTTTGCCTGGGTATGCCCTGAAACATCTCCAAGAGAACTTGCTTTGAACAAGGAGGCAATTCTATGAAAGTAAAACATTTCAGTTACAATTGCCATAAAGAATGTGGATGACAGGCAAAATCCAAGTTAAAAAAGAAGCAAGGATGTCACTATACGCAAGTAGCCTTACTAGGTAAAGAGAAATAAAAACAGTGATTGGAGCAATTTTGCTTTTGTAAGGCACTGAAAAATTCTACTGGTTACAAAACATACAAGATAATCTCACAGATTCTGCCGTTTATGAATGAGGAAACTGGCTTGAGTATTTCCTCTTGACATTGTAATACTGCTAATAAATAATATACCATCAGACCCAATTTTATAGCACTAAATAAAATTACAAAGATTCCACATTCAGAAAGCTCATTTATAGAAATCAACAGATTTAGTTCACAGTCCAGGAACTGGACTGGGGAACAGTTATTCCCCAGCTCGTATGAAGTTTGTATTCCCCAAGTGAAGAGACAGCAGAGAAAACCTGCAGGTCTTGTTCACACAAATCAACAAGCTCTGAGCTCTATCCTGCTGTTCCCAAGAAGGTAAATTAAACAACAACCACAGGATATACAGATTCTCTTCGCAAGTCTGATACCCACACAGTTTCTGTGTTTCTGCCACTCTCATGTAACATATGAAAATTACAGAAGAACAGCTTGAAGAACAGAAGTACAAAGTAGGTGCTAAGCATTTCTATTTATGGAATATTTCAAGTTGTTTTCCACCTTAAACCAGGATTAGCATTCAGGGTAAAGAAAGTGATATGGACTTGGAACTCTGACTTGCTTTTTCTCCAGCCTTCTAAACGGCTGGAAGACTTTGCAGGGGAGCCTGAGACCTCCTCCATATGGACAGTAATGACAGTCTGCTCAGTGTCATCCTCCTACAGTATTCCAAAACACGTGCAGGATTTCATAACAAATTGTTATCTGAGCATGATCAGTTACATAACATGCATGCCCCATAAGTGACAGGAAAATCAGTATCCTTTATGTATTATTTTGCTTCTCTTTTGAATATGGCAAGGTTCAATATCTAAGAATAACTCTGTGGCTACTATTCTTTTCTGATGGTGAAATATGAAAGGATTTATTTTCCTCCATATGGATGCAGATTTCAAGGGCAGTGAATTTCATGGTTTTCTTTGCCAGAAAATTGTTGTGATCTGAATACATTTTAAGAAAAATCACCACGCTAGCAAGTGATTAAGAAAGAAAACATCATGTATTGGCAGCAAACAAATGAAAAACAAATAATATAGATGGATAGAAAAGCAGCTTAAAGAAGAATTCTAATCCCATTCTAAATTAATTTAAAAAAAGGAAATGCCTAGGGGGGGAAAAAGTGAAATGTAATCTGTTCTGGCCTCTTGCCCCCACCCATAATTCAATTTACTGCCTTGAACTTACTCCTGACATATCAAGGTGCAAACAAGAGTAGCACAAATCTCTGAGCCCGTGCCTCAGGCAGAAGTCAGCAGCTGTGAGAGTACAGACAGGAGTTGCTGCAGTCCCCTACACACCCTCTGCATCCCAGCACTGCCTAAAGCCTCCGTGAGCCCATCACAACCTATGGGTCAGGCTGGCTCACGCTTGCCTTGCATTGCCAGAGCTTTAGAAGGGAACCAGAGTGTATTTTGGCCAAAGGGTCCCTCTGTGCAACATGCAAAGGTGAGGAGGCCACAGTGGCGTAACACAAGAGTCCCCACAGCACTCTGAAGAAGAAAAAACACGAAAAGAAAGGAAAGTGAGAGAAGTGGTGTCAGTAGAAGCTTGGGGGTTCAGTTAGAACAAGAAGGTGACTTGTAGTCTTGCTTTAGGCCACCTGCCATACCAGGCAAGCTCACGTCATCAGCAGAACCTGAGCTGCAATAAACCCCTTTTCCCAGAGATTGTGCCACTGCTCCAGGTTCTACGGGGTCTTTAGAGACACTGGGAGCTGCAAGAACCAATTTAAGATCCTGGGCTGCACTATTTGGAGTGCATAGTGTGGACACATGAGTACAAGATGGATGGACCTCACTTTGAAGCTGGCCCTGCTTTGATCTTTGATAGTCAGACCAGATGATGTCACTTCCAATACAAATTATTCTATGACTTTATCAGCTGTATTTTCCTGGGTGGTTTTATTGTCTCCTCACACTCAATCTACATGCTTCAATGCTGCTAATGTCTTTTATCATTTCATCATAGCAATCTCATTCTTCATTTTCCTATAAAAACAGCAATAACTATAGCCACCACATCTCACTGGCTCCTCTTGCTCTTCAGCTTTTCTCATTGACCTCACAGCCACCGCCATACCCTGTCTGGTAGAGCAACCTCTGGCAGGACACACTTACACTGTGTCAAACAGGAAAGGTTTTGGACCAAAGGGCTGAGATCATGCTGATAAAAAAAATGTTTTCTGAGTCATAAACTCTTCCTTGCTCCCATTTGTCTCCCTGCTAGAATGTAAAATAGCCAATCTGAATCACATTTCTTCTAAACTCTTTTTACAAGGAACAGTTTAAATGGGACAAAGCACTTAGTTTTGAAGGCATTTTTTTGTAAAAGTTTGTGATAATTTTTAGAGTGTTGGAACTCTTTCCAAAGATGTTTTTTTGTACAGATGCACCAGTTTCTACAATTTGTTGTGTCTCTTGTACAAAATAGTGACTATGATCAGGAAAGAAGTGATCTGAGAGGCAGGAGATCCAATTTGGAGTCTCTGCTCTGTCAGACCATACTGCAAAGGTCAGCCTCAAAAGGTGAGGCAGCAGTGGAGTTGCCAGACGGCAAAATTAATCCCGGAGTCTGTTTTTGAACAAAACTAGACATTTTCCTTTTGGAACCTGGGGGTTTTGTATGTGCGCACACATCTGGGGCTGCACGTGTACACTCAAACTCCTAATTGTGAGGGGCACAAGGCACATCTGTTACACAACCAGCAATTTCACTCTGTTTCAAAATTATACCTCTCAACTACACTATCACTCAGTATGTATCCCAGCTGGAATCTGAATAACCATGGAGCTTGGTCTAGCTTATAATTAGTGCAGCACAATCAAATTTAACCTGATTGCAAAAATGAGAGAGGGCCACTTATAGAGGTGATTTCCATGGAATCTGCATCTGTAACTACAAAACCTGAGCTACCTTGTTGTATTATCATCTTCCAGGAACAATTATTCCAGAAAATGATATCAAAATATCAGTCAATTGAGAAGCCTACTCGAGGCGGAGAATGAAGCAAGATTGAAGTAGAAGAATCAAAGTACGGGACTTCTTTAACAGCTGGAAATTAATTTATTAAAGCATATGTTTGAGGGTGACTAGCAGAAGCTCATAAGGAATGACCACTGATTCTCTCCTGTGGAAGAGCTGCAGCAGTTTGGAGCTCCTTAGCAGGTTCAGGAAGACACCAAATGGGTATTACTGGCTGAAAGGCTCAGACTTTGAAGGGAAAAACCTCCTGAGAGGCTTTCCCAGGGCTGCATTTCCACAGCTCATTCATAACCCTCTGCACTGACAGAAATCCCTCCTGATATATATGAAATATTCAGGCACACGCTGCAAAACACATCCAGCTCAGAAAGAACATTTCCATCTTCCTTTTAAAACAAGTGATGCCAAAAATAATCTAGAGGGAAAATATCCTTTTATTTTCAGTTGATTAACTGATTTTATTATGGCATTCAATTATTTGTTCCCTATTGATTGAATATAACCCTGAAGAGAGGTTTGTTTAAGCACTGACTTTCCTAATTCAAGAAACATGGAGTAGGTGGGGGTGGTAAACATATTGCACCAAAAAAGCCACAAGGTCCTTGGATCACTTCTTCTCTCTTTTACTGGTAGGAACTGGAATTTCCATTCTACAGGAATAGTTCTCATTATGAAAAGTTTTTTTAATACTACTGATGTAAACACAAAATTTCATGCAGAACAGAAATGCATTAACGACCTTCATCACTGCACAAGGAGACGAGGGAGTTGTAAGAGCCCAGGCAAGCAAGGAACCAGAAAGCAAATCTGCCAGACTGGGATTTCCCTACTTACCTCCAGACTGCAGAAACCTTTAAACACCCCCCAGCACACTGAAAAGCCTATAGCTGCTCGTGGAAGTCCAAGCAGGCTCCTTACCTTTAGGCTGCCATTGGACAAGAACCTGCTCAGGTAAACCTGCTTCCCACCTGTGCTCAGTCAAAACTGTCAACAGCATTCACACGATTCAGTTTAGTCAGATCACCATTTTCTAATCTGGATCAAAAATTCCTAACCAGGGCTTCTTACCTGCCTGGAATTATTAGTCTGCAGCTCATGGAGTAGCAGTGTCACAATTAGATCATTTCTAAAAATCTTTTGCAAAGAAGGAGCACTCCCTTTTCTTGTTAGCATGTAATTCCTAAGAATCCAGTTTCATTGTCTCAGGCCAAATACATATAAGGGGAGGCATGAACTGCCCTCAACTTGACTTTTTAAATTACTTTTTACTCCATTCTCTTTCCAATATTCTAGCAATGAGCTTATTTAAATGGAGTAGCTTATTACACTGCCTAGGACAGAAATAACATTAAGATGATATAAAGGTGGAATAAAAGATGATAATCCACCCCAAGGAAGCTGCTGCGAGTCATTTAAAGTAGGTGTTGTTTTACTTTTTTAATTAATTAAAAAAATATTCCTTTTACAGCACTAAGATTTCACTGCAAGTCAAAATGATGGTATGCTAGAACAGAATCAGAGCTAAGGCTAAAATCTACCATCTTCACAGGCCAAACAGCTTGTACACCAAAGAAGCAATGTTTCCCTGTGGAAACAAGCACACTAATTTCAGCTGAAACTGGTTTTTAAAGTACAGATGGGAAATATCATGTGAAAAACACTTAAATAACCAGGAGGACCACAGGATTACAAGAAATTATTTCAAAATTATTTTAACAGGCCTATTTCACTGACCCAGAAAACATATTTCTATTTCAGCCTCAAATAATAGTGATAATTCCATGGCACTTCAGAAACAAAAGGTTACAGTAGTTTTCACTTTCTCAGTAACAAATATTAATTTTGTTATCCAGAAAGTCGTGGGCTCAGAAAGGACTGTTGCTTGGGTGATGTAATTTTTAAAAGACTTCACTCACTTTTACATTGCAGAGCTCCCAAATAAAACTTATATTCCTGGTTTCGTTCTCCACAGAAAATGAATGGAGACTTGTCACAGTGTGCAATTTAAAATGATAAATCAAGAAAGATCTAGGCTGTTCCCCTAAGAATTTGGCCATGACACAAGTCAGGTGTGAACTTGGACCTGTTTGTCTCCAGCTGGGTGGAGTCCAGGAGACAAGTAATTGAGATCCAAGTAGGGAAGTTGCTTTTCTCCAGTGAATTCACAGGCCTCCAAGTTGTTCTAATGCTGACTTTTAAAAAAATGCATTAAACCCCAGGATGTTTCACAATGGCTGAAAGGTGCTGTGCTTGTTTTCTGCTCGCTAATCACCCGTTTGAATGGCTGACTGAACCAGGGGTACTTACCTGCAGCCATCCCTGTGAACAGCCCTACTGCAGTGGTGGCCCGTGTGGATCAATAGAAACCCCTGTTCTTAGCCACTTGTCAGAAGGGTACAAGAATGACAGTGGCTGAGAACTCTCCCTGTAAAAAGAAATAGCTCATTCTTTGTAACACAAGCATCTAAGTACAGTTTAAACCTCTGAGCAGGAGAGGAAAAGATGGCTGAAGGGATAACTTGTGCATTAAGTTTTATTATTGCAATTTTTGTCTTTCTATCCATAAACAACCTTTTGGGGTATTTATTCTCCCCCAATTCTTTACTCTCAACACCCAACAGAACATTTATCTCAATTTCTAATAGCTAAATCAGCTACACATTATTATCTCTAGACTGTAGATCTGAACTGCTCTGTTTTAGTTGCAACACTTGGATGGAAGGGATGGTGGCAAAGAAATGAGATAGTGCTATTTCTGTGTGAATGATACTTTGATTAGCTAACAGGAAGCACTCATTGTCCATTTATTTGGCAGTGGAGACTTCCAGTCCTAATTCAGCACTATGGTCTCACAAGTGTATGATTGATAGGGTCTCACAAAGAGCTGTTTTGAGCTTTGTTGCAGGCAAGCAATTGTGCAACAAGTTGTCTGCTGATTCTAAACACTACAAAACTTGAAAGAGGAAAGCAAGCGTGGTTGTCAGCACAAAGACCATTTTACAACAGTTTCCTGCTTTTCAAACTCCCCTCCAGGGTTTTATCCCTGTGAGTTTATTCTTTAAACTTTGGCATTCTGGCCTCAGAATAGCAAAGGACTTGTGATTCAGTACACATTAAACAGTAACATATTCTCACCCATCATTTTCTCTTCTTCATGATTGCTTTCACTTTCATAGTTATTTCCTCAATATATGATTATTATTCCAATGGAAATAAAAGTTGAAATTTTGTATTTTATAGGAGCAGCTAAGGACTTTGGGTGGCTCTAGTTTGGAGAAGAGGAGGCTGAGGGGACCCCTCCCAGCTCTCTGCAGCTTCCTGAGGAGAGCAGTGAAGAGGAAGATGCTGAGTTCTTCCCTCTGGCACACATGGGATACGTGGGAGTGGATGGAAGCTGTGCCATGGGAGGTTCAGGCAGGACCTCAGGAAGCATTTCCTTACAGAGAGGGTGGTCAGACACTGGAACAGGCTCCTTGAGAGGCTGTCAGTGCCCCACACCCAGCAGTGTTAGAGAATCATCTGGGTCAGCCCTGCAGTGCTCCAGCAGCTGGAGTGGGGCATCACTGGAGGTCCCTTCCAACTGCAAAAGTTTATTCCTTCTCATTTCCCTCTAGGAGGAGGCTGACAGTAATTAGGATCTCTGCTTTGAAAGCCAGAGGGATTTAATTTAGCCCTTCAGGCTGTTTCCATTATGCATTTTTTACATATCATAAAATAAACTAACCTTAGATGGGACTGTAAAAAGTCATATACACAGCCAAAGATGAATCCTGGAGAGCTTTCTAAAATGCAGGCCAGAAAATAATTAGAAGTACAAAAATTAAAAGAATAACTTTCTGTCATATAAAATAAGTGGATTGTCAGAAAACAAGATATTGCAAACC
>VYXF01009265.1:34939-134346 GCA_013397295.1 Polioptila caerulea | reverse complement strand
GCAGAAGTCAAAAATAAATGTTAATTCCGCCTTATACTTTCATACTACCAATGCATACTCACACTTATTTATATTTCCAGATTCACAGATGAGGTAAATATAGTTAATAAAAGATAGCAAAAATCTACTAATAGATTTTTCAAAGTTCACTTAGCTCATAAATTTCACAATAGTAAATGTAGTTATTCAGAACAAGGATAAATAAAATAAATGTCCTGAACCTCACAATATTTTATCAGATGTCCAAAAAATAACCTGTAGAGCAGCACCTCTTGCAAACAGTGTTTTTTGATCAGTCATCTCTTAATCTAGTATCAAAAAAAAAAAGCATGGAATGTCCATTTTTCCTCTGACATTTTGAAATTATACTAATGAGATAATCTATCAACAGGAAACTGATTTACAAGAATTATTTCGTTAAGGTGCCAAATCCCCTTCAACCCATGTTCTTTGTGAAGATCACTGCCAATGTGACCACAACTGTTTTTCTGAAGCATTATATACTCTTTGGAAAATATCTTATTAAAAGAAAACAAACCTTTTCCTGGAGGCAGGTGGTAGAGTAGGGGAAACACGTTAAAAATCAAACTTTGCATGGGAAAAAGGACCTTGTTTGTGGAGAACAGGTTGTTCATCTTTCCCCATAAGACTTGTTCAGTCTGGCAAGAAAATGTTGTGCTCTGTAAGACGTGCTGAAAGAACCAGGTTTAACAAATATCCAAGCCCAGACCAAGATGGTTATCATTAGCCTTAGACTGGGAAATAACACCTCTGTTTGCCCTTCTCTGGATTCCCTCGAGCAAACACTGACAAAACTGAGACTTGTCACACGAGTCCTCCAAACTGAGCTAGGCAAAAAACACTGAGCAGATTTTAAAGCAAATGCTGCAAATGGATCGATTTGTACATGCAAATATCTCTAACTCAACACCTGAAGCTGCAGCAGGATATATCCAGTTCCAAGAGCCAACATCTGTTCCCCTGTAGCAGATCACTCTATATGCAGAATATGCAAGATGGCAAACACAGTAACAGCAAAAGTCCGTGGCTTATGGACTAATTCATGCAGCAGCAACTTTCTGCTGCTCTCAGGTATGCCATAAAGCACCTCTGCATAATGAATGGGCAGAAATAACTGAGTGCACAAATAACCTGGGGGTCATAACTACTGCCATAGCAAATGGTAGGCAATATTTTCCAGCATTAGGCCATGGTTTTTACTTTCTGACTGAACTGTTTCTTCACCATCTGTTTTTAATGATCCTCACAGGTGACGGGTTTACTGATACCTCCTGCATTTCGTAATAGTTATTGTTTTTAAAAGGTTTCATCTTTATTATTTTTTTAAGTAGGTGACAGTAGTTATTCACAGAAAAGGAAGACTATAATCTCCATCAGACATCCTAGCAACAGTTTCATAACAAAACCTGTAAAATAGGCTATAGGTAATGTTTGACATCAATATTAACTTAGATGCAAAAGAAACTTGTAATTGGTGATGCACTGAGAGCCAGGCAAACAACTGGCAGGGCTCAGAGAGATTTTTTGTTTATAATAACCTGCTAAATAAGTCCATGAAGCGATGGGGAGGTGCAACCTAATGAACACGTATATTTTGTGACTCCCTGTGAGACCAGTTGGTTTGTGAGCACTCACTGTCAATGGCAGGCAGTACCCCAGATCAGCATCCACATGGGACACTCACATCTGAGTCTTTCCAGACCTGGGAGAGTCAGGGAAAAGAAACTTTCAAAATTGGAAGGAAAACTCATCTCATTTGATTAGATCAGCTGGCTAAGTATCGAAGTTCCTTGCTATCAGAACGTGCTTTGTGTCAGTGAAGAGGAAGTGACATCTCTTGTGGCACAAAACCTGTCAGCTTCCCTGCACTGGGAGTGGGAGCTGCAGGGTCACCGGCCCTGCCATGGCTGCAGGGCACTCATGCAGTTGGTACATGGACCACGCTTGCCTACTTTGGAGGGGCCAAATAACATCACAAAAACCCCACAAAACTCACAAACCCACATAAAATCTTTTCCTTCTGCTTAAAAGTCCCAGGAACGTTTTGGTAAAAGATTAGGGAAAAGAGTGTCCAGTTGATAAGCAGAACTCAAACAGAAGAGGACATCCACATTGAACCTATGGAACATTTCAGCTGAACCATTCAGCAGCAGCTACTGAAATTCTCCCCTGTCCAAACAATGCTGGGTCCAGGGAAAGTTCTGAAAAGCACTCAGCTCGTCCCTCACCAGAGAAAAACAAGCAATGATTCTGTGTAGCTTTGAGAGCCTACCGTATGCTAAATACAGAAAATAACAGACTACATCCTGGAAGTCTGGAGATGAAAAGTAATACATTTGGTTATTTGTCACCTTGACAGAACAACATTTCTATCCCCCATATATTTTGCAGTATTTTATCTAGTCTTTTTTAAAATTCCTGAAGATTGGTACTTCCATGGCGTTCAGTGGTTCGCTCAGCGTATTTCATTGCAGATGCCAGGTGATGTTCAGCTTAAGTGTACACCTCATCTCAGCCATTTTCTGCTACAGCTCATGGCTGAGAAACACCCATTCCAGCTCTGTGCCACTGCCATCAGCGATGTTTGTGCAGGGGATGGATTATGGCATCTTGAAGACCTTTGTAGTCGTGTGACAATTACCCAGTTCTTTAGGGGAAACTGCTCTTCCCCAGAGGGTGCAGCATCCTGAGGGAACCTCTCAACCTTCTATAGCCACCCAGGGACTTCTTTTTACAGACAGCAGTATGCTGAGGAAATCTGAGGAGGAAAATCTGCCAAAGCTTTCTCCTGACTTCCATGCCCTGCATGCTAAACACCTTTTTTTTCCCTCCTTTTTTGTTTTTTTTTTTAATAGCAACTCAAGGCTCATGTAGTTGCTATTCTATCATACTCAGCACTGCTCTGATGGACAGCTCCATGAAGGTTGCAAGACAGCAGTTTATACTTTTACTACAGAAGCAGAATAAAGAGAAACACATCATGCATGATCTGAGAACACAAGCAGCTGCTTGCTTATACCAAGATCTGGGGGGCTTTTTTAGGTCAATAAATCAAACATTCATTTTGGGGTTTTGTTATGTTTTTTCTTGTTTGAAAATTAAGTATGAATAAAAAGCAAACAAAACTCTTCATTTATGCATAGCCTTGTGAAAAGCTTTGAACACTATTAAGTCCTACCCTGCAAACACTACCTTACATGATTCCTGCTACTGGTTTCCTCTAAGTCAAGAACAAACAACGTGACTTGACTGGAGTAGCCATACTCACCTGGCCTGAACTCTATGTACATACCTCAATTTACTCTAGCTCTGTGATAAAATTAGGTATATTAAGCTTTACATAACTTAATAACTTAAGCTTAACCTTGTATTTAGCGTTTTGCTTCCTGAAGCCCTACGAGGTTCAAAAGCCCGCAGCAAGACTTCCAGAGCAAAACAACAGGGAGCTACCTTCTACTCCAGCTAAACCCCACATGTCTTTGATAGGAATGGAGGCAGTTCAAAATCAACAACCTCTCCAGGCAGGCAAAGTCTCATAAACCCATATAATTCGAGCCAGTACTCACTTGATCCTATGTCCACTCAATGCATTTTGCTGAAAGGGGCATTTTGTGGCAGTGCTTCATGCTCTCAGCTCCACTTTCATCCCACTGCCTCTCCCCAGACAGACACAGAAAGAACTGGTCTGGTGTGGCCTTCACAGTTGAGCTGTTTCTCAGCACTAAGTGCCACCTTGTCACACATATGAGGCCTCATAGAGCCTCAGTGCTGAAGGTCACGGAGCAGACAAAGTCAGTATTTAAGAATCCTGCTGTATCAGTATTGAGTTTCTGTGATACACTTCTGTTTGGAATTCAAGTCAAGAGAGGAGCACTGACACATGCTTTTCTTATAGTTCTGCTAAATTGCTGCCATGCATTACACCACTAAACCTGCTGAACCCTCAGGTGCAGTTGCATTTAAAGACTGCAGAAAATTCACCCATTACTAAGAATCTTGCCATGGCCTGGTGTCCTCTGCAGAGGTGAGGAATCTGTCTGACATTCTTCACTGCCTTTAAAAGCCCACCACTATTTATTCTTCACAATTCTGCAAAAGCCATTTTTTTTAACCTCTTGCCAAGTACACAGGCAAATACTTTGCACATCAAAGTGACAGTCTGCTCACTTGTTTCATACATCACTTGCATTATTTACCTAGCCTGACAGAACAGCCTCTCTAGCTCCCAAGCGAAGGCAGCAGGAGAGGACTCTGCTAATGAAGGCTTTAATGCAGTCCTGAAGCAAAGTAGAACACACCAAGGGAGTGGCAGGTAGTAGAGAATGATGGTGCAGAGTTACCTAACCCTGAGTTAGGGTGACATGAGCCAGGGAGTTCATTCACGCTGAGCACAGCAACATCAGCTCAGCACGAGTGTGTGAATGCAACAGCACAACCCCCAGTCCTTTCTGGCTCCCCCTTTCTCTGCTTGCAGCAGGCAAATCCAAAAGTGAGGGAGTTCGGGGGTGATTCTCAGCCACACTGAGGCCAGCTGGGGCTGCAGCACCAGCGCAGGTTCCTGTGGCTGGAGGGGACACAGCCCCGGCCGCACAGCACCGCTCACGGCCACGGCAGCTGCCGCGGTTCCAGGTCAGCAAAGCAAAACCAAGGTGGGTTCTGCTATGCCCCGCGAATCAAATGAAGATGATCACTGCATAAGCATTTGCCTAGAGTTCAAAGCTGGAGTGAGAGATGCCACTATTACTTGCTAGATGGAAAGCCGTGACTGTTATCCTAATATGCCTGACACATGTTTCACTTCTCTGGCCCCTAAGGGACACAGAAATTGCATACAAGAACACAAAAAAAGCCAAGCAAATGTATGTCATGATGACTTGATGTTGCCTTTTGCCTAAAGCAATCTGACATAATTAGCCATTTCACAAGTAAAACCTTTATGTTTTATTCTTTTACCAATTTAAAATAAAAACTGTACATTAGCATGGGTAGCTTGTCATTTTAATAGACTTTGATGTTTGCAAGCTTTGAAATATCATGCTCAAATTTGTATGCAAATTTGTGTTTCCAATTACATACTCATTAGTTCTTCTGGAACTTCTTCCTAATATTCAGAAAATGTTTATAGCTTCCTCTGTTGTTTTCCTGAATTGCTTTAGAATGAAACCTGGTATATAAAAGACAAATGAGAAATCCATTAACACTCAGGAACTTTCTTAAACATCACATTCAATTTCTAAGGATGTCATAATTTGTCACTTCAAAGAAGTTCCAAGTGTCCGTGCAGACCTCACCTGATAGCACATCAAAAATCACACACAAAAAGTTGATGCAGCACTGTCAGCCTCCAGAAATGCCCACCTCCCTTACCTACTCATCCGAAAATCCAGTTGCCTTCATCACTGTCTTTAATGAATGTTTTGGAGCATATGAAATACTAGGTCATATCCCTAAAAGGAGTGAAACTGGGACTGCTGTCTAGATTTCAATGGAACAAAGCAAATTTACAGTAATTATGAAAGTGAATAATTTTTTCTTTAGTTATCCACCTCCATTAAAAACATGGGTAACCTTTTAAACTCAACTGAAGTAAAAGCCACATTGTTAAAAATAAATACAGAACCCTCAGAAAGAAAGTTCAACTTTTGGATGAAACTTGAAGCTCATTAGTACAAAAAATGCATAACATGTAGTATGAGAGGAAAGAAGAGCTGGAAGGGAGCATTAGGTCATCTGGTTGTTGTCACCACCCTGCCCAGGAGTGATGGCATGGAAATGTTCCCAGTCAGATGCTGGTATAACCTGTTCCCACAGATAGCCCTTCTTGGAGACTTTACAATTCCCCCAAGCTATCTGTCACTAACAGATTTTTCCTAATGTCTACTTATAAACACTACTTCTCTACATGATATGTCAGAGCCTGAAAGTGCAAAACATCAGAGGAAATCCCCAACTGATAATGTGGCACTGTCCTGATTAAGAGGAAAAAATTTGGCAAGCAGCCACTCTAACTAATGATCAATTCCTACTGAAGCTGTGCTGCACCTGTGTATGCAGGAGGAACTTGGCACCACATTCCCAGGTCCCACATTCAAAGTGAGTACGGCCCCACTGGGCTCTGCAAAATGCTGACTATCTGCCCCTCTCTGCATTTTGGATAAAACATGCAGTCATCAAAACAGCAAAGAAACAACAAAGACTGAGGCCACCTCCATCAAAATAAAAGCTGGCCAAGTTTCATATCTACTGTATATTTTTGGTGTCTCAGAAGCAAACATGACAAAGGTTCATACATCTCTATTCATGCTTGCAGGCTTGAGCACAAAACAAGCTTTTTATTATTAATAAACGTACAATGAGTTATGGGAGTTTTAATGACTTTACATTAGTGCAGACCTTCTTAATTCAACCTTTTTTCATTAAGAAGCGAATCTGTGCATGAACCAGGTCAATTTATTCCAGCATGCCAGTAGCCTACACGTTGGGTGTTACAGAAACAGAAGCAATGCCAGTCTGCATCTTGCTCCAACAGGGCTGGATCTCTTCCTTCAGGCACACCACAGTAATCCCAGTTCCGAGAGTGGGAGGAACTCAGACAATATTTGTGGCATTCTCTCACAGTTTGACATTTGAAATGTAACAGGCTCAGCGGAAATCTAGGAGTTAATTTTGCAGGTATATAAAAATAAGATACTGGGGTTTTTTTCCCTTTGCTTTAAAGCAGCATCTTAAGGCAAGTAATTACTTAGAAGAGTGGGAACACAGTGACAGTCATTAGGATTATTTTCTGAAGACATAACCAGAAATATTTATCAGTGGTAAGTCTAGAAAGGAAGTTATAAAATTATTTTGAAGTCTTTCTGGATTTTTCTTCAACTTTAGGGTTGTTTCATGCCTGCTCCATATTGCTTTAGTGCTGGGAGATGAGGCAGCTTCCTGGGCTACATCTCAGTACCTCTGCCTGGAGTCGGCTCTCAAGGGAGCAGTTTGGATGGGCAGGGGAAGCATGTTCTGAATTCACTGTAAATACTGGCAAATGCCTGCACAGCAAAAACATTCCTGGAGCTGGTTCAAAGATGTCCACTTCTCCTGGTCTGGAGCAGAGGCTAGGAGATGGCCCTCCCACAGTCTGTGCTACTGGGCTCTCATTTATTCCTGTCAGAGTTTTACACCAACTAAGGCTCATTCTTAAAACAGGAAATACATATAATTTGTCTTATTAAACTGTTTCAATATTTGAAGGCACAATACGAATAATTTTGGAGTCTGAATAATATCCATGCCAGCCTTCTACCAGAGTTATAAAGCCAATTATTTTATTAGAAGACATATGCTTGTTACTAATAATAGTCTGGTTGCTTTACTGGGAATACAAGCCAAATGATCACACAGATTACAGTTTGTGCCAACAGCAACTTCCTCAAAAATCTGCCTTGGAAATGGAAAGGTCATTTAACAGGCAGGCAGAGCATTCTGGAGTTTGGAGTGCTTCCATGCATCCTGGGCAACTACAAGCAAGCAATTTTGGACAAGGTCCTCCAAGGTTGTCTGCGCCTCAAGATTTGAAGTCCTGCTTTTGAAAATACTGTCAGGTTCTCATTTACAACTTTATGTACCAAATCATATTCAAACTGAAAGGAGACCTCAGTATCAAAGCAATGTTCTAAGATATTTACCAGATGGTCTAATAGAGATGATTTGGTAAATAGGTTAAAAAAATAATCTTGGAAAAAAGAAGGAACTTTCGTATGTGTTTGACTATACTAACAGAGGATACAGACATCCAAAGGGCAGAGAGGTGGCAAATATTATGTAAAGTCAGAAGAAAGGGAAGACCCTTTAATAAATGTTCAAAACAAAAGAAAGACTTATGGACCAATGTCAATACACAACACCAACAAAGAATTGGGGTGCATCTGCAATAATGATGGTGCTAATTGTTCAACTGTACAGCAAGCAACAAGTGCTAAATTTTAATTCAAATTCACTGATCATCCTTGGTGATTTTAATAAATTTGCAAATCTTAGAATTTGGTACCGGTGCAATAGCACTCCTTTTCAAAAGATGACAATTTACAAATAACTCATTTTTAGGATAAATGGAGTATGTTAGATGTCTACCATCTCAGGGAGAAAATCTGACGGGTTGTCAAGTGCTTTAAGTACATCCCATGAATGATGAATAACCTGTCCACTGTTATCAAGCAAGTGGGAGCAGTACACCTCAAGAAATTAGGTTAGAGCTCTCTTGGCTGGTAGCACACTTATGACAGCAACAGGACTACCCACAGATAGAAGAGCTGCTCCTGTCAGAGCACGCCCCCTGTGATCACCAAGAATTTCATCAGGGATCCTTCTGGAGAGGAAGCAACTGAGTGGGTTATTTGAGAAAAATGGGGCTCTAAACTATCTGCTCTGACTTCATTCTGATTATAAAAGCAGAGTTTTATGGCTGGATTTTTCTGATTATACCCAAGTCACAGATTGAAGAGACAATCCCAGCTCTCACAGCCTCTCCTCATCTGATCAATGCTCCAATCTCTTAATCATCTTTGTACTCATTTGCTGGATTCTTTCCAGGACAGCAGTGAGTCTCGTTACTGGGGAGCTCAGTAGGATGCAGCACTCCAGGCCGGAGCTCTCCAAGGTGGAGGAGAGGGGCAGCATCCCCTCCCTCAGCCTGGTGGCTGCTGTCTCCCCAGTGCAGCCCAGGAGGTTGTTTGGCCTCTTCACTGCAAGGGTCCATTGCTGGCCCACGGTCAGCACGGTGCCCACCATGACCCACAGGTCCTTTCCTGCAAACCCATTTCCCAGAGCTTTTGCCTTTGCTGAACTTCAGGAGGCTTGAGTCAGGTAAAACTGCACCCTGTTCCACACAAACAGGTAACTGAGAAGCCAAACACCAATGTGGCACTTGTGGTGGAGATGGCACACCAGAATTCACTGGCATCTCTTAGGTCAGAAAGAAACAGAGGAAATAAATTACCACTTCAAAGCAGCAGCCACCTGGGATTAGAACAGTGGGTGCCAACAGGGCTCCTATCTCTCTGATACGTCTGAGTTACACAGTCCAGTAGGGTCTGATTTTCTTCTCTTGAAGTCATTGGCTAACTTTATGCACATTCTGCTAAATGAAGCAAGTTCATCTGTTCACTACTGATTAATGCAGAGAAAATCCAATGTCTTATTGCTGCACTATGACCTACATGTACATGGTTCAGATGAGAATATATTTTGACAGTGCAATATATATGTATATATTTCTCCCCTATTGAAAATATATTGGTCAGTAGAGTTAAAATAGCATCTGATTGTATAATGTGTCCCACAGGACAGCATTACTCAGAATTCTCTGTTACACCTTTTAGCTCTAAACACACCCAGGGCATCCAAAACAGTGGGCCATGTGTAGGAGATGGGAATACCCAACCAAGACATGAGTGGCATCCCCCACCAAGGACTCCAAAGCCCCTCGCTGCTCTCTAATGTTCCTGTTCTCACTCATGCAGAGGTGTTATATCATCATAACCTTCCGGAAGATTGATTTATCTGTCCCACAGAAAATTGCTTACTTGTCATGATCTTGGCAGATAATCTGCTACTAACCTTGTCTGAAAAGTTATGGTGTCATTCACACACTGAGTTGCAATTTTTAACACTAAAATACCAAAGAGTAGGGAGGTACATCCTTCCTGCTGCAGATATGGGTTGAGTGATACACTTATTCACCAAAAAATTGTAACAAAGGAATAATACTGCCAAATCTCCATCAAAACATCAACCCCAAGGTAAAAAATACTCTGAAAGTTGTCTAACAACATACAGCATGTCTCTTCTCTTAAGTGCCATTAACTGGTTCACAGTGATTTGAGACTTCTTCCCAAACCCAGCGAGTTCTCCCAGCTGAGTCTCACACTCATCCCCTGAGCATGCTGTGAGTTTCCTTTGGCTTTTGCTGTCGGAGGAACGGCATGATGACGGGATGAGTGAGTGAATACTGCAGCAATGAGGTTACTAGAGCTATTTCCCTATGCCTGATTGGTCTTTTCTCTCAGTTCCATTAAGGGCATTTCTCTTTGTTTGTAAATGATGTGCCAGACTACAGCCTCTCCTGGATCTCAGCAGACATCCTCAGCCACTCCTGCTTGCCGCAGCGCTGATTTATGAAGCCCTTATTGGGACAGACTCCATCTATCAGAGGAATTGTTTTTTCCTCCCAGAGCCCAGTGCAGCAGATGTGATAAAGCACCTGTATAATGGCCTTTCTCAGCTGCTGCCACGGCAGGATGTGCTTTCCCACACCGTGTGTGAATTACAGCTTACACCAGCAGCCTCAGTAGGCCTGGGCAGGGAGAACAAATTACAAAAGCGAATTGTGGAGATGACAAATACACGGAATACGGCGGCTCAAACTCTTGCTAAAAAGAAATTAATTGTTTTTTGACAGCAGAGAGCAGAAGATAAAGCTTGTGTTAGACTGTCCAAAGCAAGTAACCCAGTACAGTTAAACACTGAGGCAGAGACCAGGTGCCTCTTCATAAAGACTGGATTGTAATTATTATTTCTTTTCCTACCTTGTCAGGTAGGTCTGAGAATAGTTGCTTCTGGGTTTGTCCTGCTGCATTTCTTTAGTTGGTCTCCAAGTCACTTTGCCCGTAGACACTATTGAAACTTGCTTACGTGAAAATTCAAATTTGGTCCTGCATTAGACATTGCATTGTTCAGCCAAAGACTAAATGTGTGCCACCTGAAATATTTTCAGGTGCTCCCAAAATATTTTGATATTTCAAGATTCAGCAGCAAATTTTTTTTTCAACATTGAATTGCCTACATAAATTTAACATCAATAAATGGTTTACACACTGTTTCCACCAATTTGCCTTCACACTGTACTCTTGGTAAGTAGAGTTTTCACTGCAGAAGATTCGTTTCTTTGTCTCGTGTGAAAAGACAGAGACACGAGAGAAGTTAATTTGTTAATAGTTCATCAGATTAATTAACCTGAAATACTTGATCATTGAGATATAACCTACTTCTCTACTTAGTGCTCCTTCTAGTACAGAACAGGAGTTACAGAGCAATCTTTCAACAGTAATGTATTAAATACCATAATTGTCTTATCATGTTTTCAGTTTTACAATTTATAAATAAGGTGGCAGGCATGACAGATTAATCTGCAAATCTGCCTTCAAAGAAGAACTCTTTTGAAAAGATGCAAAATACATTTGAGAATGCCTGTTCTCCCGGTCAAGATAGAACTGTAGAGTTCTGGAGTTAAAGCACCATTACTTAGTGTTTGAGAGCTTTCAGTCAGCCACAAAAAAATGAAAATCAAGATCCAACAGTTTGAAATGTATCTGAGTGAGGAATGGGAAACAAACTGCTGCCAATTCATCTGAAATGACACATTACAACAAATCAATTCCAGTCTTTGTAGGGGGAGAAGGAAGTTTTGCATTTACTACCTCTCTCCTACACCTTTGGCCCTGTATCAAGTCAGGCAATAGCCACAATTTGCATTCACTGAGAAGAACATCACCAATGTCAACTTCTTCCTATAATTCTTCATCCATTCAATTCAACTCTTATGGAATGAGACCCAGCAGTTCTGAAATCGAATATAGTCTGAAAAAGGCACCTTATGCAATTTTATTTTGTATTTAGCATCTCTATTTAGCATTTCACTGATAACTTAAGACTCTGTAGAAGATTCCCTATTTACTACAACCCTCTCATTAAGCTTATACAAACTGATATAAAACTATGTAATCTTTCCTGTGTGGCCCAAAGCACACGAAAATGTGCTAAGGCCACTAAGGAAACATTTTATCTTTGGTATGGAGTAGAGAAAAAAACCAAAGGGAGGTGGATTTGGTAGCTAAAAGCCATGGGCACAGTCAGATCCATTAACAGCTTCAGTTCATTTGTTTGGAAGGAACGAAATTGGCTTGAATGTGATTCAAATATATCTGATTTTTTTTTTTACCCATTAGAAAAAAAACAGATGAGCTTAATTGGTGACTTACACATGATTTCATGGCTTATCACACTCAAGGGAGAACAGGATTTCTAAAAGCTTAAAACCTCAGCTCAGTTAATTGGTTTTCCAAACACATACATTATTTTTAAGAAGCTGCTGCTAAGACAAGTGGCTTTAGAACAAGCTTTCAGAAGCACAAGAGCGCCTAAACATGACACCACTGGTGGTGGATCCTTTTCTGGTTTTATTTTGGAATACCCTAGACTTTATTTGATGTGTTTTGTAGTCCTGCAATTGCTCAGTGTTTTGGCATGGTTGAGCACAGGACACATAGCAATGATGTATGTTCTAGCTGGTTCCTTCTTGAGATAGAATTCTGTTTTCCTCCACTGACAGATCTTTAAATCAATACAAGACTTTTCCATCAAGATGGAAGAGAAAGTACAAGAAAATCTGCTAGCATCTGTGCTAGGCTATACAGATTTATCAAAAGAAATACTGTCTGCCAGCAGTGAAAGAGAAGAAAGTAGCATTAAAAAAAATAAATAAACACCCACCACCCGCCGCAATTATTTGTATTTTTAACCAAATTTCTGCAAGGACCACAGGAAATGCTCACTATACTTCACAAGGAGAATCTGTTTTTTTCATTTGATTATGATGGTTTTTTGCTCAGTGGATTCAAAGGAATTTAGGAATCTGCATCAGCTCACTGAATATACACAAAAAGGCAGGCAATGCCTTTCAAAATTAAAACTCCATCAAATTGCCCACACCTTTGAAGCCATTCCTCTGCCCAAGGTGTTCAAAGCCCTTGGTACTGGAAAAAAAGATTTATTGGTAGAAAGGTCTGTGTATCTCCATAATATACAGAACATTAGACTAAATGAAAACCCAACCTTTGAGACCAAGAAAGAAGACTTTGGCTCTTTGAGGAAACAAAGTGAATCCTGGCTTAGGCAGAGATGAGAGTGTTTGTAAGCAGCTAGGCCTGACAGACCTGAAGGGAAATACAAAGACTGAGGCTTGGAGGAAGGTGTGTCCCTGCTGGCTTTTAGCTCTCTTCCCTGCATGTCTCTGTACAGACAATTAACTAACAGAACCTTTTGAAGACAGCATTTGATAACAGCTCTTTCATTTGCTTGGGTGCAGCTTCT
Source organism: Polioptila caerulea (assembly GCA_013397295.1). Taxonomy (NCBI): domain Eukaryota; kingdom Metazoa; phylum Chordata; class Aves; order Passeriformes; family Certhiidae; genus Polioptila; species Polioptila caerulea. Next base: position 121,191 of record VYXF01009265.1, on the reverse strand, counting down.
AGAGCAAAGTCTCTCACAGAAAACTACAACACAAAGGTTCTCCTGGAGAAAAACACAGCAAACTCCCTACCTGAGAATTGCAAATGATGCTCTGGAGTCTGTGGGAGCAGATGCCCTTTTTGCAAAGATATTCTTGAGAAAGGCTGAAACGAGCTGGTCTAGCTAAACCTGCTGCAACCTCATTGTTAAAATACATGGAATTCTTCTTTTCACTGTTGCTTAGATCTGGTCTAGATAGCAGAGCAAGGCTATCCAAAAAATACAAGTATACTTGGTTAGGTTTGACAGTTCACCTTCAGAAGCAGTAGGAACTAAGCCACCTCTTAAATGGGGAGGTTATTCTCTGTACACCTCCCCTCTGCCTGTAAAGGCTGGGTGACCTTACAGACAAAGCACCACGAAGCACTTTGGACTCAATCCATCACATCAGTGCTCTGGCATTTCACCACACACAAAACCAAGCAGGCTGCCAATCTAAACTCAGTTGCTCACTGACCTACTCAACAGAAAGGTCATTCACCCTCCTCAAATCATCTTCATTTACACATCTGGATCACTCTGGTATTTATCAGGAGGTAATCATGGCCAAGCAGCTGAGTTATTATCCATGAATTATAGCAGCACTTCATAAGTTTCATGACTTTGATTCCTAACTTCTCCAAACTTTCCAGAGTATCTGTGTATTTTCCTACGTGTTCTTTCATACTTTGGAAGATCTCTTGGAATTGAAAATATCTAATAAAAATGTTTCAGGGAAACATACAGCTTTTTTTTCTGTAAGGGACTTCTTAAACAAAAAACATCTTTCCACTTTAAAAATTCTAGCACTTTGTGTACAGATCCTCCACATTCCTTGCTCTGTTCTGCTTTAGTCTTTTTGGGTTATATCATACTAGTGGTCCTCCTTGCAGAGATTTGCACAAGTGCACCATGATCCTACAATCAACCATTTCATTTCACTACTTCACTCTTAAGGACTCCTTTGAGTCTGCTAATATTTATTCTTTTTATGGAGTTGTAGATTTAACATAGATTTTTTTTTTATTCCTCCTGTAAATGTTCGTATTTCTTTACCACTCACAAAGACTAAAAAAAGTTCTAAAAGTTCATAAAAAATATTGCAAAAATATTGCCAATTGAAAGCTTATGCTATAAGCATGATTTCCAACACATTTTATCTAGCACTCTTATTATCTGAAATAGCCATTTTATCTGCCAGAAACATCTTGATGTCTCTGTAAAAAAAATCAGAGTTTCAAATCATATTCTTTACTCCTTTTATAAGTAGCTAGAATTCACCTAGATGTAAACATATGCATTCACTTTTCTAAAACCATCCAAACAACCCAACTTACCTTTAAGCGTTTAAAAGTGCAGACTGGAATATGTATAAGAGCATATATACTGCCATTCAGGAAGGGGAAATCCACGTTTTTCTCATACTCACAAAAGAATAATCACGTTCTTTAAGTGAAGAAAAATGATTTCATGATAGTCCCAGCAACCTTTGCATCAAGCAGTGCCCAGTCTTGAGCTGAGCTCCCTAAACAAATACATGGAAATGGCTGTGTTATTATTAGCCTTGGTTGATTTGCCTTTGCAGATCTGGTTACACTTGTATCATACAAAATCAACATTTCCATTTTTATGTTTAGTGTTCTCTCTGCCTTCAAATGTTTTCCACAGGTTTTTGTTTTCTTGTGAATTGGATATTTTCATTCCACTTAAGCACTTTAAATATCTTCCCAGACTACGTATTTATTTATCTGAAGGTGAATTTTCTTCTAGGACTGCTTTGCTTTTCTGAATAGATAATTTTCTCTGTTTTTCTATAAAGTAGAACAGTATTAATCCAGACAAGAGAATCAATTCCTCTACTACCATAGAAGTGCTGCTGTTACAAAAGAGGCAATAAAGTTTGGTGTGGTGTCTAAGTGCATTTCACATTTCATTTAATAGACACGAGCTATGGGCATACAATTTAAGGGAGTGCTACTGAAACTGAAACCTGAACCTGAAAGCCAGCCTCAAAGTTCCTTCAGGAAGCTAAACCCAAGACTAATTTCAGGTTTCACTAATTGTCTTTATTGAAACCCTCTTCCTTGCATAAAGTACATCATGTGATAATATTTATTTGGTTACTTACTGTCAATATCCACCACCATAAGTTCCCAGGTCAAATCATTTTAGAAAGCCCTTTAGAAATCCCTTAGTGTACATTCTAATTGGCAAAACAGAACCAAAATGGTTTAATCATACGGCAGAAGGCTCAGCATGGACCTTTTTGCAGGACCCAGATTACACAAAATAACACACACCCTCACAAAAGGCTCATGTGCCCTCAAACAATCTGGCTCTCTCACAGAAACACTTGGGAGAGCTGTAAAAGTAGGACAAAAATAGATAGACATTGATGTTATAACTATCACTTCCTTCTAAAGTTCTCTGAAATTATCTTCCCACACACACCAGTCCTAAAAAGTGTGATTAATGTCTTCCATCAATTATTATCTGACTGTAAAAACACTCTTCTGCCTCAGCAGCAAGAAAGATTCACCTCAATAAAACCTGAGTTCAGCCCCACAGGCTGTGCTTAGTGCACGTCACGGACAATGGTGGTATTGTAACATGATAAATCATTTTAGCCACATTCCTACAGTAAAAAGTGAACAGAAGATATTGTGTAATGCCTCATGCTTATTTCTTGTTGTGTTTGTTGCTGTTTGATTTGAACAATTTGGTAATTCATAATTAGTCTTCTGGCCTCAGAGAGATTTTACCCTCCAAAAGGGTGAGCAATGAGAAATGTAAATGGCACCAAATAAATACCACAGCAGAGGGACATAAAAGCAGTCCTTGTGATATGGCTGCTGGAAGGGGTTATATTAACAGATTGGGCTTTTCTTACTTGGTATTTTTCATGAGTTAGAGTCTGGTCTCAAAATTTGTTTACTGTAGCCAATCTGCCATCAACAGATGTGAGCATCTCCCCTCCTAGAACAAGCTTTAAACTTTCAAGAGTTTAGGTTTATGATAACACACTCAACAGAAAATTCCAACCTAGGTAGATGTTGTAGCTGCAAAGGATTAATGTTTTATAGATCTGTCAGCACCAAATATTTAACAGCAATGCCCATCAGACACTGTAGTTTTATGAAAGCAATTAGCATTTGTACAATGGTATTACATACAAACATGAAAATATTTCTCAGAAGCTCCTGTGAATGGTTATGAATTACCAAACACAACACTGCTCAAATACAAGAAGCAAGTTCAATTGCAAAACATTCCTGCAGCGTAACTTTACAAGGTAGAAATTTAAAACAAAAAAAATCCAGACATCTTTTAAAGGTTTATGGTTCAACCTCTTTCAACAAAAAGCCTGAAAAGAGAGCTGTCCCACTTCCTTAAGTCAACTAAGGAAACTGGGATTTCCATACAGACCAGTCTTGATTTCAACTATGATGACACTGGTTCCTTGCAATGGCAGCACAGCACTGCTGGTGACAATCCAGGTGTCCTTGGAGTCCCTGCTGATGACTGTGCTGCCAGGAAGGAACTAGGTATCCCTAACAGAGAAAGCCCAGAATGAACTCCCCTTCCCAAAGAGAGGACACACCAACTTTCAAACAAAGTGTCCACATCACGTTTCATTTCACTGACTCTTCAGCATTCCCAGGGTATACACCTGCTTCTCACATGTTCACTGTCAAAAGGAAAAACATTTTCTGTAATTATTTTTTAAACAGTCAAGTCAAACTAATTTAGAGAGTCCTACATATCAGTATTTTATGAATAAAACACTCATGATAGAGAATATCATCAGAGTTCTCCAGTCTGAATACCCCAACTATTTTCTCTTTGCCCTTTATTTTTCCCCTAAACTAATTTTTTTTTGCAGATTTCCAGAGGAGCAGCAAGGAGCTGCATCAGTTCACACATATTTCCTTACAAAAGTCTGATTCAGCTGCTTGATGTGGCAATGTGCTCTGAGTTGAATTTCTTCTGCCTCTTACCTTATTTAAACGTATCAACAGAACAGTTTCTCATCTGTTTTTATAGAGCAAGAGAAACTAATGGTGTAGCTCTCCCACTGAATAAACTAAATAATAGCAAGGATAAAAATATACATGGCAGCTGGATTAGAGACTGAGTGAACCCCTTCATTCTAACTGAATATTCCCCTGATGAGTCACACCACCTCTTCCCAAGGAAAACCCCACAATGGGAGAACAGCAGAAAAGGAGATCATGCAAACAAATGCTGCTCTTGGCAGACATTTCTTTCCACTCTCCTCTCTCTGGAATGGGAATGAAACAGCTGTGAACTTTAGATGATTTAGAAATCTGCAGTTTGAATTTTTTTTCAAACAAATAAGGTAAATCATTTTTGCTCAAGTGAATAACAAGTAATTCCTTTTAGGTTTTTTTTTTTCCGTATCCATTTAAGTATTTGCAGTTCTGGTGTGCCACTCTTGTCCCTTCTTTCTCTGTTCTCCTATTTCTCTCTTAACCCCTTTTTTATGTCCTTTGGCGTAACAAAATGTGGAACAGTATTGGAAATTCAATCATATTTTCTTAACCAAACATAGTGGCTTAATATTAAGATACTCTAAATAATTTGCAGATTTTACAGAATAGCAATAGATGAACTGAAGACAAAATCACAAGGTTCATGCTGAGCTCTGCTGTGCAGTTCTCTTGAAGCTACAGGGTTAGGCAGATTTAACCACAGGCTTCAAGGGAAGCAGCATTTGCTTGAGTATTTGTGGAAGGCTTTGGTTCAGACCTATTTGATGCCCTATTTAAAACACTTATCTCCTGGTCTGTGCTCTGCTAGCATCTGCATTAAAAGAGAAAACGACAAACAGCTCCCCCCACACAGGAATGTGCTGGAACATCATCACTTCTGAATTATTCCCAGCTAAACTAGGTGCATGTCATGAAAACTCCCTATATTCTAGAATAAATTTTGGCAGCTGTGTTGTTTGACACCATCCTGAACAACAGAGCTAAACTGCAGCAGGAAAAAAAATGTGGACATTTATTAGATGAGAATATCTTGCTGATTTAAAAACACAGTTTTATCACATCCTACACAGAAGGAAGCCTACCAGTGAATCCTGCTAGCTTCTGTAAATACCTCTGATTATGCAGGATTCTCATTTTACCTGTCATTCTACCCCTCAACTCGTTCTTGAGAAATGCTGTCACAGTGCTGCCCGCTGCTGTGAGACCCAGTCTAGGACAGCAATGCCTTCTGTCTGCCATTCTTCACCCCGAGACTGAAATCCTGAGTGCACTCGCTGTCTCAGGAAGGCACAGCTCCTACATGGAGCAGCTTCAGGCCGTCAGGAAAGCTCCAGCCTAGCCTGGCATCCCCAGGGGCAGCTGCAGGCACCTCCTGTCTCTGCTGCCCTGGCTGAGCTGCCAGCCCAGGGACACTGCTTTGGCCACTCGGCCTCCCCAGGTGCCCAAGGGCCTGGCTGTGCCCTGGGCTCTGTCCCTGGAGACATTTTGTAATGGCTCACACCTCTGCTACGGGGCTGGATCCTTCTCACATCTTGCAGCTCTAGAAAACTCCTTGCTTTTATCTTTAAAAGTAAATTAGTAATAATAAAAAGAGGAAAACAAAGAAAGCTGTTTTCAAAAAACTTATGCTCAGAATGCATTTTCTTTCCCAAATATAAAAGGCCACAATCTGGGAATTAAAATTAAACTGTCAGGCTCAACTGAATGGCACATCTGCATTTGAAGTGCACAGATATAGAACTTCATTCATGCTCCTTTGGCCATTTATATGCACAGTGCAAGGGAACAAATGTCAGGAATTCTTTAGGGAACTAATCAATGCTGCTGCATAATCTTTGTTTCAGTTGAGATAAATCCTCCTTCCATTTCCTCCCCTTCTACTGCAGATACCTACTCACAGTTTGTTTTGGGGGGGCTTTTTCTCAAACCTTTGGAACAAAAGCCTCACATCAAATGGGCTTTCTCAATTTCTAAGAGTTCTACCTATTACTGAAAATCCAGAATTCAAAATTGCTTATCCAAGTGTTAACCTAATTCCCTGATCAACTTCCTCTGTTCTCTCTGAATCATTCCCTTTTCTATCTTATTTTTGCTATCAGAATTCCATTACTGTATCAAAGGGATGTGAAAACAGAGCTCTAGCAATCTCTTTCTCACACCTTTGCAGTAGAACTGCAGATGGCTCTGATTCTGCCCCTGCTAAAATAATAAAAGGTAAATTGCAATATCCACATAACTCCATATGAGCACAAAATGGCAGCTTTGTTTGCTTCATCTACAAACCTGCTGGTATAATTCCATATGCACACTGATAATTAGGTAATCCTTTTAGTTTACATCTTTCACAGCTCTTCACTGTTTCATCATTTTCACTGAAAACAGCTGGTAATCTCCATCAATGAAAACTGTGTTTGGTTTAGTATTGTTATTATTTTCTGTCCAAGAGGCTTGCTAAAATATGATGTGAATCATTTAAAAGACCTGTACAAGCCAAATATATTGACATTAAAATAAAAGCAGGACCTTTTGTTTGCAGGTAGTAAGGTAAGGTAGTTGATTTACTGAAAGGCTTAGTATGCATGACAGCCCAAATCAGCTGAGAGAATGAAAACAAATTGTATTATATTGTTTGTGAGGAGAGCTGACAGAGTTAAAAACACTTTTACATGGCGGCTGTTAAAAAAAAAATCGATTAAAGAAGATTTGGTCGATTAATCTCCATAGCATTTTGGGTCTTGTTCTATCAGAGACACAAATGTAAGGGCAAACCAGGAAGGCCAGAATAAGGGAATGCACTTAGAGGACAGTGGACTCCATTGGCCAGGGGAAGAAGTAAGCCTTTACTCTCTTAGATTAAACTCTCTTAGATTGCTGTTGCTCCTGCCATGATGTGAAAATTCATGAATAGTGAAAATTCACATTAAATAGACACTATTTTACTTACTAAATTATACACTCTTCTACACATAACTCATAAAGCAGATTCTACACTTTTATGCAGAAGATTCTACTGAAATTCAGAATGCTACACTTTTTTTATCATACCCAAGTTCCTAAACTATCTATTGGTAGAGAGTTTAAAGGGATGTTATAAAAGGTAATCCAAACTGAACATATACACACACATATATATGTAGTTATGCACACAGTCCAGATGTAAAGTTCTGCCTCCCAGCTAATAACAATGACACTTTTAAAGGTTTTAATCCCAGGAAGGTGTGAGATGTCTGCTGGGAGCTGGCATTCAAAGAGGGGTGGGTAAGCACACGCCCATGGGGGCAGCTGCAGCTAAAGCAGGTGAAGAGGAGGGAGAGGGATTCTAAGGGACAGGTGAGCTCCTGGCACCACTGCCTGTCTCAGTCACTACCTAACGGGGTAGAGAATCATCTGAATTTCCTCTGAAGAGCCTGACTGAGCACTCCAGGGAGCTGACTGACCCACCCACATCCCCCTCTCGCCTGGGAACAAGGAGAGAGGCAGCAGCACTGGAGTCACCAAGGAGGCACCGGGACCCTTCAGTCTCCCTGTGGCTATTACACTAAGACTCTGAATTAGGATAGTTAATTTGCATTAAATAATAAACTCACTGGATTTGCTCCTCCTCACAGCCCACTGCTTGATAAGCCTTTCTCACATGTGAACTGAAGACACCCTCTGAGTGTGGGAGTAGAATGTGATGGTGAGGGAGTTCCTCACTGGAGCTGCTCTCAGCAGGGACGAGCAGGAACACCAGATGCAAGCAGCAGAATCAGACCCATGTGCTTTGTGTACCTATTTGTGACCTGTCCCATGGACAATATTAACATAAAGTTTTTCTTTCTGAAAAGTGAGAATACCACTTCTCTTGGAGCTTTCTTTTGTCTTATCGATCACATTATTACTCCAGGCCAGTGCTTCTGATATGGATGCTTAAAAAACCTTCACATTACAGTTTCACAGAGGAATACAAACCTGCTTATGAAATTAAATATACCTAAGGATTCTGTATACTTGCTTCCTCCCCTGCTTAATTGACGATTCTTTTTGTTGTTTTCCCCAAGGAGATCTCAACACGACGTGTTTGAAGGTATTATTTTTGCTTTGCTCATACCAGCCAAAAAGCAAATGCATCTGTCTCTATGACTTTTTTTCAGTGTCCTCCTTCCACAAAGATGTGTTGTAAGAAATACAATTTTTTACTTCTGTTTCCAGAATCTCATTCTCTAGATATGTAAGGGGGAGCCACAATGAATGTACCTCAAGTGCAAAGAACTTAGTGTACAAAACTGCCACACTCCTGCTAGATACATCCTCAGAGAAAAACTCCTCTGGCACAAAGCTTGTACAGCAGCCCCACTTTACCCCTTCCAGATATTTGGGCAGGAAGAGCAAGTTCCCTGGGTAGATGATCTGTTTTCCAGCTTTCCAAGTCTCTAGCTCAAAATGCAATTTGTGAGCAAACTCCTCTATTTCAAGGATCTATAGAATCACAGAGGTGGAAAATGTCAGTTCCCATTTTTCCTCGGTAGTCTGCCACCATGGAAACCTGTAACACCCTAGAATTACTGAGTTATCAGCTATGTGTTGGGTAAACTTCCAACAGGTATTTGTTTGGTTTTATCCAGCTCAGCTTCTCTCTCCCTTCAGCTGAACACTGTTTGCTTTCTCTCTTTTCCGCTTTGGTATAAAACCTTTCAGGCAGTTCATGGTTAATAAAACCCACCAGTGGCCACACACCCCACATGAACACATCTCCTCCTCTGCTGGCACACCTAGACTCAGGATAAAGTTTAGATTCATCAGGTCTGACCAGCTGCTACCGAGGGAGCTCAGCAGCCCCGTCCCAGCCCGGTGCCTGCCCAGCACCTTCACAGGCTGTCGGTGCCGGCGCTGGGCACAGGGAGCCAGAGCTCTCCTCTGCCCAGGGAAAGGGCTCCAGTGTGGGCACAGGGCACAGACAGAGCAGCAGGCAGGGAAGGTCGCCAAGCAATGGTGCTGCTTGAACTTGAAATTTCCCTGCTTTATCTTCTTTCCGACTTCAGACTACATCCACTGTAGAGAGGCTTTAATTACTTTGAGTAAGGCAGGCTTCTGTTGCTCTTTTTCTGGGGTGAAGAAGGGGAGGGAGAGTTATCTTTTCAGCAGTGCTGCTTATCTCACAAATACATTAAACTACTAGCTGTGAAATTGCTTGAAAAAATGCATCTCGTGTCACTTAGGAATCACCTTTCTGGTGTGAAGGAAAAGACAAGAGGTGGGAAGGGTGTTGGAGACGCCATCTCTAGAAAATGTTTCACTACAAAATGTTTTTTTTTTACCAGAGGAGAATTTTGTTCTGCAAAAATCTGCCTGAAGCAGAATTTTTGTGCTACAGGAAGGTCACAAATGTAGACATGGATAGTCAGTAAAAGACAGGTTTTACAGGAAGAGAGGGAGATGCCATTTCCAGAACGGCATTGTTGCTTAGTGAAATCCAACCTTCCTGCACTGTCCTTGGGAAGAGGCTCGCTGTGCCTCAAGCTCCTCCTCTTTGGAGTATCCAATGCCTAAATCACACCCACTACAACCTGCCCTGACCCTTTGCAAGGATGGGAAGGGAAGGGAAGGGAAGGGAAGGGAAGGGAAGGGAAGGGAGCATGGTGCTGGACACAAGGAAGGACAGTAGCAGAGAGAGAAGAGGGTGTAATGTTTGGACCCTGGTTTTCAAATGGCCATAGGCCTGTCTGGGCCTTTCTGGGGAAAAAAAAATTGCTTGCAGAGAGAAAAATTTTAAATGGATTACTTTGCTTCCAAAATTGATCCAGGTTTCAGCAAGTTTTCAGATTTACAGGAAGTACTTTGTCCTTCCATGAGATGCAAAAAAACTAAGCTAAAACTAAGCTATAGTGCTATCCCTGTAGCAAGATGGGGACATCATCTGTTTCTCCTTTTCTCCCATAAATACCCACTCAAGGTAATTTCTAAATTCTGAAAAATTTTATAACAGCAGTGGTACAGTGTAAATTTATATATACATACACACAAACACACATTGTGTGTGGGTAGAGAGACCATTTGAGCATCTGATGTTCATCTCACAGCTGAAAACTAGAATACCATAAAACTAATATTATTAAGATGCCAGATACATCCTTCTTTTGCACTGTATCACAAGAAAGGAAAAAAATAAAGCTCTGGTGGAAGGAGGCAGACACTGAAGGAGCCAGGAGGAGAGAAGAACAACTGTGCTCCTTCCTGTTCTGACAGCCCAATGACACAGTGCCAGGCTCTGGTGGCTCGTGGCCCAGGACGGCTTGAGAACAGATGCAATAAAGCAATATGTTCCTTTCTGAAATTAAGGAAACTAAGGGAAAAGGGAAGCAAAAGGAAATGAAGCTCAGATCAGAACTTCCTGACCTGCACTTTCTCCACAGGGCTTAGTCTTTGAAATCTACTGACAGAGCTCTACTAGTTTCAAAAGGATTTGATTCAGAGCTTAAGCAGAAGGAAAAAATGGGTGGCATGGTGCAGAGCTCACTGGCATCACAGCTCTGCAGAAATGCACAGAGCTTGGCCTGGAGCTGCATGTGCTTATCAAATGTTCTCCTTCCTTGGATTGCCCTTGAGACATGTTCTATCCAGCAGGACACATGAAAAGATTTAAAATATGGTTTAATTTACACATATTTGACAGAGAACATAAATGTTCTTCCAGAAGATTTGTGAGTCAAGTAGTGCTTTTCCTCCCCCTATCTGGAATAAAAGAATATTTCCTTTTTATCCTGGCAAAATGTTCCTGCAAGAGCATTTTATAAACTCTGCATATTATTTGAAAATTTGTGCTGTCTTTTTTTGTTTTACAAACACAGTTATAACAATCAAGATTTCTTTCCTCTTTTAAGACTGGTCTTGCTGTGCAACAACCATTCCCAGTATCTCACATTCATATTTCACTGTTTCATAGCTAGAAAGCATTTAATTTTTCTTTCTAGTAGCAATTTACTTTGATATTAAAATGTCCCTCAAAGTCTCTGCAACTAAAGTCGTTATGAAGTTCCCAATATTTATGTGACTTGATATCAAAAGAATTTTCACCAAACAAACAAATCTCATTCAAAGTACCTCTTAGTCCAGTTTTAGTCTAGTTTTATGTTTCTCATATGGTTAAAATAGCTCCCTGGAACTTCATACCTCATTCTGTCTGGAAGATAACCCAGGAATACTCCCTCCCTCCCCCAGAATAACCTTTGTGAAATACATTGAAATAATAAATGATGCACAGACCCCATTGTGTATTCAAACACCCCAAGCTCTCCCTTAAGCAAGGTTTGTAAGGGTGACATACTGTGTGCACCTAGCTTGTGATACTTCCAGAGGACACCACGCTGCAGGCAAAGTACAAAATAACAAAATACAGGGTCAAGGCCAAGAAACCACAAGGAAAATGTAAAGGTTCAGGATGCATTTATGTACTTGCAATGAACGTTGTAGTAAAGTACTAAAATTTGTAACCTTCAGTTTGACAAAACCATCAGGGAAGGTTTTTAGGGTTGTCAGAAACTCCTCCAGAGCCTGATCTGAACACCATGTGAAACAAACCCAGCAGCAGAATTATGGACTCCAGTGAAGACAAGCAATGGAAGCAGAGCAGAGCAAACAGCAAGGCTCCCTCAGCATTCCTGCATGGACTAACATCTCCAGTGGCAGATGGACAGGCAGTGGGGGCTCTGGAAGGGTCCAGTAGGCTGAAGGAGAAATTTACAAATTTTACAAATGTGACGAACAAAAAGGCTTGACCAAACCTGCTGCTATGGCCTGCTTACACATGAAGTTGAAGTCTAGGCTAAGGGAAATCAAATGCCTCCAAGGCTACCAGTGAAGCAAAAAATTACATTAACTGTACAGCCTGAAGCATATTTGTTAGTATTTAACAAATTATGTGCTTCATTTAAATACCACTGCTAGTAGCCAAATAAATTAAAATCACCTCATTAGGCTTTACATCAGTTAAAAAATTAAAAGAGGCTTTTCTTACCTCCTGTCTAGGTGTCTTCCTGCTTGTACAGTCAGTGTCAGTAGGGACTTGTGTCACAGAGGCCTTTTTCCATATAATTTGTCTCTGGGCATCCTGTCCCAAGACAAGGCACACGTGATTTCAGAACATTGCCACAATTTCACACTCAAAATCATGATCATTGTAGCATCTGAAATGGAACTGACTGGAGCACTTGCAGCTCTGCAGGCACACGTGCTGTACTCTGGTCAGAAATGGGCACAAGCAAACCTCCAGAACTGACTGCATTTCACCAGCAAGCTGCTACAAAATATGGGTAAAGCCCTGCATGGGGGAAACAGGGAGGGGTGGGACAACCCTTCTGGCATCCTGTCCCGCACATCTCTCACAGCGTGTCTTCGGGCAAGCTGTTTCATTCTGGGTGTGGCACCTAATGGCTTTGGAACTTGGAGACAAAGACACTCTGGGCCCAGATTCAGATCATCTCATTTTCCCCCAAATTCCACTGTAAAATATTTTTCCAGATACACGTTTCTGAAGATCTTTGGCCATTCACAGGTGCACAAAAACTGAAATAGAAGATAGGCTATTTGAATTTAAACCTTTAGTATCTTAGGCCAAGTCTTTGATTTATGGAAAAGAAACACACAGTACAAGCCACCTGTGACTGTAAGTTCACATGACCAGAGTTAGGGTGTCAGCCTTGTATGTCTCTCCCTAAAGGACAGCCCTTTTCCAGCAGGATAGATAGCAAACAAAGACACTTTGTAAGTATTTGCAACATTTGGCCAATTCAATTGTAGAAATAATGGAAAATCAAGGAAAGACAAATTCTTTTATTCTTATAAACAGTTCATTCTCCCTGTAAGGCAATTTGGAAAAACCAAGACTTTTGAAACCTGCATCATGTAATAGGCATGTCAGAAAAAAAAAATTACATTTTCTAAGTGAAGCACTTCAATTTTTAATTCAAAGTGTTATTTTTAGGATCAGGTTTAGCTCATTCAATTAAAAAAAATTATTCAATCAAAAAATCTTTGCTAAATTCTTAGTATTTATGTTTTAGCATGGAAACAGAAACATTTTCAGTTCAGGTCATCCAGTAGCAACTTCTGTAGAATGGTTTGGAAAGCCCTGCTCAGGAAATATTTGAAAACTTGCAGAAGAATTCTCTAACTGCACTGCAGAAAAAAAAAGAAAAAAAAAGAAGGCCACATAACACATCATATATAACTACTACCAATATGTCTCAACATTTAGAAAATATTTAAATATTTTAGATTTTCTATTCCTAAGTGCCGATTTCCTGTTGAAGCTAACAGGATCATTTGCATACTTCTGATTAAATGTCTTCCTAAAGGCTTTGCCAAGTCAAGGTACATGAAGTAAATGATAATGAGAGAAAGCTGTTGAATAACTTGACAATTATCAGAAACTTCTCTGAATAAATTACAGGAACACTTTCACCTGCTAATACCATTTTGGCATGAAAGTCTTTATTTGAAATAGTTCCTCCTCCATAATGAATTTGACTTGTGATGATGATTGGTACCTCCTGTCCTTGCATTTTAGCCTTCCTCTGAAGTGGCAATAACCACTTACAAGGTCCTGATCAGTCTGACACCAAGCCAGTGGTGAGGAATGAGGGACACAGACTTCCACCATCAGCAGCAAAAGCAGTCAAGCAAAACAACATGGAAAAGATGCTTGGCAATAACAAAAACCAGCAGGAATAAATCAGCTAGCTATACCCTCAATGATTCCAGGGAAGGTAAGGCACCAGTGTTAACTCCTTGCTAGTTTACTGGTCCAGGTGCATGCAGCTATTTCCCAGGAGTGGAAGAGTGTTGGTGCTCTGCTTGCTCCACTGTGGAAACCTGTTGTAAACACAAAGCTACCAAAGGTATAGAAAATTTCACACCACTGTGATGTAGAATTAAGTTCATTATGGCTTTAATTAGGCAATTTCTGAAATGTGACACTGGAGTTACCAATAAAGTGTTATAGATCACTGTCTTTTACACTTCAGACATTTGAAGTGCAACAGTGATGTTGAAAGAGTCACATGTCTGTTAAACATAACACCTCCCACAGAATGTTTAATTTTCAGTTGTAACTCTCTACCTTTGCTGTTATTTGGTAAGCCTAAATTGTCCCTATCCAAAGTACCTATACAGCCAGTCCCATTTCAGCAGAATTCCACTGGTATGTTATACAAATATTATACAAATATGGATTTTGGAGACATTATTGATGTTAGTCAGTTCTTCAGAATATTGCATTCACAGCAGAGAACGTATGAAAAACTAAGCACACAGTATCAGTGCATGCTGTGAAATTACTCTTGTACTGAAGCAAAAGCTGGTGCTAAGTCAATGATAAAATCTGTTTTCACTGCTTCTAAGGCCAAAGGGAAAAAGCCATGGAAGCAGCACTGGAAGATTTGGTAGGAAGTTTGGTAGGAAGTAACCCATCCTCATGTTCTTCAAGGAGTGATGGCCAAGCTGTCCCCCAGAGATTACCCTTTCATGAAGCTCTTTCAAGCTGCAGCTCAGAGCACACGCCCACTTCTTACCCACCACTGCCACCCTGCCCTAGTGACCTGCAGAACTCTGCAACTGTGCCTCCAAAGCCACAAGTCCTCACCCTTCCCTTTGCCAAGGCAACACTGGAAAAACATCACAGATTCTGGTGCATTTAGGCAGCACATGTGGGATGGAATAAGTCAGAGTACTTCCCTCTACATTCACATTGGCAGCACTCCCTTCCCATCTGGCAGGGAGACAGCCACTATCCCAACAGTAACCCTGCTTTGGGGCAAGACTGCAGGAGCACTGATAACCCCAGGAGAGGCCACAGGCCCACCGTTGATGTGTCACCACAAATAAATGCAATTAAGGAACGTCATCCTTTTCCCACAACAGTACAAGTCCTTCCTAAATTCATTCTCTCACTTTCTGGCAGCCACCACTTCTTTGGTGAGAAGGCCTTCTCACTCTGTACACAGCAACAAAACAAGGTGTCAAAGAGGAAAAG
Organism: Polioptila caerulea; assembly: GCA_013397295.1. Taxonomy (NCBI): domain Eukaryota; kingdom Metazoa; phylum Chordata; class Aves; order Passeriformes; family Certhiidae; genus Polioptila; species Polioptila caerulea. The sequence continues at coordinate 106,152 of VYXF01009265.1, read as the reverse complement.
GTGAATCCCCAGTGTATGTGACAACAGCAAGAAGAATTTAATCTGAATCACACGCTCTGCTTGGCTTTACACACAGACAGAAATGAAACCAAGAATCCTGGATGGTTTTAACCAGAGAACTTAGGAATGTTCCCATAAATAGGTTCAGGGCAGGGGAAGTTGGATCTGCATTGCTCCAATGGGCCCTCAGGATCACAGTCACAATCTCTGTATCCCTACCTGACCTGGGAGTAGAGCTCTGAGCCGGGTCTGCAGGGGGCTTTGAGTAGGACCTGGTGCAGCACCAGAGCCACGTGGCTGCCCCAGCCTCCCTCTCTGCTCCCACATCCCTGCCAGGATGCACAAGAACCTCCCCGTGCCTCCACAGCAGGCCAAAGACTGTGCACCACTTACAGAGACCACAGTGATGAGAAAAAAGCAAAAAGGGGGGAAAAGAGGGGTGTAAAAGAGGAAAGGAAAAAAGAGATAAAAAAACTAAAACAGGCGAAGAGATAAGAGAAAAGTAAAAAAAGGAAAACAGAAGGAAAAACAAATCAAGGAAAAAAGAGAAATGTATATGAAAAAAAAAGACAAGAAAAAAGAAAGGAAGCAAAAGAAACAGCAACAGAAAAAGGCCAATATCCTTTCAAACACGGGGATGAGAGGTTAACTCTGGAGATCAGAAGGGGGGACTAGAATAAAAAGGAAAAATTAAAAATGAACATGCAGTGTATTTCTAGTAGCATATGCAAAACAAACACCATTTTTCATGCTCCTAAAAAGACAGATAAGGCCATCCCCAGTGGCTGCTGGAGTGAAAGAAGGGCAGCTGGACTGCAGGGTTACTATAGCCATTAGCACTTTGGCCAGTTGATGAGAAAGCACTTCATACCCAAACATGTATGGCCAAGCATTAACTTAGAGCCTGACTTTCATCTTTCATTTCAATGTGCTGAATTATTAATGTCATCCTAGTCAGGAGCTAAATTTTTTTTTTTTTATAAGTCTCTATATAATGTCAAGTTGTTACATAATCTAAAAGCATTCAGGGCTCTGTTGCAGCAGCCTTCCTAAGGAGGCTCATGAAAACAGGCTACCTCAAGTGCAAAATAAACTTTTATCTCAGGCAGTTACCATTCAGCCCCAGAAGAATTGCAGGAAGCCAAACAGCGTACACTTGAGGTGCCTGGAGGCAAAGGCAGTGCTCTGGGAAGTGTGGGAAGAGGGAAGGGGGACACACTGAGAGCAGTGGGTGGATTCAGCGTCCTCAGAAGGCTGAGATGCAGATGGAGACAGCTGTCTCTTGAGAGGAACCTTCCTCCAAAGCCACGGGTTTGTAGAGGGAGGCCGGGCCAGGGCAGTGTGACAGCAGCAGGTGCAGCACGGCTGGGGCACTGCCTGCACTGCACTCCCTGCCCTGCCTGCACTGCCCTGCCCTGCCCTGCCCTGCCCTGCCCTGCACTGCCCTGCCCTGCCCTGCCCTGCACTCCCTGCACTGCCCTGCCCTGCCCTGCCCTGCCCAGCCCAGCCCTGCCCTGCCCTGCACTGCCCTGCCCTGAACTGCCCTGCCCTGAACTGCCCTGCCCTGAACTGCCCTGCCCTGCCCTGCCCTGCCAGCCTGAGCCCTGCCTGCTGCACAGGCACCCTGCCCCGATGCTGGAGGCAATCCCCTGACTCTGCTAATGCCTCATACCGAACCACTCTGCTAAACCCGGCCAAAGGGGCTGGAGAAGCCTGGGCAGGGTCAGAAGCTGATCAGGCAGTTGCAATCCATGATCTTTATCCATTACAGAAAACAGTAAGGTCTTTGGTTTAGGGAGCAAAGACACATGACTGCGAAGAGTGGAAGCTTAAGCTCTATTCAGAGGGTTACTGTTGCCATGTCAACACACACAAAAAAAAAATTGTTTACCCCTGGCACTGCTTAAAAGGCTTGAAAGTATTCAGTGCTGAACAGGACTGCCTCTTTCTTTCTTCATCTATTTGTTTTACAGATTAGCACAAGACAAACCAAATATATAAATTTCATTCCAAATGTAAAAATATTACATGCCTAGAGGGAAAGAATCAAATGAATGTGTTTACCTTAACTCTGCAATTTGAAAAAGCAAACTTGAGAAGAATTAAAAGCACATGAAATGGGAAGTGTGCCCTTTAAATACCAGCTTCTAATTGCAGTGATGTGAATATGTAAATCTAATTATGCATATTTAAGGATTAGGTATTTTATTAAAACTGCCTTGATTTAAATTGCATTATCAGTCCTTTTATTAAGATTGTTAATCAATTTTCTTTCTGGTATTTGTTAATAAGAACTGACAAAATACCAGAGACTTACCATGTCTAAAGCCATTGCTGCAGTGCTTCTACACACCAGCTGGATGAACACCCTAGTGCTCAGCTCCAGCATATAACAACACAGTCCATCAGAGGGCTAAAGGAAAACTTAATTTTAGCTGCACAAAATAATATTTCTTAGAGTCTTAAGTGCAAGATATAATCCCACTACAAAGGGTTTTCAGAAATGTAGCCTTTCTCTCTAAACTGGGAGGCACAGGTCAGCACTAATTGCAGCCCCCTGTCCCCCTGCCCTGCTAATTGCAGCCCCCTGTCCCCCTGCCCTGCTAATTGCAGCCCCCTGTCCCCCTGCCCTGCTAATTGCAGCCCCCTGTCCCCCTGCCCTGCTAATTGCAGCCCCCTGTCCCCCTGCCCTGCTAATTGCAGCCCCCTGTCCCCCTGCCCTGCTAATTGCAGCCCCCTGTCCCCCTGCCCTGCTAATTGCAGCCCCCTGTCCCCCTGCCCTGCTAATTGCAGCCCCCTGTCCCCCTGCCCTGCTAATTGCAGCCCCCTGTCCCCCTGCCCTGCTAATTGCAGCCCCCTGTCCCCCTGCCCTGCTAATTGCAGCCCCCTGTCCCCCTGCCCTGCTAATTGCAGCCCCCTGTCCCCCTGCCCTGCTAATTGCAGCCCCCTGTCCCCCTGCCCTGCTAATTGCAGCCCCCTGTCCCCCTGCCCTGCTAATTGCAGCCCCCTGTCCCCCTGCCCTGCTAATTGCAGCCCCCTGTCCCCCTGCCCTGCTAATNCCCTGCCCCCCAAATTGCAGCCCCTGTCCCCCTGCCCGGGCTGACAGCCCCTGTGTGATGGCTGCTGAGAACAGCCCTGCAGTTTTGCTGCACTGCACTCACCCCCGAGCACGGGGCACACAGGTCACCTGCACCCACTGCCTGCCTGGCTCACAGCACAGCTCACCCCGAGCAGCTGCCCCAGCAGAGCTCACCGCTTGGGCTTCAGCTTCTGGAAAGGCAACTGGGCTTCAGTGGACAGAGCAACTGCTCCTCCAACCCAGCACTGCTTTGTCCCAGGGCCCAGCCCAGCTCCACTGCTATGGACAGACTGTAATACGCTTGTCTAAATTGTTCTCTGAATTTGACTTCAGCACCCTGTCACTGATCCTTACAGCACCCTCCTCATAAGATCAAACCACCCTTTAATGCTTACTGTTCCCTTCTGTGAAGGCATTGATGCACAGAACAGGTCAGGTGGAGAGCAAAGGAGACACTGTATCACTTCAGACAATCAATGCCCATTATTTTGCTTTACAGAAAACATGCCCAAAGAGTGTGCCATTTCTTCTCACTCCCAACTACTGAAATGCAAGAGATCTGCAACGAGAAATCTGTAAACAAATTGTTTCTTCCTGAACACCGTGTCATTTGAAAACAAATGCTTTCCCTCCATTCTTTCTGTGACTTTTTGTTTTCCAGAACAAGACAAACTGCAGCTTTCTAATGAGAGCAACACTTCCACATGCATGCAGACCCATACAGCCAGTATATTTTTGTAGACTACCATCAGCTTTGTAAGCTTTTGCAACTTAAAATGAATATTGAGCCTACTGAAGTGCATGGCAAAGCCCCAGTACAAGAGTTAGGAGATTGCATGAGAATTTGAGCTTTTACTAGAAATTACATGTGGAGAACCTATACATGCCAGAAAAAACCTACTCTAAAATAACAAGGGAAATGGCAGGAAACATAAATGTGCTATTATGGTACGTAAAATTTCACTTTGTAGGGCCTATTACCATCAGGACTGGCTTTTGAATTCTCAACATTTTCTGTTTGGCAATACTGAAAAAGGGTGAATTATTCAAACTGAAAAAATATCTCAAATGAGACCAAGACTAAGAAACATACTATAAAGTGGGGAGGGGAGGTGTAAATATAACAGCAAAGTAAAAGATAGATTGTGTTTATTTCATGTTTGGAAGAAAAAATTGGGTGCATCTTAATTCAATCCAAACCATTTTGCCTCTCTCAGAAGAAAATGCTTAAAGGCAACCTTTCTGAAAGTTAAAGGATTTCACAGACTGTTAAATTTCATCTTCTGAACATTGTTTCCAGAACACTACACCAGCAGTACTGAAATTCTCAACTTGCTCTTTCACTGAACTAATTACTAGACATATTCCAAGCATCCATGCACAGTTCTTTGAATCAAAGGTGCTCAATACAATTCCACAATCATTTACATGAACAATTCATCTTTTGCAGTCACATTCAGTTTTATAGAAAGGTATTTATCCTTGCTCTGTAATTTAACTACCAGAGCCCACATAGAAACAGTAGAGGAAATCTGAAATAAATTTTATTGTTGACTATTTTTGACAGTTAATGCACAGACACAGTTCCCATGTACATTTCTAAACTGGGTGAAAATGGTAGTGAGATCATGCACTAAAACTCTTGGTGTGGGGCTCTCCCTTCACACCACAGGAACAAAGAGTGACTAAGAAAAATGGAGAAGAGACCAGAATCAAGATGGGAAACATGAAACACACAGGGTCCTAGTTTCTGCTAAGGGACAAAGCTCCACATAAAACCCAGGCTTTACTTCTCAAACTTGAGGAACTCTGGCACTTGGAAACCCATGGGACAGCAAAAGAGAAACAGCACATGGAGCATGCAGGCACAGCAATGAGACACACATCCCTCCCCAAAAACTTGCACATCCTTTCAAGGGTTTCAGAGCCTTTGGCTCAAAACTGGCTGTGGATAAAGGAGCAGAGAAATGCCTGTAAGACTGCCCTTCACACTGGCTCCAGTTCTAAGTCAAGGACAGGAAAGCTCTGTTTACATCTCCATCACCTTGAAGTCTTCAGACATTTCCTGGCAGAGCGAACACGGGCATTTGTGAGTCTCCTCTCCTGATGTGGCTTCTGCTGCATTCCTGTGCCTCTGCACGAGTGTCCAGGCCAGGTGACCTGCTGCTAAAGGGGGTCCTGATGCCTTGTCCCCATGGACACTGACAGCTACTTGGATAACAGTACATGGGAACAAAATTTCCTTTAAGATCCTCAGTTATACAGGAATTCCAAGGTTAAGGCAGACTACAACAGGGTTTTGTAAGGAGATCATTATTTGGAGGTTCTATACCATACTAGAGGAGATCAAGATTTTGGTTCTTTTTGGTCCTCCTCATAACCCAATAGTTTGGGGAAAAAAAAAAAAAAAAGACTGACTTATTATGACAGATGTCAAGTCAGGAGAGAAAAATTATTCTGACTAGGCCAGAATGCCATATCAGAAATAATATGCTAGAGTTTATAAGTTGAAATATCTGAGGGAAAAAAAAAACCAACAGCCCACCTTATCTCACACTTTATTTTTAAAACACTGTATTGACCAAATTCCTCCCTGAATCATAAAGAGGGCAGAAACAATCCTACAAATTACTGCAGCACCAAAGAAGTCAGATCATATTGATTGGACATTTCATTTTTGCATGCATATGAGCCCACTGCTTGGCCCACTAAGTTTGCATCTTATACCTTCCAGAGATACATGGCTGCTGGAGGGCAGCTTTGGGTTTTGTTTGCTCCTATAATCCCTTTGCCAGATGGTCTCTCTGAATCCAGGTGGTAGATGGGAACTTTGCAGCTCTGCTCCTCCATTCCTCTTGGGGATACTCAGGCCTCTCGGAGACAAAGCTCCCCCTCATCAGCAACAGAGATTTTGTTCAAAAAGGTGTGGACAGTTCAGACAGGGACAAAACCCAGGTGTGCAGTAAGATCTGAAAGATTACCTGTACTCAGCAGTTCGCCAGTGATCTTGACTGCAAAAACGCCTGGTTGAGTGGAGAAGAGTCTAGCACAGTTTTGCTCCGAACAGAACTGTAAGAGAGGCTTGGGTGGAAGGTGTTTTAGGTGCCTCATGCAGCCCTTGCCACAATGGCACCAGAAGAAGTGAAAAGTGCATTGGTATTTGAGGGGCAGGGTTAGGGCCAGCAGTGTCACACAGCTCCCACTTCCTGAAGCTCCCCTTGCCTTTCTCCCTGACCTTCAGACCAGTGCACAGCCACCATGTTGGCATAGTTCTGATTCAAATTTTTACCCAAACTGATTAGGATATTCTCAATTCACTGCCCTCGAATGCAGCTGAATTAAGACACCAGGGTAATAAATGGGCTGCCATATTAACAGTGATGTGTCTCCCTGGTCCACAGAGTCAACATCAGACCAATTTTCATGTGGAACTCATACTGTCACTAGACTTCACCGCCATTAAGAACCAGTTAAACATTAATTAATAGGCATTTAAACTTACTAGGACGTGTTTAGTGAAAATTTCTCCACTGGCAGAATAGTAATTGGCTTTCTAAATTTCACAGATCTCTTAAAAATGTTTTTTTTCCATCTGCATGGCCCATTGCTCCACCATTATAATGTACAGTTCATTTGGTGATCATGTACAGACAGACAGACAACTAATTTATTCCTTCTGATGCCTTGTTTGAAAGTTCCATTTAATGTGATCAGTTCCTAAGAGAATAAAGAATTTAGCAGGAGGGAAAAAAAAAAAAAGGAAACATTTCTCATGCTTAAAAGAAATTGTTAATATTCAGAAACTCACTGACATTCCAATAGCAGTAGTCATTTTCATGGCCTCTCTCCAGGAGTGAAAACATAATGAAAATTTAAGTCTGCTGTTCCCTGCTTCATGCTACTGTATCTCCTTATTTTAAAAAATCAGTACAGGCTATTAATCATTTCACCCCATATCCAAAGACTGTGAATACCTTAAAACAAGAGCTGTAAAGGTCTGGAAAAAAAAAAAAAAAACAGAGGGGGAGAGAAAGAAAAAAATCCAACCCACCATAATTAGGAGACAGACATTTCAAACTGGTACTTAAATTACATGCTGTCTGCCACATCTCAGCCTCTTCACTCAGTTGAAACACACGAAACAGCCACAAAGAGTATGATTATTTCTGTACCCTTACTGACCAGCCCAGGAGCATAAGAAAGAAAGATAGGATTTTATTCAACAATCCAGAGCTCTTCCTTGTCCTTTTTATCTTAGCTTTCTTTCCCCTTAGCTTTTATATACAAGATATAAAAATAAACAGATTCATAAAACGCTGAACAAAGTCAGCTTCCTTTTGCCTTCCTGCAGACCCCTTTTCCCAGGCTCAATCACTCAAGACACAAATGTGGCATGTCATAGCCCTGAGTTTAGTGCAGAGCTGACCAGAGGAAGAGCAGCTTCAAGAGCCAGGAGGAGAAATGCCATCCTGTGCCACGCCAAATGCTGCTCATGGCCGCTACTGGCGAGCCCTTGTGCATCTCACACAGTCTGGGACACCAGGCTGGTGCCCACAGCAGGCCACACTACACCCCCAGTAAAGGCAGACAGCACCAACTCCACTGAGCACAGGGCAGTTGTATCACTTTAGACCACAGTGATATTTTCATTACAAACATCAATAACTAAAGGCTTTTTTAAAATCCTGTTTATCAGGCCATCTGCCACTCTGTAAGTGCAGATATAGAAACACTACCCTGGACCTTGTGGGATTAGATTATATTATTTCACCTCAGAAGTTTTCACCACCAGTTGAGACCAGACTCAGTGACCAATACCACTGTGACCATCAGAGAGCTCCCAACATATTTTTTACAAGTGCTTTTATGGAAGAGCAATGTGTGCTCTTGAAATGTTGTATTCTCTGAAATTGCACCAGGTTCAACAAGAAGCCTTAAAATAATTGCATTTCTAGTGCTAACTTTTACTGATTTTCAACACAAAACCTACTTAATACCAAAAGGAAAGAAAAGGCCACACCATTAAAAAGGTGACTTGCATATTCACAGAGACACCATGACCTCATCAGAGTAGAATCTTTAATTTAATGCTGCCTTTACTTCGCATGTAACACCAGCAAATTGAAGCCTTCACGTTTTAAACAATTATTGATTTGTCTGATTTATGAATACAAAAAAAGCTAAGTAGTGAAAATGCTATTTGGGCTGACTGAATTTGGTCTTTAGCTGGAAATGCTTCCACCCAATACAGGCAAAGCCTGCCCTCTAGAGCACTCTGTCCCTCGTTGTGAGAAACCCGTCTGTGCCAACCGACCTGTACTCGGGATCTAGCAGAGAAAAGCCAACTTGTGTGATTGCTTCAGTTCTTTCTCACATAAAAGTGACAGGCTTTTCAGTTACAAGTATTCGAGTCTTTGAGCTAGAGAAGTCTTCGGGTTCAAGGTTAAATCACAACAAATCCCCAGCTGCGTGAGAAGGGACATGAGCAAAACCCACTGCAGGAACCCGAAAACGCTGCTTTAGTTCCACTGGAGCCACCTCTGCAAAAGAACAAAAGGAACTTCCTCTCTGAGGCTCACCAAAGCTGCCAACCGCTCTCCAGCAGCCAGATGTGTGCAAAGAAGGCATGAAACTCCCACAGGTACAAACCTGTGCACACTGCCAGCTGAACGCCGCTGGCAGAGTCTCAGTGAGGGCACTTGCTGCGCTGCACACCGGGGTAAGGGCTCTGCTTGTCACACTGACAGCACAGAGCACTGGCACTCAGTCCCACCCCCAGCTCCTGCCTGCACTGGAGAAGCACTGCCTTGGCTCTTTGACAGAATGGCCTTGCACCCAAGCAAATCTGACAGAGCATATGAGAAGGGAGGGACAGACAGGGATCCCTGCTATGTCCTTACTCCACTGCACCGTCCTTCGTCAGAGTAGCAAATTCACGTCCACATGCCCCAAGCAACTCACGGGGAACAACAGCATAACAGCATTCATCCCTTTCATCATAAACTCAGGGATATACAATGCACCTGCCTGGCTAAAGGCACAGTCTGACCCAAGAATGTACCACAGGAGTACACAGATGAAACTCATTGTCTGAGTTCCTGTAGTCTTTGGGGTGGTTTCAGACACACTTTGAGGATTCTAAGTGGAATGCTTTACAAAAACGTACATGGCATGATGTAGTTCACAAAAAATAGCAGGCCAGATTCTCCAGCCGCTCCAGAAAACCGTGTAAGATTTGCCAACAGGAACCTCCTGGCCATGGTTCAAGACACCTGGATCCTGAAACTTTCCACACTGGTCCACTTCTATGCTTTTCTATACCTCTCAAGAAATGCCACTGAAAAATATACCATGAATGTGGTGAAAGAAGGGTTTTCTTCAAGTTATTCATATCAACCAGTCTTAGAATTTCCACACCTCACCATAAAAGCTACGGAAAAATCTTGGGTATGGAAGAAGAGTGAAATCTTAAGCTCTATTCTGGGACAGCCCATGCAGCAGAAGCAGGAACCAGGGTGCTGCCCAAGGTGACATACCTCCCTTCTCTGCTTGGATTCAGCTCTTCAGCCTCACTGGCAGGGCAGGGAACTAAGCTACAGACTGGTGTGGGAGGGAGCAATGGTTTGGGGTTTCCTTACAGAGAGAGCCTGCATCTCATAGTGATGTGCCAGAATGTGGAAAGAACAAGTATTTGGCAGAAGGTGAAGGAAAGGTTTTTGTGGTAAATGACAGTGAGGGTCCAGGGCTGGGCAGACAGATGGAGGTTTGCATCAGTGAGAATAGGCAGAAAATGAGAGCATCTTTGTGGCATACTTAATTTTTGTAAGCTTCTTCTTTTAGGCAACAACCTGAGCAGCTGCATTCATTTCATGCACAGACATCTCTAAGGATCCTCTCATATATGGAGATCACGGAAATCACAAACGAAATGCATCTGCCTCCCTGATGCATTGCAAGAGCCTTTTCACCAGGCACAGCTACTCAGTGCAGCAGACTCAGGGAAAAATAAGCAATGACGCACAGAAAAAACGCTCAATTGTGTTCCTCTGAGGCTCTAGGAAACCATAACTAATTACTGTTATTTAGAGAGGAAATGTAATTAAACCACTTGGGGTGGACAGAGCTCTGATCTGCTGGGAGGAGGGCTGTGCAGTGTGGTATGTGAAAATATATGTTTGCAGACCAGCTGTCAGGTATTTTCTCCACCCACTTCTCACTTGTCAGGCAAACATACTCCTGCAACCTGGCTCAAATGTCATCATGGCTTTCTGTTAATCCTCTCAAAGGTGCAAGAGGATCTTCTAACGACCAAAGGCAGGAAAAATCTCACTCCTATTTTGTGTTCAGGGGAGAGCACAACTGAAGGATCCCCCTTGCAGCCACCAGGAAGCAGGTGAGGGAGGCAGCACACCCCAGCCAGCACCTCCTGCTCCGATGTGCCTGCACACCCCAGCTGACAAAAACCAGACAGCACACAGTGCCAGGCAATACAGATGCAGCCCACCTGCCTTTTTACTGTACTTGCATAGATAGCAGTATTAGCTTTTCTAGTTTCATTCCTTCTAACAATTTTTTTTCTGCCTGTTTTGGGAGCTGGAAGATTTCAACTGCATTAATGTGCTTCAGTCCTCAGTCCCATCAGAAAATGTTTGTTCCTTGGACAGAATAGGAATCATTGTAATGGACTAACTTAGCTCCCTCTTCTACATACTAATGTGAGAATTAATGTATGAAGTACCAACAATCTGATATGAACACTTAATTTACATTTGGACAAAAAGAGAATGACATATACAAAGCATTTGCCTTTCTTAAAGTGCTTCTGCACTTCTGTGAGCTTTGTTGCTGTCATTTCATGACATTTCTCTCACTGCTGGAAAGGCCATCTTGAAAGTAACAATGATGCTGGACTTTGAAGATCTGAACCACAAGACAGTGACAGAAAAAAAAGACAAATTATGTGTAGCTAATCCTTGCACTTCCCATCCCACTTGGATTTGGAAATCAGGCATTTAGCAGCAGAGGTTGGCAGTTCTGCAGAAGTAAATGTGCATTCAGTTTTATGGTTCGCTCAGCAAGGCCTAATCTTCCTTAATGTTTGGATTGGGTTTTTTTTCCTTTTTTTGCCTTCTTGACTAACTTGAATGTCTAAGAACATTTCCATACTAATAATAATGGTATGACATTTTCCAAAATGCTCATAAGGTGAACTGGTAAAATAGCTGAGTGATGAAAGCTGAGAACATTCTCACTGGATAATTTCAGATGAAATATCACTTCTGTTTTAGTTGCTGAACTTTTTATATGCTGTTGCACTATTTAAAGGGTTAAATAATTACTTGATCTAGATGAAACTGGTAAAATGGGATGGCTAATTTTTCCTGAAATTTTCACATTTTCGGTGACCTGTCATTGGCATTAGCAAGGAATTTCAGGAATCAGCTTCCAAAAATGTACTTCCAACATACAATTTTCCTATGAACATTTTCCACTGAAGTATGAGTTGCTTTTTGAAACTGGCTTTCCAGAGTAGCTGTTATTATTTCTCACACATACTAACTAATTAAGAGACTGTGCCCAGCAGGTCAGGGACAGTGGCAGACTTGGAAGGCAGAAAATTCTCTGAGCTCTTCAATACTACCCTGATACTATTTATCCTCTGCTGTGAAAAACAGCATTTTACTCGAGAACCTGAAGTGCTGAGGCAGGCACAATCACCTTCCATGCACCCCAATTGCATCTAACAAAATAGTGATAAGCCAACACAGAGCCACATCCTCAAGGAAAATTAATTTAAATGGTTCTTCTTTACTCATCTGAGCCCATATCACACTCAAGGGAATGCAGTGAGTGAGATAGATGCAAATCAAGAAGTTTAAAACGTTGAACTGTGTAGCTGTATTAACAAATACACTAAATTTACATTCTCAAATATTATTTTCAATGGAGTAGAAATTAGAAAGCACTGAATTTAAAGTGTGAAACTTAAAAATTTCAGCAGGAATATTTCTCAAGTTAGATTTTCTGTATGAAATAACAACAGAAAACACAAAGCATGAAGCCCAGTTTAATGAAATTAGGACTATGTCTGTAAACAGACATACATTCTTCTGACACTGACTCCTATATGCAAACCTAGAAAAAAGAATCTCAGCAACTTTCCCAGCTAACACAGAGCTCAAAGTCAGTCATTACATTCACTTTATTAAACTGTTATTTCACCCTAATTATGCATGGATGACTTACAGTGGAGGAATCAGGAGCTCTGTGAGTTTCAGCACTATGGAAGCAGAGTCTTGTAGAAAACCAGCAGCAGTGGAAGTTGGCTGGAAGGGGATCTTTCAAAATGAATGCCATTCTGCAGTTATGGTTGGACATAACATTATTTCCACTGTTGCTGAAGTTGCAAATGTCTTCTTATAAAAAATCCATATTTTATGTAATATTTGTAATTAAAACAAATATTTTCTCTGAGACACAGAATATTAACTTGCCAGCTATGTTCTGCCTCTATTTCACACCTCTATGGTATAAACACAGGTTTAATTTTAACTCATAAAAAAGAAATTGGCTTGGTTAGTAGCTGAGAAATATTTGACAAGATTAAGAAAACACATTTGGCCATTTGTTGTGGTAACATAAGCCTGAGAGCACTGGAAATTAAGACATTTGAGATGCTTTGTAATGAACCTTTTGCTCAAAAGCCGAATCTCAGAACACAACAAAGCCAAAAGCTATCGCCTGCATTTTAAGAAGCCTTAAATTTCGAATGCACCAACATCCACTAGCTTTTTCTCTCACCAAGCCAGAGAAGGCAGAAGAAAAGCTGGCAATCAGGTCAACAACCCCTCCAACCCTGAGCTCATCCCCAAGGGACTCTCTCTAACCACCAGCTTTCTGAAAATGGAAGGAGGAAAGAATTTAGCACAAAGGAAGTGCCAAAGCCTGTAGTGGTAAACCAATCTTCTTGGCTTTTCATCTGATGCAGCTGGAGTAAACAGAAGGAAAGGCTAATAAATACCAGCCCACACAGCAGCACTGCCACTACCCACACTTACCCTGTGCTTCCCTATCACTCCACATCTTCCAATTCCACTGGAGGAAGACCAGACCTGGGATGTGGCCCCTGCATAGGACGAACAGTGGAGGTACTTGTTCTTGTAGCATTTGCCAATTTATCAGTTTAATAGGATGTAACAAGAAGGGCACATGATTAGTTATCAATTTATTAGCAGGGGAAGTGAGCTGCCTCCAGAAAAACCGGGAGAAAAGGAAGAAAAGTCACATCCTATGTACCAACCTTTGGTCTTGTACTCCATGTAAGACCTAAAAATTCAGGGAATACATAACAGTCCAATTATCAGCTCTAAAGCTGAGCTTTTGCAAGGAAGGAATTCAGGGCCATTGACATAAAAAGACACTCAGCCTCATGAACAAGGAGATTTCTTTCAGGAAGCTCTGTTGCCTTTGAACAAATTATTTTTTCCACAGAAACTTACACAGGAAGCATGAGGAAGGTAGAGCTGCATAGAGCTGCATATTCACAATCATGTAACTTTGAGGGGAGCAGCCTCAGAACCTCAGCCAGCCTAGCAGGGGTTTTTCCAAACCAAAGTCAGCCACTCCATCCTCAAGGGGGAGGACCTGACAGAAGGAAGAGAAGGTGGGGGAGGCCTTGACTTCAAGGCCATTGCACAAAAGGCCTAAGAAGAGAGATTCAGACAAAGGACTGTGTACTTTCCCACAAACCTAAAACTTTCCTGGACTCTGTGAGGGAAAAAATGTGAGTGTAAAGAAAAAAAAAGAAAACAAAAAAATCTCTGCTACGTTTCCATTTCAGTGTTTGACATCACATGTTGTATGAAACAAAAACAGAGCTTATGTAAGCTGCTGGTGAATCAATCTAAGATGCTGCTCCCTGAGCCGAAGAATCCAGAGTCACAGAATGACAGAATATCCTGAGCTGGATGGCACCCACAGGGATCATCCTGGCCTAGCTGTCCCAGCTGAAAGGGAGCCAGATGCAGAACCTGGCCTGGGGACTGGCCACAGGACCAGTCCCTACCCAGCTAAGTGGTGCTTAGCAGAGCAAGATACCAATGGCAGAACCTCTCACAACAGGCCAGACCACACAAGTGATTCACATTTGGACAATAAAGTACAGCTTATCTCTTCTGTGCCTGCAGTGGAGAATGCAGGGGGCATTTCACCTCCACTGCTCCAGGAACAGTAACATCATTGAAATTCATTCAGAGCACAATCCTTTCTGCAGGAATACAGAGATACCTTAATTACACAGAGCTACTGCATTCGGATTCTAGCTGTCCTAAATGTTATTTTTAGGTCTAATTCTTGTCCTTTTCATGTAAAATGAGAACACAGTCTCTTGAAGGCACTGTAATTACATCTGGTCAAACTGCTACAACAAGAAAATCAAGCCATTATGAATACAGGCTGGAGCCTGGGTAGACACTCAGCAAGCACAAACCAGAGCAGACCCACTGCCCTGCTGCATTTACAAAACAGCAGAGATTATATTGTTAAATTCAACCGAAGCTGATTCAGAATAATTTAGTTAGGAGGTCATATGCTAAGCTGGTGCCATTGTCTAGAGGATAAAACTGCAATTGTAAAATTTATTTTTCTAAGTTCACATCTTTAAGGTAAGATTGGAAGGACAGAATAAACATCAATATATCATCATGCTTACCATCTATGACATTCCAGAACTACTGTTATGCTAACAAACTTACAGTATATTTATTCCAGGAACAAACACAACATGAATTGTACTGTGGCATAATGAAAAATCAAGAGAGTAAGGGATGTTACTGAAAAGTATTAAAGTTTCCTTACAAGTACAAATCTATGGACCTACAGAACTTTCATGTTTTATAGACTCTAGATGTGATTCTTCTCTTCCTGAGAACGATTTCACTTGACAGGAACTAAGTAACAGTTACTCCTGTCTCACATGAAAGGGAAGCCAGGGTTTGGACACTTTAGTGAATGCTGTGAGATTCTCAGATCCTCTAAAAGAGCTCACCTGAGGCATTAGGAGAACAAACCATTCCCATTTCATGCTATCTATGGGTGCAAAGGTTTGTTCTTACTGTGTGAGTCTGGCCCAAAAAGGATACTTCAAAGGCTTCCATCTTAGTGAACTGCTTTTAAAGCACTCTCATAACAAATCCTTTACTGATTTCAGTGGTTACACATGGGTGGGTTTTTTAAGCAGGAAAAAAGGAGTGTTTTTTCTATATGTTTCCATAAAGAAAGAAAAGATCCTTTTGCTCTTGTTCTCTTCAGCTACTCAGAATGAGCTTGGTCAGGCCACAGGGATTAAAAATGCACAGCATCCAGAGATGATTTTTAGGCAAAGACAAATAATGAACAACCAGAAAATAATTCACATTCAAGGCTGAGGTTTATTTTAAAATGCAGACTTCTCTTGTAACAGTTCCATTTCTAAAGCCAAAAGGCACAAATTTCATCACTACAAATAGTAAAGGAGAAGAAGAAGGAGGTCTGAGCCAATAAAGGATCCCACCTGCCCAAATTCCTATTTCTTTGGGACACCACCACTACCTTGTATGCTCCAGCAAGGCAGGGAAAGTGGCAGGAGACTAGTTTCAAATGGATAGGACTCTGCAGGCCAAGCTTTCTGCATGGAAGAGAGCTCTCCATGGATATTCTGGTAAAGGAAACCTTCAGATCTAAGAATACCCACAGAAGGCACAAACAAACTCAGAAGAGGACAAAACTGATTAGCAGTTTTGGTATTTGATTTTAAACCATCCTTTAAACTGGAAGTGACATTTTGTCAGAAAGCCAGCTTTGCAATTCCTTCTATTTCATTTTTGTGACAAAACCCAGCAGCATGTCTTTTGCAGTTCTCCCTTATTTATTAATTCCATGAATAAAAGATTTTTCTGGTGACTAACTCACCCTGACTTTTTGGCCACCAATCCTGCCCTTTTTATTCCTTTAGGGAATAGGTTTCCTTCCAAATTTAAATGGCAGGTCTGAAGAACACTTTAATGATGGCATTCTATGCAAGTGGTACCATTCTTTCTTGAGGAGCTGATTCACTTGCCTCAAGGAAAAAAAAACAGTGCTTCAATTAAGGAATTTAAATTATTCATAAAGAGAAAAAATTCCATGTCTTGGTCAAATGTTGTCTGCCCATTTCCTTAGATGATGTGCATGGGAAGAATAAAACAATACCATTTTTTAAACCAGTTAGCACTGAAGATGAGAAGAATCACTAGTCACAGCAAACTTGGAGCAAGCACAGTAAGAGTATTTACAGAACTTGGACAAAAGGCACCTGCTTAGCTTGAAACCACAGAATCCACTTTGTCTCACCCTAAGACAGGAAGAGACACCTTTCTATAGATCTCAGCACCCCAAGTTACCTTTGTCACATCAAACTTTGTTTCTCATTTTAACAACGTAACTGTGCTGAATATCCCATGGCAATATGAAGAAATCAGGTCCCCAGTGAAGTCAGTGACAAGCCACAGAGTCAAGAGATCCAAGATCTCAGCCCCGGTTCATTACTCTAAATTGGGTAATCAACTTTTCACACACTATTACTCCATAACAATGCAGAATTCAATTCAAACACCTGTAGCCAAGAGCAGCCAGCGCTCTTCAGATCAATGCACAACTCTGCAAGAGACAATTGGGGAACAACCTGACTATGAAAGTTCTTTAAAATCCAGCACTTTCATCAGCTTTAAATAAGCTCTAGAATGAGTTATTATCTATTCTCAAAAGTCACAGGAACTGATGCCAGAAAACTCAAGCATAAAACATTTCTCTGTGCAATAAAATTGAAGTAAGTAAGGAATTTATCACCTTCATTTTCAACTGAAAGTCAATGGACTCTCAGTCTTGTTTAAAAACACATTCCCTCCATGCTGGGTGAGAGAAGGACCACAGAACTCCTGCCTGAGCAAATGAAGAGAACAGCCAAACTGGAATCCCAGAGCTGCTGGCACTCCCCATGAACTCACCGTCAGGGGCATTTCTGGCAGGGAACCTGCATGCAGCTGGTTCATACTGCTCTAAGCAGCATCTCAGCTCAGCTTTCTCCTTCTCTTCTTTCCAAAGAGTGGGGTTAGCTGTGGACCAGGTGCACATTGATGGGCTGGGGAAAGAGACTGGGGGACAAGGAGTAAGAGTTCTGGCACTAAGTTTTCAGCAAAGCATTGTGCATCTTCTGTCCATTGATGGTTTGAATTTGTGCATCACATAAAATCAAAGGATGACAACAAAGTAAAAATGCAAAGTCTATGCAGTAATCTTTGTCCTAAAGCAAATGATACAGCCACTGAAGAAGTCAAACTAAAAAGAGAAGAACACTGTAACAATGGCCACTGGACTGAAATGGAAACACTTAACTTTGTCACATCCATCCCTACAAGACATGGAAGCAAGCTCACAGCTTCCAACTGTGTCAGTATCATCAGAAAATGACAGGATTGTACTTTATATCTTTCATATTATGGGTTCAGAGAGAGCACTGAAGCAATTTTACACATGATCCTGTGCAGTTACAGACTTGGAGGGATGTAGTGTGTGCACACTGCAGAAACCAAAGCCAAAAAAAGACCTTTTAGACTTCAGCCTTGACATGTTCCATTTACACCTGGCATCACAAAATAATGAATGTGTGTTCTAACAGCAACAGAAACAAGAGATGTCATTCCCTATAACCTCTGCTGGTGCATGGTGGAAGGCTTAGGTGAGATCCTGGTGAATGCAGCACTTGTTTCTGACAACAGTGACACCAGTCCAGCTTCTCTTCATAAGTACTGCGAGATCCTCAGAATGCCACACTCCTTCAATACAGTTCCTCCATGAATGCATCTCTGTCACACCCAAGAGCCTCCCAAAGCAGCACACGAGAACAGCACAGATGACCCCAAGAACATGGGACACGGAGAAACACGGCCAAGAAAAAAACAAGTAACACCATTTCAGACTTCTTTTCACAGAATCATAGAATCATTTATGTTGGAAAGAACCCTTAATATTGCTGAGTCCAACTGTAATCTACCACTAAACCACATCCCTAGGTGCCTCATCTACATGTCTTTTAAATTCCCCCAGGGATGGTGACTCCACTGCTTTCCTGGGCAGCCTATTCCAGTGTTTGACAACCCTTGTGGTGAAGGAATTTTTCCTGATACCCAATCTAAATTTCCACAGGTGCTGTTTTTGTGACTTCATCTTTCTCTGTATGTTAAAGCCAGGATCTCATGGTCCTACACATGCAGAAAGCAGGAGCAAGAGACTGATTTTTCACAAGCAGTGAAATTCAGGATTTGATGGTTAGCATCAATTCGAGGCCCAGCTTTCACTAACCTAGTGACATCTGTGACCCTTGACAGGAGGTTGCCACAGCCCTTCCACAGAAGATCTGGTCACTTTTGACTAAAGGTATCCTTTTGGACTGCTACAGAATGCAGAGCTAGCACAGTCAGCTGTGAGTGGGTATTTTAACTCGGGGTAGCTAAGTGAAAGATGTGGCACCACATTTCTCATGTCCTGGTTTTACACATGCTACTACAGGAACCTTTGTAACTAGGACAAAGGCCAAAATGGAGTGAATGTCAGATAAATATTCATTGAGAGAATAACTAATAGGGTTTCATAGGGATTAAGTCTGGAAATTAGAAAACAGAGCAAGAGAGAATGTACTATTAAATTATGCATTTCTCTCAGCTTATGAATAATATAAACTGAAATTGATAAACAAAACTCTAGGTACCACCAGCATTATGCAAAAAAACCCAAACAAACCAAATTGTAAACTGCACAATCATTTTGTTAACGATGGTAAAGACATCTTCACCTCAATGCTTCAATTTCAATTTACCTATTGCATAATCTGTAGGTGCAAAACTATTATTAAATTACACCCCACAAACGCTCCCAGAAGATGCTGTGTCAGCATAATTTAAAGGATCAGAAATGAAAATTAACATTTCTTTTTCTATTATCAGAGCTTTGATGGCTCCAGGTGAATACATGTCAGGCATTGCAAGAGCACACTGTTGCTGTGGATATCCCTACTGGGCCCAATCATTGGGCTGCTCCCTGTAACAAGGATTAACCTCTGTTCCCATGCTTCTGAAGGGCTTCAGAAGTGGGTGAAAGTATGAAACACCATATCCATTATTCTTACATCAGGGGCAATTTTTCCTCCAGAGATTATCTGATGCATAACAAGATAATGAAAGATTAAGTCCTCCAATGTAATGTGAATTAAAAAAAAAAAAAAAAAAACAAAAAAGGCTTCTAGTAATCTATCACCTGTAATTTAGAATTGTTTAATATTTGCAGCTCTTATTCACCTGTTCTCATCCTAACCATGCAGATATATGGTCAGATGGCTTTCAATGGGCCCACAGGGCACATTTTGAACAGGAAGTGTGAAAGAAATGAGTAAGTGCTAATGGGATTTTCAGAACCATTTTCAAGCAGGAGTTACATCCAACAAGACTCTGACAAAACTCACTTAGCACCTATCTGGAGTGCTAACTTCTCAAATTTATAAAAAAGACCTGTGTGAACAAATTTTATATGATACCTGTTATATACTTAGCACATGTATAAATTCCAGTGGAACCTACAACATCAGACTATGTATTACTGATTAATTACAAAAGCCAGTGAACTGTGAGCCCAGGGCCAAGCTGGAAAGGTATCCCATGAAAAAGGCTTGTGTATTTCTTTGCTCAGCCACGGTATTTTAGGGACAGCCAACAGAAGATGGGACAGTGGTGATTAAAGGATTTCAGTCCTGCTATGGCAAATTGATTTAGGCGTTCAGTTTTCACTCTTATGACATTAAAACAAACTTCTGCAGATTTATCAATGATTCCATCATTGGTCTCAAAGTAGCTGCTTCATAATCACAGATTGTGACTCAAAGCAATGACAAAGCCATCAGCTGTGTCACTTCTGGCATTCACCACCACCTCAGTTTGAAAGGTTTTCTAAGAAGTGCAGGCCTCTTCCTAAGCATTTATTTTGCTGCTACTGACAAAGGAAGTATACAATAATGTTTTAAGAGAAGATTATCAGTTTAGAGTTTCAACTGGTTGCCTTTAAAACAAACACTTAAGACCAAAAACCCTGTTGAATTATTAGCAAACTTCAGACTAAGAAAAAAATGTAGCCCCAACTGAGCCCAAGAGAGCCTCAGCTTCAGGTGAGAGCTCAGAGTTCAACAGGAAATATTCCTGCCTGTCAGTCCCTCTCTCTTGTTTATTAGCCACATCATAAAGCTTTGCCTTCAGCCTGGGTGTGAAGGTCTCTGTTATTTTTACCTTATTTAGCCACTGAAGCCACTTCAGAAACACTGCACTTGTCTGGATAGGGACTAAACTGATGCAAGGAAAAAGGGGTCAAGATGGGATTATATAAGAAAAGTATATAGTAAAGTAATTTCTAAGTCTTTTCACATCTCCTTTATGCTGCTGTGGCAGCCTCAAGCAGCTCCTGCCCTCTTTAAAGTTCCTCTCTGCTATTAGGCCATTGAAAAGGAATCTGTGTCGCTGTGGGACACACAAGGACACACACGGACACTCTTTCTTGTGAGAAGGCTAAAAAATATTTATTAAAACATCTGACTCCATATTTATAGTATTTCTACACAGACCAGTGGTTTGAGAAGTTGGACACCTCTCCCCTCCCATTGGTCAAGACAATTGTCCATTAGTTGTTTTTTCACATCAAGAGAAAGTCTGTAAACAACCTCAACATAAACATGCTTCCAATCATAACACCCGTGTGTGAAAAAGAACTAAAAACTATGAAAATATTGAGTTAGAAAGTGCATCAGGAAAGCTTGAAAATTCAGGGCGACAAATCTGTGCCAGACATAATTAATTGAGATCTACCATTTCCCTAGTTCCTCAAAATAAACATGATGGTAACTGTATTCTTCATTACAGCACTTCAGAAGGAAACAAAGCAGTAACTGCAGCACACCTAAGGGTAATACACTAGTAACTCCCACTCCCCAAAAGAGGGCAAACATTGATTTACCTACAAAGGAAAAGGAGCTTCTGTTCTGCAAAAATTTTTGCAGACCACCTACCTGCCTTGTGACACAATGACGAGTGGCAGCACAAGCCAGCCTTGAGAACTGGGCAAAAGCAGAAAGTCAAAGCACTCAGACACCACAAGTGGCTTTATAGATCTTTGTGATATAAACATTTCCAGTATCCACGCAGGGAAGGAAAGAAAATTAAAATGCAAAAAACAGCAAAGAGAGAAGTACTGGTGGCAAGACAACACCAGAGAGGCAGAAAGAGTTTACATCTCAGCACCTGGCCTGTGCACTACAGGGCTTAACCTGGGGGGGATCTGTGCATTCATTTGAGCCATCTCCTCCATGACATGGGTTAACAGTGTTCTGGAGAACATACTGTGCCACCATGGCAGCAGGGCCATGCTGACCTCTGCAACACTCCTTTCAGAGACAGCAGAAAACACCCATATACATGGTTTGGTCAGAAGAGCACCTGCAATAGGCTTTGGCTGTATTCCAGAGCAACAAAACCAACAAAGTTCTTCTTTTTCACTCCTAAGAAAGCAGGGACCACAGAAGGGTCTTGCCAGTTTTCTTGGGCACTTGGAGGAATAAAGAAATGGTTCATTGCCTCTTGTTGCACAAACACCAGTCAGTTTTTGACAGTGTCAGTGCAGCTTCCAGCTCTCTAAGCAAGAAGAGGCTTTATCATCTGCAGCATGAGAAGGATGTCAGGATTCTGCTCATGACTAATGACTTCATGCTGTAATGCTTCAGGGCTACACCTTGAGTTAAATAACTTCAGAAAATTAACTGAAGAGTCTCCCAAGCAAGAAGAGAGTGAAAGGCTTCAGGATTGCATCCTGCACTCCTAGATGGACATCAATAACTGCCCCAATATCTCCCTTCAGCTTGTAGCCTCTGGTGATGTGAGGTGTGGACATGGGGGGAGGGAGGGAAAGAAAAAAAATTAAGGGGTAAAAAGGGAAAGCCTCTCCTAAAAAGAGAGATAAGTAACTGGGGAAATCACAAAGCTGGCTTGTGCAGTAAAAAGCCCAGTATATAGAATCAATTGAAGCTCAATACGAGGGAACAAGGGTCCAATTTCAGCTGCTGAGCAGTTTAGATTCACAGCCACAATAGAAAAGGCTATGTTCCATGGCTTCACCTCCTGATTATTAAGAACAGTTTCTACTCATGAGTCTTTGTTTCCTTAAGACAGATTCACACTTAGTGATTTCTCACCTGATGAGCACTATTCAGACAAAATTCACAATCAGACCTCATAATAACTTTCACATATTAGTAGACTTTTATGTCAACAATCCCCATGGCTCACAAAACCTAATCCATCCAGGAAAACTTTTCAAAAGCATACGGCCTAAAAAAACAAGTCAAACAGAAAAAAACTCCCAACTAAAAAAAGAAAAGTTTAAGGAAAGATCTGTAGTTACAGGCATACACAGTTTACAAGACTAAAAGGAATACAAGTAAGTAGAAAGAACAGCAAGTGCTGGCATTGCCATTACTGCAGCTAATCTGTAACTGTCCTAACTCACCAAAAAGCCAAGAGTTGGCCATCTCTGATCCCTGCATACCATCAACAGCTGACACTAAAGCATAGCGTTACCAAATACTGCCTGTGTCAGGATAGCTGTCTCCCATTTATCTTCTCTGCCATCATGAGCTTGTTTGTGCAGATCCCAAGAGAAAATCTGGCAGAGAAACTGAAGCAGAACTGAAATAGCCAGAGGAATAAATTTCCCCCTTTCTTTTGGACAAAAGCAGGCAGGGAATAACTGCTAAATTTTTAGGTAATAAAGGGAAGTTAGGTTTGCAGTCTCCTCCTTCATTCAAAAAACCTAATTAATTTCAGTTGCTCTTAAGCAAGAACACAAAATGTGCAAATGCAAAATCTGTGCAGTAGAATCTATGCTGAAGAGTGTCAAAATGGGCAGTATAGTATTTTCCTCAAACTCCATATGGCCAGCCTATTGTATCAGATCCTTATCTGATTTAAATTGCAGCATTGGTGACATGGAGAGTAGGAGCAGCAGCAATACACATCATCCCACATGCTCCTTTCCCAACACATATGGCTTGCTCATTTACATGGAGGAAGCCAAAAAAAGGCTGCAGGCATGTGGCTTTGCCAACAGTTAATTAATGAAAGGAGAATTTCTGCTTTCTGGGGGGCAGAAATCACAGTTGCTCTTGATGCTGGGACCAACACAGACATTCTGCCCTGTAGCCACAAAGGAAGCAAAAGTAAGTTCTCCTGTACATGACTTCCTCATGGCAGTAAATGAACACCAACACTATACTGCTGCCAGCCACTGAAACTAAAAAAGCTGGCCACCAGGCCTGCCAAAATCTTTACAGCTCCATGATCACTGCGTGAACACCTCAGTTGCTTCCTTTTGCTTTGCACTGCTTCTAAGGGGCAGTGATGGACTAAATTTGCTTGAGCTCAGAGCTTAGTGCATGTGTGGTGTGTGATAAACCACAAACCATTGGAAAGTATGGTGGCCTTTCATACTTAGGGAACACCTTAGGGCCTGCCATGATCAGTCAACCCACACTCCTTCCCCTTCTCTCCTGGAAAAAGGAACAAAGGACACATGCAAAGCATATATTTTTTGAGGATGAAAACAAGAGGATGGATTTCAGCTGCAAAAATGCTACATTGTGGTCTCTTCTCTCAGGGCATGTGCAAAGAGTCCTGAACACTGACCAAAGACACACATCCCCTTTAGCATCAAACAGCCAACATGTGCTGGCCTATTCATAGAGAAAAATTACTCATCCAGCTGTAGGCTCCCTGTTGTGATCCCTGATTCTCCTTAAGGGTAAGGTAAATTCACTCAGAGTTGATTTAGTTCTTTCTGGTGAAGCCCTGAGAGCAGACTATGGTAAAACAGCAGCACACCCAGCAGGACTATCAAAGCAACTGGGCCTGACAGCAGAAGAGGGTAATTCACCTTCCAGCAAAATCCACATGAGGCCAGATCTGGGGGTCTTATTTAAAGAGACTTTAGGGGTGGAACTCTGATCAAGAAGTTGCAGAAAAAATTTAACATCCCTCCTCATCTTCACCCTCATACTACATCTAAACATTGTAAGTTCTTCCTGCATAACACCTCTTAAAATATCAATCTGCAAGATCACGTAGTCCCAATCTCCACCCCAGCTCTCATTCAACATTCAGCAGCATACTGGAGACATCCCCTTCCTTGTCTGCTACATGCAAAGCTGTGTCCTCACCTGTCACTGACTCCCATCGCACTGTTTTTGTACTTACTCCCACTTTTCTAGCACAGATGCATGCTAATTGTTTTCACTGTCAAGGCCTTGGCAAAGCTATCCTTTCCTTTGCCATCAGCTCTCACACAAACAACCCAGACTGCAAGCAGCTCTTCAGCAGTGTGGGGGTGCAGCAGGGCCAGGAAGTGAGCACTCTGCTCAGACAGGCCAAAGCTGGGACACTTCCACAGCCACAGCACTGTGGTACCTCCTAGCTGCTTCCCATGCCCCAAAAGGTGACTGGGTGATCACTTGCAAATGGAGTGAGAAAGGATCAGGTCAGTCCTTGCCCTGACAACTCTCCAGTTGTATTCCACTGTGGCCATTCCTGCCCAAGGCAGGGCTTTTGCCATGCAGGACCACTAATAAAATCTCTTTTGCTGTGTCTGTAGCATTCCCTCCAAGTTTTCATCCAATGCAGTCATAAATCCATCTGATATTCCTCCCTGGGTAAGATGTTAATTGCCATGGCATTCTTCCATAACTGACCTTGTTTCTTTGACTTTGCAGCAATAGACCACAGAGCAAATTCAGGTCTCACCTCACTGTAGCATACAGACCATTTACAAATATGCAGCTGTTAACTAACAACTCAAGTGAGGCAAATGCATTCAGCAATTCCTTGTTTTACCTCTGGGGCAAAGAGGATGAGAGGGATGGCAAGGCACCTCCCAGTCAATGAAATTAATATTTAAAATAACATTCAAAAGCTAGATGTAAAATTGTGGGAAAAGTCACAGGTAACAGCAAGGCTGAAGTGTTGTTTGAGGCAGCAAAGCAGAGAAAGCAAAGAATCCATAATGCTCTGCAATGATCAGATGATGCAAATCCCACCATGGGACACAGAGTCAGGCAGCCAGCACAGGGAGTCTGGGCACCACCCTCTGCCTCCCCAGACTACAGCCCCAGCTGCTGCGAGCTGGCCACGAGCAGCAGCCTCACCAGGGCACAGACCCACGTGAAACAAATGCTCACACATCACATATTTTATTTCCAGCATCTACTTTTCCTTTTGGATGTTGCTCAGGTGCCAGGTAGAAAGGCTGGAGACAAATGTTGACAAGTCAGGTTGGGGCAGATTACCAGCGCTGAAATGCTCAAAGATGTGTAGGTTATGTACAATTCCCCAGGAAAGTGTACAGGAAACATGCTGACTTCTAATATAATCACTTGTAAGGATAAAATGAATTAAAAAACCCAAAACATGTAAAACTGCCAAGCCAAACTGTCTTTGTTAACATTTGCCATAATAACACAGATAAGAAACTGGTATAAATGGCTTTTTTTTGTAAAGTTTGGGAGTCTAACATTGCTAGACAGGAAATTGATCTTGACCTGAGACAAAAGAATTTTTGAGTAATCACAGACTTGGGAGCAACAATCACATCTGGAAAAAGACAAAATAAATTAAAAAAATAAATAAAATTGTGTTCATTTTCTCACTTGCATCATGGCCTGAGATAGCACCCCAATTTTCAAATTCATCCAAAAATATCAACTTCTGTAACAGTCATCTACACAAATATCAAACTTTAGTGTTAAATTCAATGAAGCTTTTGAAGAGACATTTACTATTCCTCATTCAAAAAAGTAATATACTTTCAATTCTATTCTTCCCTTAATCCTGAGGAGAAAGTTTGAAAGGTGTGCCATCAATAAAAAAATAAATGCCATGTAGTTCTTTTACCTCAAATAATCTGTGCAGTCTGATCCCAGTGCTGTATTTGCCAACATCTCTATAGCAGATTAGTATGAGCAGTGATCACAGCCAAAGCCTGAATGTTGGTTTTCTGGCAAATTTCTGTTTCAATGCAGAAAATGTGGAGGGCTCAGATGAAGAACAACTGCTACACTTCATGTGGATATACTGCTCATATTCTCAAGTTTTGATTTTATCATTTTAATAGGTTTTTCTACAGCTTTAGTAGGTGATAAAATAACTGCATAGCTTTGTAGCAGTCTAGACCCACACACCAGTCATAATACTGTCATCTAATATTCATTTCACTTACTGTAACAAGAGAAGGATTAGACTCTTTTTTTTAAATTAGGAAAACCAAAACCACTTAACAACTTACATTAAGTTCCTGGTGTGGGAACTACTGTAGTAAAACTTAACAGTGGGAAAAGAATTCTATGAGACTCAACAAGAGAGAATGATTTTGTTTGAAGTAGCTGGATAAATTCATCTTTATATTTCATAGCAAGATAATGAATGAGGAACAAAGCACATTTGTCTGGGTTTCCCAGCATGGAGAATGTCTCGGCGAGCAGTTGTATTACTGACAGCACTAGAAAATTACAAATTTCAAAATGAAATGTGTCTTACTATCACATAACAGAGTGGATTCCACAGCAGTGAAGACACTATCTCAACTGTACTGAAATAACAGATTTTACTGATATCCTATTCAGTCTCATCCATGAGCTGAATGCACAACAAAGTTTCTGAACACCAAATAGCAATTCCATCTCGTATCACTGTTCTACAGTTGCAAACTAGGAGTTTAGGGGCACTTGTGTTGCTCTTCCACAGAGCTGAGAAGAGTCTAAAAGGGAACATGTCATGGTGTTTCACAAGAAGAGCAGGAAATTCTGACCTGACTCCCAGGAGACAGCTGTCATCTGTGGTGGTAAAGGGCAATGAAGGCAGGCATTTCTGTGGCATAAAGTTCTCAGAGCTGTTAGTGCAGAAAGCTCCACTGACAGAAGAATGCAAAGTTTCTTTGGACCTTGCAGTTGTTGCACCAAGAGTGGTACAACAGCCTAATTAACTGTATTTAAAATATAGCCAGTCTAGAAGTTTGAAAAGTCAAGTCAAATCTCACAGGATCCAGAAGGAAGGACTGTTCCAGCATTCACTGAATAACCTTCATATTTTGCAGCAGGTTAACAGCCACACCAGTGCTGCTTGTGCCTCTTCCACAACTTGCATTTCCAGGGCAAGAGCAGATTTTATCCTCCTTTACAAGGCCATCACTTGCAGTCTCTGCAATGGTCCTTGTGAACGTGTTTCTCCACCATCCCAACAGCAGAAAGGGCACTCAAATTTCTCTGGGGACCGATGGGAGCAGCTGTGGGGATTAGTGCCCTTAGAGAGCTGAGAGCACTGCTCTGACTCCACATCACGTGAGATGCTGCAGGAAGACAACAGGAGTTTCTGTATGTGTGCTACATGCAAATGGAGTTGCAATAACCTTCTCTTTTTATCACTTGATTGAATTCAGTGACTCACAGAAAACCAGAGGAATTTACATGTTCCCTTTTGTTCAGAGGCTGTCTTCTCTGAGGCACAATGCACAGAGGGTAATGTCTGTGGGGTAACCCACAGTGAAGAGTGAGTATAAAACAGGTGTTTTGTGAAGCTGTGTAACAGCTTTGCATCCTCACCACAGCCAACATATCTGGCTAAAAGTAGTTTAAGTACTATAGCAGTTTAGATGAAGGAAAAGATACAAGTAGAGGAGTAGCAGATTCTTTTGTTGGACTAGTCTGAATTTAGGTCTATCCAGACTCTCACAGCATTTTTCTAGGCTAGAGAAAAGGACACTTCAGGTTCTCAAACCTTTCTGTTTGGTAGCACGATGCTCTGGCCTGTGCTTCCACACTTCCAAGGTACTCTCATGCCCCAGAACAGTGCAGCAAAATACAGGACACTTGCAATGCAGCTGTATCTGGCTAACACACAACCCCATTTGTTCTCAACACCGCAAGAAAACTTGTGCCACACTGCAGTTCCACACCTCTGGAGTTCCAAACTTCAAACACTAGACCGAGGTTTGCTTTTCTACAGACAGTTTGTTTTGCCACATGTTGCTTCTGTGGCCCTGTAGAGTATCTGTTGTGGTGTGATATCACACTTTGTCTCAGATACCCCGGGTCCTCCCTGATGTTCCCCTGCCAGGTGTGTCAATCATTCCTCCTTTCCATACCCTGAAACCCTGCTGACCTCTGTCAATCTGGGCATTCCTGAGGGCCATCGAGTGACTGGCAGAATTCAAAGGATGCCCTCAACCCCTGGAGGGACACTGGGCCATCCAGGTGTCCTCTGTCCCTTGGGACTTCCCCCCCACACCTGGTTGGAGGTGCCTGTGTTCCTTCCCTCCCCCTCTCCCCCGGGATAAAAGGACAAGCCAGCCATGCAGTCAGGAGTTCTGTTGGAGCTGTTACTGGGTTCAGAGGCCTTGCAGGCCAGGAATAAAGCACTGGATCAAAACCCTCTTTCAGAACTGACTCCTTTCCTTCACCCTTGCCCTAAAATCTCTCCACCAAAGGTAAACCTGAGCTCCTGCATGCCTGGACTTGCCTCCAAGTGTCCAGCTGCAGCATCCAGCTGGCCAAAGGTGTCTCTGGGGTGGAAACACCACAGTGCTGCTATTTGGTCCAGCAGCAAGGGCCAAACAAGCTCAGGTTCATCTCCTCTGGCCTCAATAGCAGCATTTTATTAAGTATCAGCAATATCTACAGCAAAGAAAGCAGAAAGATGAGGCATCACTGTGCTGGGAGACAGACCCAGGACCTACACATGCACCCCATAACTTTTCCCCACTGTGTTACCAGCACTACAATGCAGCTGACAGTCTGGGTCAGTCCTGAAAAGCCCAGGATGACAATGTTTAGGTACTCACAAACAGATTATGAACCTACAGTGAAATGCTGCTTCTTACTTCTGTGACTCCAGACAGTTCCTGCAGACATCTGTTAAAGCTCTCAGAAATTGCTCTATGCTGCAATAAACAGCCATGAGGAACAAAAATTAAACCTTACAGGGACATCATCATGATGGACTGCCATAAAAGAGTATGTGCAAAAATCAATATATTAGGAAGTTGTACAACAAACCAAAACCAGACAGCACGTCATTTTACGTGATTATTAATGAGACTTGATATCAACACGGGCATCTAAGAGAAGATTTTTTTCAAGGCTTCTAATATTTTCACATACAACTAATAAATAAACTGCTGCAGGATTCCACTCTATTCTATGCAATCTGCTGAAGAAAACATGAAACATGATTTTTGTACTATCTAGCTTTTACTATTGCCAAAACCTGTATTCTGTTCCACTACTATAGATGAAGATCAAAACAAAGGTAATATTTACACAAATAACAGAAGGATTGTTTTGTTGGTTGGTTTTCAGTAAATTACGTATCATTTCTGTTGTCTCAATCTTCTACCAAAATATAAAGAAATGAATTGTAATGAAGAATTAATTGAGGAAGAAAGTAAAACAACAAGTCAACCTCTCACACCCTCTAATCCACCCATCTGGCTTTGCAAGACGCTTGGCTGTGTTATGCAGGAAACCATTCTGAATGAGTTTACTGATTTATTCTGGTCTTTAAAGAGAATCAGAGTTCTGAAGAAATACGTGTATAAACAGGCTTCTTTTTCATCTCTCAAACACAAACCAATCTGCCCAAGCACAAGAGAAATATGCAGGACATAGAAGTGCTGAACATTTTTGGGTGAAAATCAGACCTTTTAATATTAGAGATACTCATGTCTTTCACACTACAGCTGTCTGCAGACATTGCTCTTTTCTGGTTATTCATGAAGTTATTAAAGCTGCCACTTGCAGTTAGTGCAAAGGAATTTCTAAAAAAGGAATTTAGTACAAATACTGTGAAATACTGATGTAACTACTACCTAGACAAACTAAGGAGCAAAGGGTGGTTGTTTACCTCCCACAGCTAAAACTTCAGTACAGCATTTTGGAAGCAGTTTTAAAATCTCAATAACTATCCCCACTTCAAAAGCTTTAGTTAAAAGTACATTTCTCATAGTACATCTCATTGAAACAGGAGCATTTCCATCGTGAAGGGTGGCAGGAGTGTAGCATGAATTGGTATTAGCTTAGATTTGAGTCACCTCTTGGAGAGGTCATTTCATTGATTTCAACTAAAGCACTTCTGATTTGTGCCATTATAAGAAAGAAAAAAGAGAAAAAGGAAGAGTTTTCATCTTGATTTTGCACCAAAGAACTCAACAGCACTTACGCCATTGACTGCAGTGAGTGCCAGATTCAACTCAGCACCTGAAGAACATCATTTTTAGAAGGTGCAGTAAATGCTATTGCATTTACTCCCCTCCCTGGGAGCAAAGACCCAGATGCCCAGCTCCTGCTACGTATTTTTTGCTGTCTTCTGTTTGGTCTGAAAACATTAATAATGAAGGGTGAGTTTTTAAAGAGAAAAAAGTTATTCTGGAAATGTCCCTCCCAGTGAGCACATGCAGAGTGGAAGTGCTGGTGTGGTTCCTTTACCAGGCACTAAGGCCTGTGTGGGACTTGATTCTGAAAACACAACATGGTAGTTTTGCTTTTATCGCCTACTAGGGGAGGAATTTCATAAGTGAGAGTTACTTGACTAAGTACCAGCAATGAACCCCAGAATCTGTGTGGTGAGAAGCAGAGACTTTAGGTAATAGTGCTAGAGAAAATTACTAGGCTTATTCCCAGAAGTGACTGTGGCTGAAACAAGAGCCTGCTCTTCATATGGCTGCTTACTGTGAAACTGTTAGATCTTGAACTATTTAGCACGTAGGAATATCCATTTTTCCACAATAAATAGAGGGAAAAGCAGCATTTAAACAATCATAAAATAAACTGAATAACTCAGCCCAGTGTGTTTTCTGGATTCTTAACAATTTGCTATGGCTAATGGTCCTTGCTTTCACCTCACACCATTAATTTTGAAAGTCATCATTAATCTCCAAGAAAAGCATTGAGCTTTGATTATTACTGCTTAATTACATGGAAAAATAGACAGACTGTCAATATTAATTTGCTTTACAACAGCCCAACTAAGTTATCTTCAATTCTCAGCACATTCTACAGCTGTCATTTTATGCCAGGTAATGATCAATAAAACTATTAATTTAAACAAAGCTTTTTACTGGGGAGATAGAAAATCCTTAGCTGAGCTCATGAACACTTGCATTTTACTACCCAACTCCTACTGCACTTTGTTTACCATATGTGAGCCCCCAAGGTAAAGCCATTGCAAGCTTTACCTTGACATTTCTATGTAAATTGCTTGAAGTTATGCATGGAAATCTCATAAGGCAGGTTCTGTCATTCGGGAAATGGGAGAATGTTCTAAAGACTCAAAGGACAAATTTAAAATCAAGGTCATGAGAGTAAAGGGGGACTTAAATATTTAAATCAGAGAAGTCTAATTTCTCAGACAAGCATGGAACTCTTTGGAAGTCTCCACTACCCCCTCAGACCTTAGCTTTCCACAAGCCTTCAGGGTAAAGCTTGGTGAAAGTGTCCTGGTTTTCTCATCAGAACAAAAATCCTTTCACTACTTTCCACAGCTAGTCACTGAACCACTAAGGGGCAAAAAATTCTGAATGAGGAGAATAAAAGGCAATTTTTGCAGGTACTTGTCAGCCAAAGCATAGTAAATTTTGTTGGCATGTCATACCTGCTTTAAGGTCTTCTTTTGCTCCTTCACTTTGAAGCGGGAAGATTTGAGGGTTGAAATACTCAAAGTCTCTAAATTTAAAGAACTCTCCTGCCTAAGCACATGAAGTAGAAAAGGAAGAGGGTAACAGAACACACTCAACTGCATTTAGTTGGAGTTCTTCTACAATATCGGTAGCAAGGCTCCCATTAAAGATAAGCATGGACATTCATACAATGGAAGGAGAGCAGGAGGACATTAAATCAAAGTCCTCACAAGAGTCAGAATTGGGTTTTATACCACTTATATTTTCCCACCATTCATGATTTACATATCATCTGGATCATAGAAAAAATGTACTGAAAATGACTTCTGGAGACTCCATCATTGATTCAGTATCAACTAAGTTTACATCACCAGATACTCATCAGCCATGCTCCTAAAACCCCCAAGGGCTCATACAACTTCCCCAGATAACCTCACACCCTTTTAAATCTACCACTGAAATGAGGGCACTTTGCTGTTTCTTAACTGAAACAAACTGAGCAGCCCCACAGGTCCAATGCCTTGCTCCTCAGCCTGGCAGTAACACAGCAAATTCTGTCTCCAACAACCACATAAGTATGGCTAAGCTGCCCCCTCAATCCCCTTCATCCCCTTCTCTTTAGCAGCAACCAACGCCATTCGTTTATCCTTCATAGGTCATGTTCTCTAAAACTCTTATTATTTCCCAGCTGTTGTTGCATTTGAATCATCTCTCAATATGTCAAGATTGATTTGTCAGCCTTAGTGAAGGCTGTGAGACTGTCCTGGTGAGACACCA
Source organism: Polioptila caerulea (assembly GCA_013397295.1). Lineage (NCBI taxonomy): Eukaryota > Metazoa > Chordata > Aves > Passeriformes > Certhiidae > Polioptila > Polioptila caerulea. The sequence continues at coordinate 73,481 of VYXF01009265.1, read as the reverse complement.
TGAACATGCTGACCAACAGATTGCTGCTTTAGGCATCCTTCTTCCAAGAGAAGCAACTGAACAACAATCTCCTCAAAGGCAGGCAGTGTTATACCTGAGTGGTTCACTTCAACATATAATAATGTTAATAATTTATTACATGTCAATCCTTGGTTAGAAAATAAGATAGGATGAAGAATGCTACTGATGAAAGCTCCGCAGTGGAAGATAGACTAAGATTACAGATGACTTTCTTTTTAATGAAAATATTCTTCTTATTTCTTTGAGGTTTCTTTCTTCAAATGGGGAGAAATTGCTCTTTCCTGGATTGCTTTTTGTTCTCATATGAAGTACACTTTCCTCCCTCTCATTATAGAAAAGCACATTCAATTGTATTTCCACTTTAACTTCCTTCAGAGGATAAAAGACAACAACAGCAACCAGAGAGCAAATACTACATCAAACCAGAAGCCAGCCGATTTAATTCAGCTCAGGGACATAGGAGATTTGAAGTGAACAATTTTTGTGACACAGGGAGTAATGAAAAGTTGACAACATGAAATGGAATTCTTTTACCATTACAGGCAAGTGACAAGTTTTTGGGTCACATCCTATGATTTAGATTGACTTTTCAAGGCAGAACCCCAAATCTTTGTCACTGAGGAAGAAAGGGTATACTTCACCTTCAACTAAGTTCCCTAGCAGAAGAAACCAACACGATAGTTAAGCATTCTTTGGCAAGATCTCTAAATCCAATCCCAGCCACTGTTTTTCTCTGTATAACTTCTAAACTGTTTATGTATGACAGTAAAATTCAGGATCTAAGTGTTTTCATAGCATCACATTTTAATATATATTACACATGGCGAGTGAGTAATTTCTTAAGTTATAGTATATAAAGCAAAGAGACCCAAGGGAAAGCCAAAAGCTTACTGAGACCATATTGATGTATTGGCATTTTATGAGGAAAAGTGAGAAAAGAGAGAGATTTTCCTCTCTTCTTTAGGCTTACTTATGTATCATACCAAAATAACAAGTTCCAAATTGATTTTCATTCTAAGGTCAGAAAATTAGGTTACGTTCACACATCAGACTGTTAGTGGAGTAGTATTTTGTAATTCTCCCCTGCATCTCCAGTGCTGGATGCTCCTTTCTTTTCTTTCTCTATCATTATCCTGCACCTCCCAATTCTCTAAGCCTTACCACTCCCTTGAAGAAGCTGTTTTTCAGTTCTCAGAGTCACAGAATTTTGCCTGTTTAAACGGCAGAATTTGTCTCTCAAATGACTCTAAAATAACTAGTTCTTTCTCCTGATTAAAATCCTTGACCTCCAAGAAGGATGTTTTGGCCGGTCAAATAGTGACAAGAGGTAGAGATTGTGAATACAATGTAAAAGATGAAGAAGAGAGTTGGCAGAGGGAGCTGACCCAGTTTTGAACTCACCTCTGTCACAAGAACCTTGATGATGCATATGAGCACTGTCAGGGGCATCTGCCCCTTTGCTGAAGCCCTGCTGTGCAGTGCTGCACTCTGCTCCATCAGCCTGCTGGCCCCCAAGTCCAGCTGGCAGAGGGAACTCTGCTCCCAGTCCAGGGCTCAGCAGAGGAACCAGGCTGCAGAACCAGAGTGGGCAAGCTGGGGAGGGGGAGCCACATCACAACTTAAATCCCTAACAAAGTATATTCCTGCATTTACAAGTAACTGCTTTCAAGTCTTCTATGCACATGTTTAAAGGCACAGCAGATTTGCACACTGCTGTCAGCCCATTTGTTCCTGTTCTGTTTCACTGCAGCATTTTTTCATGCTGCCACTAAGATATTGCTGTAGTCAGTCCCAAGCACAAGGGCAGAGCTAGCTCTCTCCATTGGTTAACAATGACCATACTCAGCAATAAATGATTCTCCTTCCAAACCAGCAGCTGCCTGCAAAGGAATTTTTTAAACTGAAATAAATCAGCTAAGTGGTAAAAACAAAAAGCACTTTCCATGCCTAAAAGGAAGCTGAAATGCCTCAAGTGGCAAAGTAACACGTACATTTGCAGAGGCAGGAGGGACACCCAACCAAAAACAACCCTTTGTTTCACTGGCCAGTGCTCCTCAGCTTCACTTCCTGAAGACTGCAGAAAAAAATTGAATGAAAAAAAAAAATAGAATCTGATTTTTCATACAATTTTTTCTGTCATTTACTTCCTAAGATTGGTCACTTTCTCCTGATCCATTTAGCACTGCTATGTGAAGTACAACAAGAACTTTCATTGATTCAAGTGATGCAAAACAAAGAATCAAACAGTCAGACACAGAAGGCCTTCTGCAGACTCCGAACCCAGGAAGCACTAAAACCAGAGAGGCAAAAATCAAACTTTTCTTTTCCACAAGAGTGGCTCATTTTACTACCCTGGACATCTTCAGTGAGGATCTTTCCCTCTAGGTCCTTTCCAGATTGCAGGCAATACAGCAGAAAGTAAGAGCCCCAAGTGAAACCATTTGTGAGAGTAGTCTGCAGAAAAAAATAGCTTTTTTGACACTATGCTCTAAGCCCCCTGGAGAGCAGCAGGACCTCACGAGCCACGTGTGCCTCCAGAGAGGTCAGCCTGACCTTGCACACAGTGCTCACGGTGCTGTCTCTGCACAGCCCAGACCACCAGAGCTGTGGAGTCAGCCCACCCTGGCACAGTTCTGGGCAGCAACACCTCCACCCTTCCTTTATTCTCTCTGTTTGGTGCATCACAGCTCCTTCAGACAGAGCTGAATATCACCCACCACAAAGATGCTGTAAGTCATAGAATTCTTTAGCTCTCCTTTCCAATGAAAAATCTGTGATGAAAATGAAAGAAGTAAGAAAATATAGCACTTACAACACTGTTTTTTGACATTTTGGGCAAATTCTTTTCATGGTGCTGCTTACAAAATAGATCAAAAGTATATACTCAATTTTGATCCTAACAACATAAACCCCATTATACTAAATCATTTCCCCCTGAAAGAATTCAATATATCCGAAACTGTCAAAAATGTCCATTATACACATAAAGGGTACTATGTTATTTACAAAAAATAATGTAAAAAATAGCAATATAAAACCTACAGAGAAGTGGGAAAGATAAATGAACATCTACTACAAGGCTGGGAAATTCCAAAATGGCAAAAGGTCAGGAAAAAAATCATCAGGTTATATTGTGAGCATTTCTATTATCTTTGTGACTTAGTAGAGGACAGGGACTGCTATCAATAAATGTCCATATGTGTTTTATTGTTTGGCTCACTACCAGCCTGTTTCAATTTTCACTGACTTGTTGAAGAACAAAGTAAAAAAAAAAAATCCCAAAAAACAACCTGCCCAAAAAAGCAGGCATATCAAGCACATAGGATGAGTCTATTAAACAGTGGTCTATACTTTACCTTCAAAAAACCACAGAATTTAAACTTCTGAATTGTATTTGCACAGAAGTACCACTACTTTCTTTCAAGAAACCTCAAGGAAACATAAACCATATGCTAAGTTAAGCACATGCCAAGTCGTGACTTTGTGTTTCTTCTTAGAATTGCTTTAAAATATTCATGTCATATAATGATAAAACATCTTGAATTTAAAAAGTCAAAAGGAAAAACAACTGACCCTAAAGAGTAAGTTGCCCTTTTCCAAGTACAAGCCTGGATCCATGGGGGTCTATTCTTTTTCTAGGTCCAGTGGTCTCTAGGCTGATTTGATTGCAATAGTTACACTGAACAAGCCCCAACAGATCATAACTCACAGTGTGTTCTGATCTCCTTGCTTCCTTTTCTCCACCCTAATTAATCTGACCTAAAATAACGCATTTATTACAGGGGTCAAAACAAGCCTTTGGGCTTTTGACTCAAAACATTTCCCACATTTCAGCCGACAACATTTCACGAGCCCTGCAGAACCCCTTACAAAGAGCAATACAAGGATCACCCACGCCTGTGGATCTCTTTTACACTGGTAATAATCAGCACTGTAAAATACTGTCATCATGACCACTGATACAGCTGGAACATGTACAGACAAACAGTCTGAAGGCCATTCTGCAAATCCCAAAGTAACTCCTTGGTTTACACCTCAAAATCTTTTATTGCTTCCCTTCCTGAGGACATTTCTCAAACTCCATGTCTCACTAATAACATAGATTTTTGTCTTGTGTTACCAACTTTTCTTCTTGCTCATCTCTTACTAAACAGGACTGAAAGCAGGAGGATCAGAGCACCTCCACACTCAGCATTGGACCTTAAACCAGTGAGAATGGTGAATTTACTTCCATATTTTTCTGAGCCTCCCCCATCCAAGATGGGGGTCCCATATAGTTTTCAATAGCAATCATTTAGGACAGTATATTCTAAAATCTGTCCAGTCTGTGTTTTGGTTGCCCACAAACACTGATGAAGTAGTCAATACATAAATCTTTATGGAAAAAGCCCTAGGGATTAAAAGGAAGAGCTGTATTTTGCACATTTTTGGACTATTCCAAACCAGTGCGTTAAGTCGCATACTTTTACCAATTCCACCACAGAAATTTTGAATTTTACTATTATTTTGTGGTAAACACTTGCCTTCTGTGCCATTTTTTAGACTAAGGGGCATTTCCACACCACTTACCCTTGTCAAGTGCAACCCTTCCAGAGTCTGACCCACGGAGCTCCACAAAGCAGCAGTTCATTGCAGGGTCTCATTAGAGAATGCAGTGGGCACAGAAGTGGTTTCAGTTAGACTCCTTCCAGCTGTGTGACAGGAGAGCACAGAGTCTCCAACACAACAGTCAAGATGGCAACTTGTGACCCAGCAACAAGAAGTCATTCATTACTTGTAGCCTTGGGCTAATTTTTCCACAACTCATTCTGTATAATGGGAGACCAGCTCTTCCTTCTCCCTGTTTGCAACACTCCTCTTTGCACAGCATCACTGCATGGTGGAAAAGAAATCACTACAGAAAGATACAGCTCCTTGAGGTAATGACCCACAGCTTCTGGCCAGCTCACACTCCTCAGGCCTCCCTTTTATCTCAGGGGCTATGCATGCAGCAGGCTCTGCCTGGCCAGCAGAAACCATGTCAGGTGATCACTGAGACACAACTGCTCCTGCAGCGTTGTCAAAAAGTGCACAGTTGGATGACAGTAAGGTGCATAAAAAACCTGAGTGGATGCAAGCAGGTTTTAGAGTTAACATCCCCACTAACAATTCCCTTGGTGCTTCTCTCTGCCTGGAAAGTCAGTGCAACAATACACAGGGGAAAACATTACTTTTTCTTTACAAAAGAAAACTATAATCTTTTTTTGGTTTTAATCCAATGAAGCATATACATAAAAACAGAAACCCCTGAGAAAGTGCAAAGTCTACATTTTAATAGCTAAATTTAAAAATAATTTAAGAAAAACACACAAAAGGAAGATAGGCTTGATAATGCAAAGTTACAAGCTTTCCATCCTTGCACTAACAAACCACTTCTGGCTCTTGGTCTTTAAATTCATGAGTATTCCTCACAGATCCCTGCAGCACTAGGTAAATGCTTAGAGGTATGTATGTGCTTAAGTGCCATGCTGGGTAGGAACTACAGCAGTTTGAGCTCTGCAGAATCAAGGATTATGTTTAAATCTTCTATGTCTGATTTTATGCCAAAGTGCTAGTGTTTACCTGAATGTCTTCCTCTTCTCTCATTCCTTCCTGATAAATCCAAAATGCATATGGTTATATTTAAGACTAAATATTTTCTCTTACATGTCACAATTAGAGACCTCATGATAAAGGAGAAAGAGCATTTTATAAGGCTTGGAAGTGCACATACCTTGACCTGATTTCCAGTATTAAAGGCTGAAAGCTTTTTGCCACTGATGGAATTAGTGCACAATCCCTCTATGATTTTAGTTTTCTAGCAGAAGACTTTCACAAGGAAGGAGTAAAAATGATTCCATTTCTAAACATGAGATAGGATCAACTCATATGCTAATTCCCTTTCCCATTTTCACTTTCTTTCGTGCTATACTGTTGCTGAAGATGTATCGTGCCCACGAAACACCTCATTTCCACAGAAGTCATCCATGTAAAAAGAAATGGAAATAGATGTTTTCCCCTGCACAGCGAGGATGGATCAGATGGTTGTTTGATAGCTACACAGCTGAAGCACACTTTCATCTCAGAAGGAATTATTCCACAGGCAACAGAACTACTGACAGCAGCACTCCAGCTACTTACCAGTGCACAGAGACAAACAAGCCATATGCAAGCAAGGCAAAAGCCACCACTGATAAACAAATCAGTCAATAAATCACATGAACAAAAACAGGCAAAAGAAGCAACAAAGTTGTTACTACTCTGACATTGCCCTTGTATTGTGTGTACATACTCACTTTTCATATGTAGCTCTCTTCTGAAGCCTTAAGGCTCTGCTAATTGCTGAGGGAGGGAGATTTAGAAAGAATTCAAGTTATTTTACCTTAACATCAAGTAAACATGCAGGCAAAAGAAAAGCAAGCTTAGGACCATGCTATCAGCCCCCAACACAAATTCCTTAGTGCTGCAAAATGTGGGAATGGGGGCTTTTGGGGGGGTTTATACATGTGGACTTATAACAAACAACTAGTTAACTTGTTTCATAGAAGAGGCTGTCAATTTTTTCAATACCTGTAAAGAGATACTTCCAAGACTAAAACACTCCAAAAAAGTAAAATGCAAATTCAGGTCACTTTGAGCCTTCAGGTGCTTAATGGGTAAAAAAAAATATTTACACAGAAAAACAAATTCACTCCATGCTCTAATTTTTCAGCATCATGAGGAATGAACAGCAATGCAGTCAAACAGTGTCCATTTTGTTAGAAATGCAAACTCGTCACATTTTTGCCTGAGGGTGGGGGAGATAAATTTACTGAAAGTGGGTCAAGCTGGTACCAAAATCTGCTCTTAAGTACAAGGTTTGAATAAAAATTTGAGCAAAAGGCCCAGATGTGTGAAGCTAGCCAAAGCATCATGCAAATTTCTATAAACTACATGCACGCTTAGAAAGGATGCCAATATTAACCCACACAGATATCTGAAAATACTAAAGGACTGAAAATGTTTAAAGCCTCTTTTACTTACATTCCTCAATGTTTTAATTCTCAAGCAAAACAACTGTTCAAAATGTCTCTGTAGCCTATTTTCCATGAGCAGTTCCTGCAGAGCCAAAGATGCTTAATTCTTCAATGAGATTATAAATTCTGCTCATATAGACAAGAGCAGAAATGCTCAGACTTTTGTAAGGTTTTTAAGGCCCTAAAGTATGGATTTAATCTGATGAATTAAAAACTGACTAAATTACCTAAGTGTTGAAAATAAGAGGAAAAGAAATACTAAAAACATCTGTTAGACATCATCATGGCACACCAGAAGTCAGTCCCACTGACAATACAGTACTTACAGTTTGGAGGTAAATATTGCACCCCGCAAATACAACTAAAAGCAAACACAGTAAGAACCATAAACAACAAAGAGGAGAGGGTATTCAATCAGAATGGACCCATATGGTTGAGAAACTGAGCCTACACAAAAAAAAAAACCAACAACCAAAAACCCAGAGGTTGTAATACACCCCAATGTAAAGCTATGAATAAAGATTGTAAAGATTGCCATCCACACCTACAGAGGGGGGGGGCCCTGCCTTGCACAGCTGCAATTCTGTAACCACTGCTGAGTTCCAGTGTGATCCTTGGCTGCACAGCAGAGAAGCAACGAGATCAGGAAGTGGTTCTGCTCACCTCTGAAGCACTGTTGAAACCCAGGATAAAATACTGCACATAGGACTTCTGATGTTTTAAGGACACTGAAAAATTGAGAAAGACACACAGAATAGGTTTTTGAACCAAATCAAGAGACAAAGAATAAAAAACTAAAAAAAGCTTCCTTGATTACTTTTTTTTTAAGGAGAAAATACCCGTAATCATGGCTCTTAAATCCTGCAGAGTAAGTATAATAAGACCTAAATGACCAAAAAAAAAGTGAGGCAAATTGAAATTAGATAAAGCTTTTAATAGCAAGAACGACAGACTGCTGAAGTATGAAAAGAAAGAGCATGTTCCCTGTTTCCAATATCTTCAAATGATTGGATGCCTTTCTGTTAATGATGAAGGATCACTAGGTGAAACCATGCCCTGTATTTCAAGGAGGCTGAAAAACTGATCTATGGACCTTGAGAAGCAATTTCAGCAGTTTACAGCCAGCAGCATGAACTTTTTTGTTTATGTCATCTCTACAACTGATCCTGTGGGCAATTAGAAAAACTGCCACCCAAAATCGGGGTTTGAACTAAGTAAAAATCTTCTCTGTCTCCTTAACTCCACTGTAACCATTTCTCAAAGCTCTCCAAACCACCAATCCACAGCTAGATCAGAAGAGTTATCTATTCTGATAGATAGAAATACATTAAGCTTCTTCAAACTGAGCATCACAGATGAAGTCTAAAATTGAAAATTCAAAGTGTTAAGAACAGGTGAAGTCTATAAGAAAAATAATAATCATATTATTTATTGCAATAAACTCAGACTTATACCACAAAGGGTCTCTCAATACTCCATTTTCTTTAATCCTAAACAAATGTCCAGTTTTGCATACTCCTATCCCAAATATTCCCTTTTATGCTAGCCAAGACCGAAGTTGTCTTAATCCAGTCAATCATCACAGAATTCTTATTGTTCTGCCTTGGTTTTTCCCCACACATGCACACCAATAAGTCAGACCTAATACTAATAGCAACCCAGATAACAGAACTTGACTTGAGAGCTTATTGTAGAGAAAGAAATACCTCTTTTCAACACAGCATTTGCAACAACTACTGTATAAAAAAAAAGTTCAATTGTATGATTGTGGCTATCATGATTTTAAAGGATTTCTTTTCCCTCCTGGAGGCATCCACCACCTGAGGTAAATCCAGAGACAAAAATTACTCTGACACAAAGAAACAGTGTCTGACTAAGGAGTTTTTCTGAAAATCTCATCTGACTTCAGATGAGACTCCCCAGGTATTAGACAAGACTATAGGTCTCAGAGTAAAGATGAGTTTATTTCCTGCCTGATTTTCAGCTCACATTATTTGTTGGGATTCTGCATGCAGTGACTGCCTTTCAGACTTCTCCAGGGGAGAAGGAAGAAGCAGGTGCCACCCAGGGCAAGTGACAGTGCACTGCCAGCAAAGAACATTGAAGTATTCCCCAGGGAGCAGCAGGGCACTGTCTTTCCCCATCCCACTGGGAGTTTTGCCATCTCTTCCTCTTGGAAAATGGTAGTGAGGCAGCACTTGCACTGCAAGAGCTCTCAGATTTCCCAGATGTTTACAATCTAAACTTTATTCCAGGCAAGGAATAGGATGTTACATTGTCCAAACAGATGGGCTATTATTTCATGATGCCCAGAGGAGTAAATGTAGCTTTAGCACACAGCCTTTCAAAAGCAGTATTTTCAAATACCTGTGAGGCAAAATAAGCAAGCAACCAGGCACCATTAGGTTTTGTGCCTGTTTGGGAAAAGCCTTCAAGGGCAGTCCCACAGACAAGCAAACCCAGTCACAAGGGGACAAACCCTACAAGAAATCAATTATAAATACGGTGCCAAGCCAAGAAGTGAAGGCACTGAGGCTGACATGGCACTTGGCTTTTTGGGAGTATTCAAGACACCCCCATTCATCTCCCACACACCATAAGTGATTTTGACTCTCCCATGACAATGCTACACCCAGCACCATTCCTCACCTGACATTTTCTTCACTCATTTCCTTTCTGTTCTTCTCTTCTGCTGTTATCCACCCCCATCTTCTTCCTGACTTCCAACAGCCTCTTGAACTTGTGCCTTTCCTCTTCCTCTCTCTGCAGTCTTACTTACTGAAGAATCATACTTTATTCTCTCTGCTCATCTCAGTGATTTCTTCCTCCCAGCACATTCAAAGGGGTTTCACACTGTTGGATCACCGCTCTTAACAAAATAAAGATGCACAGTTATTTTTTTACAACTTTTTTGTGTGTGATTCAAATTTGGTTTAAAACATGGACAAATGATACAGCATCTCCATTCAACTAAGTGCCTGTTTATCTTCATAGATCAAGAATCACAAGATCTATCTGTAAAAAGCAGTATTTCCAAACCATAGTTCAGTGTTTTTTCTAAATTTGTGTTTAATTTGGTATATTTCATTCTCAATGACTGTACCTTCCATTCTTTTGTAAATGATGTCATTATTTTACTATCACAAGGTGATCCTCTGGGAATCCTCTTGATTCTCTACTAACTTGCGAAATTAGGCCCAAGCCTATTAAAAAAACAGAACAAAGCTTTAGTGTACTTATTTTCCCTTACTGCACTCAGTAGCTTGAATGACTACTATTTATGGTGGAACTGTAACAACATAATGTTGAGCTTTTGGCAGAGATGGACCTCAAGGTACAACAAGCAGAGTCACCAACACAGCCTTCCATATGAAGCCTCATGATTTCCCCAGATCAGTCACTCCAGGTCAGTGTTTCCCTGTGGCTGTTCCTCAAGGGCTTGCCTGCTGCTTGCATACATGATGGGTCAGAGAGCAGCACAGAGCTGCCTCTCGCTGTCCTTGTCATCTCCTGGCTGTCACCAGTCTCCTGCTCTCAGAGGCTGGCAGCACTGTTTCCCTGTCACTGTGTCCAGGTCACACACTGTCCCCTCAGGGATGAAACCAGCACCTCACCTACCTCCAGAAAAGGGCCTCTGCACACCAGGCACCTCGGGCAAACAGCCACCTCCCAGCCACCACACAGAGCCTTGGGGAAACAGCTGCTTGGGGCAAATGGCCACCATGTGTGGAGAGCCCTAGCAAACATCTGCCTCAGGTCAATGGCCACCCCACATGGGGCTGTGCAAGCAAACGGCACCTGGGGAAAGAAAAGACTCCACATGAGGGGCACCAGCAGCAAATGGCTGCCTCAGCCAAAGGGCGGCTGTGGGCACTCCTATCTTTGCCTGCAGGCCTTGCAGTACATAGGGCTGCAGGGGAAACCGAGAGCAGCCAGCCCAAAAGAGACAAGTTTTCCTCTCACTCTCTAAAGCCAGGCTTGGAGTGCTGCACTGGGGCAGCTGGACCCAGAGTAGGGCCGTCTCTGCCCTGCTGCGGGGCCACAATGGCCCCCAGGCCAGCTCTGGGCTCGCTGCCCTGTGTGGTCTCTCTGCAGCTGCTTTGTGCACTAAAAGGGGTTCACTAAAAGGGTGACGGGGCTCCTCCTGCACTGCCTCTCCATCACGTTCCCAGCGAAGGGCACAGCACGTGTCCTCGCCTTCCTCACGGTCACCCTGACACATCCATCACCACAAGCTTGTGGCAAACCACCTCTGTCCGGGAACTGAGCCCAGGAAGTCTGCAGTGTGAAACTGGAAATGGAGAAATAAATTGTGGAGGCACACGCTGCTACTAGAGGCTGAGCCCATTGCCGCAGCAATCATGGAGAAGGGGAAGCTGTGAAAGGAGCTGAAAGGAGAAGGGGGGCTGTGCTGCAGATTCTCACACCGCCTGACAGAACTCGCCATGGGCAGCACATCCGCTGGCCTGGAGGACTGAGGGAGGCAGGGGAAATCACATTCCCTTCTCAGGCCATTTTAGTTAACACCTGCTGTGACCATATGTTAGCTCATAAAAACAATCTCTGCATCAAATATTAAAGCTTTGCCAGGGAAATGTCTAAGTTCTGTACTTCAAGGCATGCAATCTTTTTTGTTCATTCCATCAGTCCTTATTAAATAATGAATAACAGAGATCAAAATGATCTTTCACATGTATACAATTCCTACTACTGTTAAAAGCGCAGCTCTATCTGATGCCTTGCACATGGGCACAAGTGAAGCACAGTGCCGATTTACAGTTCATGTTTGTTTTGAGCTGAAGGACAATTCTTTTCCCTTGAGTACAACTCAGACTTGCCACCTGAGCACCCTTTTAAGGGACTCTCCACCCCAGGCAGCAGCTCCTGGAAAGCTGTGGGCATCTCAGCTGCCCTCAGCCGTCTGGTGTGAGGCACAGCTGGCTCCTGAGGCTTCACCACCTGCACTTTCACACCTTTGGCAGCTCTGCTTATCCACCCATGCCTTAAGCTCCACTCCCAGCCTTCTGCATGCCCCCAGCACAGTGGCAAGTCAGCAGTCCAAGGCCACGTGCCTCTCTGAGAGCCTGCTACAACCCTTGGGACAGCTTTCATCAGCTCCTGCTGCTGCCTGTCCCAGGCCTTTTCTGTCATTCCACTTCCCTCTCTACCTTGGCAGCTCCCCAGAGCCTGCTGCCACGCCATCCCTATCACAGACTCTCCTCATTGCTCTGTGCAAGCCTCTCTCTCTGGCCAGCAATAACCCCTGCTGGGGGTGTTTGCCCTGGCTTCTGGGAGGGGACACCTCGCTGGCCCCTTGCTGCAAGCACAGCACGAGTGCCTCAGCCATCCCTGTAGCCCGTGGCAAACAGCTCTGGACTCACATTCACAGAGTACCCCAAAATGTAGTCAGGAGTGCTGGATACACCAGTGAAAAGAAATCAGGATCACTTTGGTTCCCCTGTTTGCCAGTGCTCAGCTATGAACATTCAGAGTGCTCTACTTAATAGAATAACACTGAATTAACTTAAAATGGGGCACTCTATCCCAATCAAGCAGAAAAGATTTCTAAAAGGAAAAGGAAATGCTAACTGAGATATGCCACTGAAAATTTTCCCCTTAAATCTTCGTTTTGGCTTTCCACGCATTTGATGTTGCTGATGGTGAATTTTGTAAAAAGTATTTGTACCTAAATTCAGTTACAAAAGTTAATATGAAGGAATAAACCTATATTTTCCAGCATAAGTATAAATAGTATTTTTTCATTTCTTGATTAAAATGTCACAGAATTGAAGAAAATGTTATTCTTGAGAAAATAATGCTAATGCTGTGCTCCAAGCAGAATCATACATAACACAATAGGAAAGATGGTGAGAAGTAATTCATGTATCCATTACCATTCACTGATGGGTGCTTTTTTTTAACCATTACAGTATCTAATGGGCACAATAACTGGAATATGAACAAAAAGCCATTTTCACATCAAATACACTTTACAGTAATGCTTTTGAAATTTAAGTCTCATTCTTAATCCATTTTCACAGGCCTTTACCATAATGCAACAAAATGAAAGTGACCTCAGGGACATTATCTCCTCTCCACCAGAAAATACAGGCAAGCTACATGAACTCCAAAATATGTAGATTTTTACTCTGAAAGGGACTGTCTCAGTGAGAGCATAGAGGCATTTTACAGCGACTGAGGCATAACTATATATTTACTTTCCCAGCAGTTAATGTGCTACACTGTGATTGGTACTGCAATCATGGTTTACAAAATCATACTACAATTATCCAATGTAGTTCAGTTTTCAAAACCCTGTCTGGCAGTTGGTGGCTAGTGATTGACTCAATCCAAAGAAAGCACTTTCAATACTAATTTCATTACATTTTCTTTCAATTACCTCACAGTTAAGTACAAATTTCTTATCTCTGAGCTGCTCACTTGAACTTACTTAAAAGTGATCACCTTTGCCAGTTAGAAAAATAACATTAGGTTTTCATTCTCTTAGAGTGAAACATAGCAATTTCCAGTGTGACATAAAAAGAAAGAAATCTAATAGGCATTTAAATGGGAGAAGTAGTTTTTAAAATTTTCATCTAACAGCTGTCATTGAAAAGCAGTGTTATATTCTATCATGCAGGAAAAAAGCCAAACCTGTTTGCTTTTCTTTTTTTCAGTCATACAAAAGAACACGTGAGTTTGTCAAGCTATTTCACTCGCAGAAAAAAAGACTATAGGAAAAATAGAATGTAGAAATAAAAATCAAAAGTATCATCAATAATTTCAGAAACATACTTCAACTTTCACATTATATAAACACACAGTTATGTTGACGTAACTCCTGCAAAACTAAAATAAAGAACATTTTATCATAAAATTATGTATTTTCTCCTATCTTAATTAGTAGAAAAATCAAAAGCAGCTGTTACAAACTGAACCCTTTTCAAGGTGTTTGTTATCTGCTGAAAAAACAAATCTTACTCAAAAGCTATACTTAAAAGACATGTATTTTTAATCTTTAAAGAAAACCTTAATACTTTTTTTTCTTCTTTTCATATGAAAGGACTGACTGCCCCTTGAAAGGACTGAAGCTGAGCTCAGGAGTTTCATACTCCTATCTACTATCTAGAAATAATTAAGTAATTATTGCAATCCAAGAGCTTCCTGGGAAAAAGGAAGTGGTTTGTGAGCTCTGATTAGGGGAGCATGTGCTGTTTACATCCCTATCTCTCCCAGAATTGTTATAAACCTTTTACTTAAACAAATTACCCTTGACCACCAAACCTGAATTGCCAATCTCCTCAGAAAAACTGAATCACAAAGCCCTACAGAGGCACTGCAGCGGGGGAGAAAGGAGAGGAGGGTACCAAAATCATGGCATGTATCAGGAGAATGTTCAAGTGTACAGGCTCACCCCATTTTTGCTTTTGGGAGAAGACCACCCCTCAAGTATTGGATGAAACATTTTTCCTCCAGCCTCAGAAGAAGTAAGATTGTGTCCTGCTTCTCACACTCAGGTTCTGGATACTAAAAACAAAGAACATATTCAGCCCTGCTGGCAATCACAGCAGAGGGGTGGATGAATTAATGGATGAATTAACATGCACAAAGACCATACATCCCTGATTAGATTTTTAAAATCAGCACGCTCCCAGTGAGCAATGCCATCTCTACACCTTTGCCTGTGTGTCTGCCATTTGTGACACTGAAGTTAGCAAGCTGAGATGAGCCATGGCAGAAAAGCAGGCCTTAAAATATGCTTCAGGTTGGTGTTTGGTTAATGTTCTGACAAAGGTTATCAAACAGGTCGGGTGATTTTCATGGCCAAAGTGTTTTCATTGTGATAAGCAGCATGATGGAAACAGGCACTCAGAAAAAAGCCATTCTCTTCTCACCCTGGATAATGTTGGAGACATCCTTGTGTAGTTTTACTGTCATGGGATAAGTGATAAATTATGTATATGGTACAACATCATGCAGATTTCGAGGAGGGTACCGTGAAGGTGAAATGAATACCTTCTGCTCATGAATGTCAATCTAACTGAAGTCTTGGAAGCAGACACTGCTGTCAGACTGCTACAAAACAAAAAGGACAGGAGACAGGTTGTCTGGGTGCTTGCCATGGATAGCAACTGAACAGAAACAGCACTATTGGAAAAAGCAACCACCAGACATCCCAAAAAACCTCTTTGTGGAGTAACACAGAGTTGATTTTTAAATGCTTTGTTTCAAGGCTGTGAAACAAAATTCTCCAACCTTTGGAAAGAAGAAAGAAATCATCACTAATGTTAAAATCAGTAAGAACAAATACACTGTTGGATCTGTTTTCTCTGGATATTCTGTCCTTTCCAGATTTTTCCAGCCCAAGGGCTTGATACAGCTCCTCAAACCAGCACAATGCTCTGTTTCTTGCTTGGTGAAGATCAGTTGTATTTCACACACACTGAGACATGACAAATGTTCTGCAGTTGTGTAAAATGCAATTAATTAGCAAATGCCATGGCACAAAATAGAAAACAAACATAAGCAACTCTATAAAGAGGTTTATCTCAACATATGGATGTGCATTTACATGCACACATCTCTCCCCCAAACAGCAATAAACACTAAGTCCCAACTGTATTTTATAAGAATGTTTGTTCTTTGATTTGATTCTAGTTCTAAGATCATTTCTTACATACCAATAGCTGTCATTATATGATTTAGCAGTAAATCAGTTTGGCCCTTCTAGTATTTTTAAGCAACTTTACAGATTCTTTGTTCAAAATTGCAACTTTTCATCACAGATAAACGAATGCAGGTGCTGATACCTGCTTTTGGCACAGATGAGAACATGAATGTAAATAATCCTAGTATAGGCTGCCTCAGGTACTGCCTGTGATTGCCAGCTGTAACAGAAACCCAGAAGTCAGCTCTGAATGTTGGTCAAGCTGATATTTTACTGGCAGTGTGGGACCTAAATACAGAGCTTTACAATTTAATAGTACATTGATTATACAACTTGATAATATACATCCGAAGAACAAAGCTGGAAGAAAAAATTATGTTAGAAAGAAGAGGAACCAAAGACAGGATATCACAGAATGACAGCTTTAGAAAGTATGTAAAACTTGGTTGAGAGCTGGGCTTGAATTTAACTTCTGACATTAACAGGAGCTGCTGGCATCATTTGATACTCTATTCTGTGCAATCAAACATGGAATTGTTGTGTGTGCGATGCCAGACATCCCTTAAGAGCTTCATCTGACATGTGTCACTCATATGACAGAATTTCAGAAAGGCATTTCATACTGAGCTGTGCAAACAGACCCATGAATGCATTATCATTGGCAAAAGGTCATTTTTTCTTGGTTTTATTCCCCATGCTATATCTGAAAGAGCAGAACAACCTCTTTACCAATGTCAGGACTTTTCTACATCTAGGTCTTACTATCAGAAAAAGTATATTTGATTCCTTTTACCCCTTGCTACAAACAAAAATATTTTACCCCTTGCTCAGGAGATGCTCAGATTACCACACAGCCCTTTGAACACAACAGCAGTTTTTAAATCACCTATCAGCCCTGGTTTTGTCATGTAAAGTATAAAACAAGACACATCCAGGGTTGGAAAATCCAACAACATCTGATTGCTCACTGAACAACAGTGTTATAGTTCATGGCAGAAGGTGCTGGTTCATGGTACAAGCTGATATTGTGTCACAGGACAGTAAAAGAGCAGTAAAACAGAAGTTCTGACAAAACGTATCGAAAATATAACTGTGATATTAAATGAGAGAAATCTTTCTTCTTCTTCCTTTATAAGAATATTTTTCTTTCCATTAGGAGAAAAAGAACCCCCTCCAAAACCCCAAAACAAAAGCAACACAAAACAAAAGCAAACAAAAACACATAAACAAAAAAACCCCCTTAAACAGTTTGAAAGCAAATGGCTTCCAATGGACCTCCAAAATTTAAAGAAGTTTGTATTGTCTGAGCTTTGTGCTCCTCTATTGCAGTCCCCCATGGGACAAAGAATTTCAGTTTTCTTAGTTGGGAGCAGAAGTGAAACAGAAGTGGGATTTAGATCTCCAGTCAACAATCTGCATCTCTCCTCTGCATTACTTGTGTAAGAGCACAGAAAAGAGTGAGAAAAGGACAGTGGGTTGCTCATTTGTTTGGAGCATGCTGTCTGAGAAAGAAGAACTATCTGTCATCTCCAGGAGGGAGGGATGATGATGTCAGCTAACTTTTATTTCTCTGAACAGTACTTCTTTTGAACTAGGTATGGTAGCTCACATTATTTTTTTTTCCTCAATGTGCCAAAATTCAGGGTGCTGACAGTTGCTTTAATGAGGAGGAGGATAACATGAGGGAGCCAAGTAATTTTCAGCAGAAGACATGTTTACTTAACAGGATGCATGAAGCTCTGTTTCCACAATCACAGGATCCAATGCTATAGGCTGTCATTACTCACAGTCTTGCCCACAAACAGGCAACACAGAATTTTTCTTCAGCAGCACAATTACCAAATGACTTGTCCCTCTAGTTTTTGCTCCCTGTCATGCTCCAGATCCATGATGTACCTTGTTTTTCTCACGTTATTTCAGTCCAACACCTCCCTCCCTCTTAAAAGTGTTAACATGAAAATAACAGCTCTTTTCACTGCATGACTAAAGCCTTGCACATCCTTTCATTTTGGGTGAGGTCTGGAGGGGCTTTTTGTCACTTGGTAAACAGCGTGTCTCCCATGCCTATATTTTACACCAGTTGGTTTGGCCTAGCTTGCAAATTTAAAATTTTAACAGGTATCCTATGAGATCAAATAGTTCAAATTGTCTCCTGGAGCACATTTTCAGTGTTTCAGCAGGAACAGCTATCCCACAGATAAAAGACCTCAAATGAGCAGGATTTCAGACAGGATATAGGAAAGGCTATCAGAGCACCACAAGAACAACCATTCTGGAAAGGAAGACACTAACACAGAGTTATGCATACACAGATAAGAATTTCAGTTTTACCTTTTTACCTCTCTTTGCCTTTTATTGAAAAGATGGGGGAAAATATCCCTACCAATTTACTTGGGGATGAGAACAGTCATAAAAAAGTAGAGTCAGATTGGTGCAGAAGACACCTTACTTTTCAGTCCTGTATATTAACAGAGGGGTTGGGTACAACTCAATTCTCATTCCTAAAAAGTATCTGGTCAGTCTTGTCCTCAACAGCTGCAGGTGTCCAGAACTCTTCCATTTTACGTTATTGCTAAACTCCAAACTGAATTTCTTTCTCTCCACATGGAACCAATGTCTTACTGTTTTGTGTCAAAGATGAAAGCAGAACAAATAGCTGCCACCCTCTGTACAAAACTTGTTGCAAACCAAGGTACTTTTTTCCTGTCTGTTTTCTTTATATAAAACAGAACCGCTTCTTTCAATTTTCATTCTGTGCTTTCTAAACTCTCCCTTGAGCTACCTCCAACTTATCCACATCTTTATTAAACAATGAAATACGTCTTTTTGCAAAAATACAAATTCTGCTGTTGTCTACTCCAGTATCTTTCCCTGCCATTCACACTCCTGGGCAGTTACTAGTCTCCATTTTCCACCCCAGCTTGTCCCTTATCTTCCTTACATATGGGGCTTTTAAAAGCTGAACCTGGTCCTGTTGGTTTAGCCTTTTCTGTCAAATTAACAAGGTTCTTTTGCATTCTGCTTTTGTCTTCCATCATCCTTACAGCTTAACAGTGTGACATCCTCTGTGCATTTGACCAATTTAACCCCCACTCCATTACCTGAGTCCTTAATGAAAATACTGAATAGAAACCAGCTGGTTCAGCCCCACTTTAAATGCCCTCTTACTCTGGCAGTGAAATACAAGTTTTGAATGGCCTCCACTTCACTGTGTGGAATGTTTTCAGGCTGGACATAATTTCCTGTGTAGTATATAAAGATATCATGACAAAAAAGCCAAAAGCTTAATAGAAGTCAAATTATGTATCCTCCCATGTACGGCATCTATTATCCTGCCCAAGAAAGAAATTGGATTAGTTCAAAATTACTTGTTCTTCACAAACCTACAGGGATTTTTTAACCACTTCATCTTCAGCATTTGTTAAACTGACGATTTAATACTTTGTGCCAGAACCTTCCCTGGGGCCAAAGCTGGGCTAACTGCTCCTGGAATTTCTCCAGATTTCTCCATTTTTACTCCTTTTTTTCCACCTGACATCTTCAGGTGATAACTCACCCTATTAATAAGGCCTATTCTGCAACAAAGATAAGTGTAGCAGTCTCAGAAAGCAATCTGCATATAAATAAAAATACTATTAATTTGAGTGACCCCAAGAGTTTCACAAAGGACCATGGCTCATCCAGTGAAACTGCCAGAGAACAGGAACAACTGGGACTGCTTATTTTAGTAAGAATAGGAATTGGAGGGAACATGGTGAAAGGATACATGTGAGTGCACAGCATAAAGAAGCTAAGCCAAATGCTCCAGTTAATCCTCCTGTGATGCAAAACAAGCATGCAACAGAACTGAAATACACAGTTTTAATCACAAAACCCCCATGCTCTTCTTATTTTAAAAGGGCAGGGTATGGATTCACGTAAGCATTGCCAACAGTCAGCAGTGAGGGAAAATGCCTTGCAGACAGGATTAGACAATTCTGTAGATAAGAGCCAGAAGTTAATGCTGTCCCTTCCACAGAAGATGAGCAAAGCACAAGTTTGCCTTCTTGAGTCTCAAGCTAGAGCATGGGCACAGGAAATTGCTGCAGCAATTAATTCCACTGTCTCCACACCGCTCTTGATGCCCAAGTGCTGATTGTGCCCACCACCAGCTCACTCTCCTGGCACATTCCTACACTTGGGCTTCTGCTGGCTACATTATTCTTCCCCTCTCCCCCTGTTTTCCAATCATTTCTTGACTATTTTGCAGGTGTACAGCACTTGATCAAGGTTCCTCATTCTATATCTGGTCTGGTATTTACCCTTCCACGTGCCCATTTCCACAGCTCACTCGGCCTTTTCACCCTCTTCAAAATGATCCTCTTAAATGAAATGAAACCTTCCTTTAGGTGAAGGACTCATCTGGCCCGGGACCACAGATCAACCACCATACTGCTCACCTCCCACTTACTCCACACTAGCCCACTTTTGTTTTGTTTGATTAAACCAAACCAACTTAACAGCCTTGTGTTTTAAGATCTGTGCAAAATCCACCTCAGCCGAGATTTTGTTTGTATTCCCCCTTACAGTATATCCCTTGCTTACTGAAATATTTACAGCACACTGTTCAAAGCTTCATCTGACAACAGAATTATTAATTTTAAAAGCCTTAGGGCTTTTTATAGTATCTGACAGGATAATATTAGGACTTCATAAACATTAGAGGTGTTATGAAATAAATGCCATTTGAGGTGAGGGAATTTCCCCCCCCACAGACACTTCTGGACATGATTATAGGCAAAGAGAAAAAAATGCCAACGTTACAGCAGAATTTTCTGAGCCCAAACGAGACTCTCATGCCTGACTTTTTGAACCAGCTAATGCTGCACTGTGGTTATCGGTTCAAAGCACATCTACTTGATGTGCAGCTGCAAGTCAGCACTTCTGCAAATTAGGCCCCACGGTTCGTAACAACGAATCCCAGAAAAGCTGCACACTGACAAGGTAAGAACACACTGACCAAAGGCTCTGAGCAAATCCAGCTCTCCAGTGCACCATCCAGGCGAGCCTTCAGTGGGAAGGCACCGCTTTGTGCCCTGCAATCTCCAGCCACACACAACCCAGATCACTCAGCATGCCCTTGCCTCTTTCTTTTGACTGCACCTTCATTCCTCAACTTTATCCTTCTCATTATCTGCCCCAAGAAACACCTTGCAACTCACACCTCTCATTCATTCTTCCCACTGATGCTTCCCTCCAGTTTGCAGTTGGGTTGTCGAAGGCCATTTCCTAACCACAGAAACAGTGGGCTGCATCAAAATTTGCACAAGTTCTCAGCACTAGACTTTACAAATGTAATGTCTTTTGCAAGTCTGTAGTCACACAAGTCTGTAATACAGCAGAATGAATAAATAATCATGCTTTGCACTTTTTATTGCCTTAATAAGAACCAGAGGAAGAACAGTGCATATCCTGTGCCCTCCCTCCCACCTTTTTCTTTGCATGTGCACACCCCCAGATTACAGAGATTGCAACCTAGGAAAGAGAAGACAGAGCACAAGACTGCCATGGAGCAGCATGGCCTCTGCAGGTAGGACTGAAATTCAGATGCCTGCTCTCCACACCTCTCTTCCCATGCTGAGCCATGACAATTCTTTTTTTTCTCCCTTTCTCTCCAGACCAGAGTAATTGATAGCATTTTACCCCTAAGTTTCCTCCTCTGCTAAATTTACCACACTATCCATTTCCTCCAGCTCACTACTGCGCCTTCCCAAATCAGCTATGGAGTGGAGAGACTAGAACACCTCTAGGTCACATAGAAAAGAAAGTGCCACTTGTATAGTGCCACTATATTCAGTGATACCTGCATGGAAACTATTTACCTAAATACTCTTCATAATCACTACAACAAAATTTTCCTACTACTGTAAAATCCTAAACCAGCAGGGAGAAAGTGTAAAGGGAAGTTTTTTAAAAGGCAGAGGGAATTAATAGCAGAAGGCTTGAGGGGGAAAAAAAGACTTAAACTTACGTAGCTTGCATTTTACACCAAAGTACACAAAAAAACCCCAAACAAACTGCACTGTGTCAAGTGCAAAGACTCATTACTAAGACTTCATTGCTGGGAGCTGCACTGGGGAAATGCAATAGGCAGGCTGGGCTTTGGCTGGAGCTAAGTGCACCCATCAGTGATCAGTGATTCAGATCATTTTGTCCAGCAAGCATCCCTGGGTTTCTGCCAAGGAAAGACACTGCGGTTTCTGTTTGTTGTGTTGTTTTCAGTACATTGACTCAACATCAATGTATTGCAGACAATATATTCAGACATTTGCAGAATGATGAGATTTATTCTTTTCGGTGCCCCAAATCTAGACAGAAAGGCATCTGCGGGAGCAAATGGCTTTTCCAAAATATGCCATGGATTGTTTTATTAAGGTTTAAGTGAAGATTTTATTTATTCCAAGTGGACTTGCTTTGCCAGAGAAATGGGGATTTTTTCTGCTCGGCTGCCGGAGTGTGTGCCCTTGAAAGACCCACGTTTGCCCGAGGAATGTGCACGTTCCCTCGCTGCATCAGCTCAGGGTTTGTGGCACACGGCAGTGCAGCCAGGGCCCACACTCCCAGCAGGTGCAGAGGATCCTGTCTCCATCAAGGTCACCCTCACCATGTCCTCACTGAGCAATGCAACCTGGCCAGGACTGGCACTGTGCACAACAGCCCTGCAATATTCCCCTCTGGGATCAAGTCTTCCTGCTGAAACTCAGCTGGTCTCAGAAAAACTCTGTTGTCAGCAAAGCTCACACTGATAAACCCAGTGAGGATTTTTCTCCAGGAGGCTGACCTGCTAATACTACAGTGGTAAATGGTATGACCTGATTAACACTGTCCTTAAAATGCTAATTAAGAGATGTTTATTTTGGGAAAGGAAAAAATATAGATAAATATATACTACTGCAAAACTACTAGTGCTGGATGATGAGCACCTGTCTTCTATTTAGGCTTTGTGAAAAAAATTGGACCAACTTTCTTAGCAAGCAAGAGAGATCACCCTATCAAGATTGCAATAATTGGCAAGTTGCTAATATCCCAATATCCCGATGCAAGTAATAACCTCTCATCCAGTGTTCTGAAGGATCTTATGAAGTGTCTGCTTTAGGTGAGATACCAAGGAGCCTGAGCTAGGCAATCTATCTGAAGTGACATGGTAACTTGCAGCCTAGTGCTGAACACCCAGGAGGCAGATTTACTTGGAACTTTATTGTGCTTTCTCTATGGTTTGCTCTTGAACATAGCATTTGGTTAGCAAAAAGGTATTTACTGCTCACTGGAAGGATACATGATTACCCAGCAACTTGCATCACTGCGTGTTTTTAGTGTTTCAGTTGTGCAATTCACAGAAAACATTGCTTTTGACAAGTCAATAAAAAAGCTCTCATCCTTACAGGTAGAACGCTGGCATTTGTCAAATCTATTAGAAGATAGATTCTGTCATTTACAGCACTTTTCATCATGCGTAGCTCTAAACACCAGCAGCTGGATTGAGATTGCCTTTTCAAAGTTCACTAGGGGCCTTTACTGCAGTCAGATCTAAGCAAGACTTTAAAAATATTTCTCAAAGCAAAATATATTGGAGGGCTAGCATCTGGTGACAAATATTGAAGGAATAACAAAATCCTTTGTATTGTGGCGTTTCTTGACCTGCCTGTTTATTAACGTTCATCTTTCCTCATAACTCAAAGACACAGCTTGGTGCTTCTGATGCACCCTTATGGAAACAAATAAAATGCTGCTGCTTCTCCACATCAGAAAAATCAGCTTGTTAAATGCTAGTGTTGAAGTTGTAAACGACTATATTGCATTGCTTTCCCTGCTCTCCCTATTCAAACTTCACTAGCAAATCTCTTCCAGCTCCACAAAAGAAGTGACATGTCTTGCAGGAATTAAAAGACAACATCTTTCTAATTTTTTCTTCATTTTCTATTTGAAAGCTCTGACTTCTGTTGTGGATGCTATGCATGAGTTGGTAATTACTGCATATTAGTGCAACTTCAAAATGCGAGTGAGGGACCCTGGTTCTCCATATGTGCTGGGAGTTTATTACTGCTAACAGTTCCAGGTTTTCCCTGAATCTTTTCCAACTCCGGTGTGCTGTAAGAAAAGCTTCAAGTGATATTTTCTGGCTGCCCTTATCCAGGCAAAAGTCCCAATGCATTTAGGAGGGGTTTCTGCAAGATCGTGTATTTGGCATGCATAAAACAATTAAATCTGTTCCTGTGCTTGTACTTACCCAACGCACATTTCCACATTTGCATGTGTGCAAGGACTGAACTAATGGGACAAAGGCACTGAGGAACCAGAGGAGTGTAGGGACAGTCCTTTGAGGAGCCTGCCCTCTTCCCAGCAGGAGGTTTGCTGCCTGGACATGGCCTGAGCAGACATTTCCACCCTCCTAGACCCCAATGACTGCATCTAGAAGACAAAGCTAAATCAGATATTCTCAAACCAGCTAATAGGATTGTTGTGCTTCACCAACCTCGAAGTCCCTCTTGTTCTGTGAATATCTTACTGGGAATAATTCATCAAAATAATACCCTAGATCGAATCACAATTAATCCCTTTGTATAACACAGGCACACAGTGAAAGCTTCCATTAGCTCTGTGTTCTTACATCAGTATTAGCCAGAATTGTATCACTGCAGCACCAATGCACTGCTAACTGAGTCTTTTAATGGGCTGCAATATTGCTGCTTTCAAGGTTTCCAAATTGCATGGCAACCAAATTTGTATTTCTATCAGTATGTTAGAAATAATATTCCCCTATCAGTCTCTTCAGTGACACAGTCACAGACTCCAGACTTTACAGATGCAAGTATCACTATATTCAAAAAAACAACCAACCAAAGCCCCAAACATTACTTAAAACTGGAATTCCCACGTGTTCTATGTTGATGGCTATCAGTCATCAGCATCTCCCAAAGTAATCTGCCAGCTGGAACCTTCTTTGAAGCAGCTAATTCTAAAGAAAGTCACATAAAATACTTCGGGACATAAAACTTACATTGCAACCAGAACCCAATTTGAGAAAGTAGTATTACTTCACCTCAGGAACTGAGACATGTATCAGGAGAAATCAACATAATCAGAATTTTAAAACCTTGTTATGTGTAATTTCAGGCAACCTGCTCCACAAATACCTGCAGATCTACCTAATTTATGCCCCCAAATTAATCCCATTATTTTGAAAAGATGATCCTGTGGCACCAGAGCCCTCTTTTGGGCCAGTTTTCACACTGAGTTTGCAGGAGGATTCACTATAAAGCTAAGCCCCAGTGCAAGTTTTTGCAGAACCGATTCCTCACACTGTGGAATCAGGTGTGTGGTTTGGGACAGCAGCATCATACACCAGGGTCTCTGGGTGCCCTTAGGCAAGTCACAGTGTAAGGAGCCCCCAGTCCTGATCCATGTGGGAAAGAAGCAGATCTCAACTCAGAAGTAAGACTGGATGCTATTCTGGGCCAGGACTTGGACTCGGTGATCCTCGAGGGGTTCTTTCAGCTCAGCTTATTTTGTTATTCAGCTCCTTAATTGTGTAGCAATACAAGCAAGCCTTTTTCAATACACTCATAGAACCCTAATAATGAAGGAGCTGAATTATTTTTAATAATTTTTGAGCAATTTTTTATGAGCTAGCAAATAAAAAAACAACCTCATTGGCCACTGTCAGGAAATTTGTCAACACAAAGAAATAAATGAATCAAAATATATCCTATATGAATTATCTGGGTAACCCAGGTAAATATATAACCTCCATCCAATTTTAAGAACTGCTGCCCAGCTCTCTCACATAAAATACCAGTGATTGCATGTGCAATAAATATTAATGGCTCATAAATTAAATAGCATTACTCTTCTTGACATAACACCATTTTGCAAGGCCCCATGGAAAAGGTACAGGCAGTTTGTTGAGCAAGCTCTGATAGACGAAAAATATACCTTTGTTTTCACTTTTGAAAGTGCTTGTCAGAATTTATATGGTATATCCACCGAAGGCAATTAAGGCAACATTTTAAAGAAAGCTACTATATCCCTCCAAATAACAAAGAGCAATAAAAGGGACGTGTGATCTGTGCAAATAATTTTATAGAGTTCCAGGTATAAAATGTAGATACTTTCAACCTAAACAATTTGTATAGGAGGAGCTTATGTGGCACAGATAACGCAGAATCTTCCCAGGTAAGCTGCTTTGTCCATAACATAGCAGTGCATTGCTACCAAGGTTTCATTTTTGGGTGATGAAAGCCAGGCCAGCTGTCCCCTCAAATGCCACTTCCTAGAAACCACCAGCACAGACACAAGCCAGGCCAGGGTGACACACTGGGTGCCACCTGGCACACTGGCACTGCTGCTGGGGGGAATTTCAGTGCTAGCCTAGGAGGCATCCCGTGGAGCTCCCCTGCTGGGGTTACAGGGAACTCAGCCCACCCCAGGCAAAAAACACAAGAAAAGGGGAAGGAGGGTGAGAAAGACTGGTACCAGCTTCATAGCCTCATTGGGCAGGCCTGGAAGGGTCTTAAAAATGCAGAATGACTGTGGATAGAGGGGAATAAAATGTCAGTGAAGACATGCAAAAAGAGTGAGGAAGTGCTTAAATAAACAAGGCAAGAAATGAACACCAGTAGCAGCATTTTAAACAAATAGAAGGGGAGTGTGAGTGTCCTCCTATGTAATTCCAAACAAGATGAAACCTGAGACAAAACTGTAATTGTGCAGACACAGAAATGCTGCTACACAGAACGTAGCAGCAAAGTATGGCTGTCCTTAAATTAGGAAGTGAGAATGAGGGACACACAGAAACAACAGTCACATTTGTAGGTTGGGCTGTGGGGGCCTAGAAAAAAAAAATTGGGAAAGTAAGTGACCTTTAGCAAAGAAATGACAAAGGACTGAATTTTGTTCACTGAATTACTACACAGTTGTCCCAAAATACTACAACCTTAGCTTGCATCTACTAAGTGTGCAAAATACCCTGAGTCTGGGTTCATATAAGAGATTTCCAGAGATGGCACATAACAGGAAAAAATGTAAATGTAGTAAGATCTACAGCAAATGCGTGTCACTGCTGAAGGTATTTCAGCTCAGAAATAAGGATGAACTGGAAAGAATCTACCTTAAGACACCAGAAAGCAGTTCATTAAGTTTTAGGGTGAAAGACAACAGGATGGAGGGAGAGAAATTGAAGGCTGGGTGGTTTATTTTAAGGTATTGGAGATGACAGTGAGATCATATTTTCTGTGGCAAAACCTGCAAAATTGTACTTGTTTAAATGGGTAGGGAAGGAATTGCTAATGGAGGAGCCTGAGGGACTGGGGAGCATATAAAACATGCTCAAGAGGCTTTTTTATCACTCAAACCATAAGCTTAGGATTCCTAAAGTAAAGAGGGTGGACGTTTCTGATGGTGCAGACAGACAAACTTAGAATCTCAATCAAGGAAAATGCTGTTTTCTGCAACTGTCTGTCACCAGGAAGGACCAAACCAGGTCTCTGGGGAAGGACCAAGTCACCAGCAAGTAAGTTTGATGCAGGCACTTTATAAGCTGTCCATTCCTTACTTGAGATGGGACTTGAACTGGTCGTGAAGGCTGTGGTTTCAATTAATATAGAATAATGCAGACAGGGAAATACTGCTCTTTTCTCTCCAGTGTACACCTAATAGAGGATTAGCATGTGTTTTTCCTCTCACAAATATTGATTCACTCCAGACAAGCTGAGCTGGGCACCAGCACACTTGGGAATGCATAAGGGAAGGCCTTTCCTCACCTTGGGGAAAGGGAGGGGGTAGTAGGTGCAGAAAGTAGACAGAGATAGAGAACAGATGGAGGCATAGAGATGGAGGACACCTCATATCCAAACAGAACTCACAAGGACATACTCAACACTACCAGATGCTTATGAAGAACAATGCATTTTTCCCAGTATTTGAAAGATTTTGAGTCGCTCTGGGCATTGGAGTTCAAGTTCTCATCCTTTCCCGGGGGTTAATGAGAGGGTCTTGGCTGAGAAGGTATCTGTGGGGATGCTAAGGAGTGAAAAGGCCCTGTGCAGACAGTAATGCAAAACTAAAGGATATTCACACCTTCAGTTTTTACAAAACTACTTCTTCTGCTCACCTAACTCCTTTATAGCATTTCAGAAATATGGAAGACTGGAAAAGATAGTGTCAGATCTGATAAAGGGAAGTATTAAGTAACCCTAAATGTTAGTTATTTGGACTTTTAGCTTCAGGGTCTTGACGGTAAGTATCAGAGCTCTCTTGGGAACTCTGGTTCTGCAGTTTTACCACGACCCCAAACTGGGGCTCCAATACTGCTACTTTGGCATTTATTCCTTTATAAATAGAATATTTCCTTTTGAATTCTCTGCTTGGATCAAAACAGTCAAATATTCAGCATCCAAAGAATCCCTGTCATTTTTTACCATCAGCAGAAAATACAATCTTTTAAGCTGAAAGTAAAGAACATAGAAGTGTAGAACACCTGCTTGCTACAACCTCAACAGCAGACTGGCTCTGAATTGCTGAAATGTGGCAATGTTCAGTAATTTATAGAGCAACAAAGACAAAACAGTAGGAGGCTGCACTTTCGTGACCAACAAGTCAATAAAACAGAAGTAGGGGGGAACATGACTTGAAGTAATCAGACCAAGCAACACAGATACTTCTGCTTCCTGCAGTAAATAAAACTTGCTGTGTCACCTGGAAAAAAATCCACTCCAGCAACGCTGCCCATCTTGAAAGAAAGGCAGTTCTGAGGGAAGGTCATCTGCCACAGCTCCAGCATGTTTGATGTGGAGTTTGTTCCTCCAAAGGAGCCACTATGGAGACAGGAGCTGCTCTCCACAACAGCCTTGTGGGCAGGTAGGGCAGAGCTTGAGGCTGAACGAGAAACAAAACTCCAACCACTTAATTGTAAAATACAAGAGTTACTTCCTCGTATCACAGCACCGTATTTCCATGCACTGAAAAAAGAAAATAAGTTTTCCTAATGTATCCATGTGACCCCAGTAATTTCACTGTCATTTCCTCTACACAGGCCCTGCAAAGAAAAGGAAGTTTTTTCTCTACACTAAGCATTGTTGGTTTAACAGGCAGAAAAGCTTCCATCCCACAGTGCAGGGAGAAGGCTATTGAGTTCAGGGTGTTTGACCAATAGATAAAAGCTGGATAAGCCACAAAAGACAGATTTCAACAGCCGTCCATGCAATTTTAGCACAAAGAAAAAACAAATTAATGTAGCAAACTCCTTATGGTTTCTTCTAGGCAGCATAAGAGAGCTGGAGCCATGTGGCTTGCTCCTCCACATCAGCCAGAAAGGTGCTCATTTCTCACAGCCCAGGAATAATAAAATATCAGAGAACAACAAGCTGGCCATCTTAAACTGTCCAGCCTTTCCTACAGCCAGGACCTTACCACTCTGCATATGAAATGTATTGGCCAAACTACCAAAGGGTTCACCAGACCAATCTTTATCTAGCCAGTGATCTGCAGGCAGTGGGAAACAAACAAGCAAACAAATAATGAGATCATAAATTTCCTGAAGCTATGAGAAAAGTAGGTATTGTTTGCATAGTAATTACCCTGGTTCAATTACAGTATGAATAGTCTTCAAAGAAAAGTTGGTCTCCTTCCTCTGAGGGCAAAAATGAATAAGAAACTATGATTACTTTCCCCACTTATTTCCATGAGAGTTGAAGTATTTCCTGTAGGGGATGAAAAAGACAGTACTTATCATGAAAACAAGACATTTATTTTCAAGAGATATAGCAAAGTCTACACACTACACCTCTAAAACCTTCTGTTCATTGCCCCTTATGTTCAATAATTTTTATCCAAAAGCAGTGCTTCTTCTCAGACTATCAACTGCTCTCCAGTCATATTTTATACGTCAGGCATGCTAGTATAAACCTGCAGTCATTCTGCAGAGGTCCATGTTCTAAAAGCAGTCTTGATTACTTTTCCATACTATCTTAGAGTAGTTTCATAGATGACACTGAGAGTCCCCATTTACACAGTGAGAATAAATCCCTAAGATCATAACACTACGCATTTTGAAACCTGCAGATGACTTTCCCCAAGAAATTGCACAAATAAATCACTTGAAAGCAATAACAGTGTAGGGAAATTATACAGCTGCAGACAATGTGCAATCAGCCAACGCACACTGTATATATTCCTTTGCCTTTATCATACCTGACAAGCCTATGGTTAGAGACTGACAACAGAGACTGCCCGTTCAGCAGGAACAGGACAGGATTTATAGAAATACCTCTTGAAAGAAAGCACTCCACATGGAGTGTCAAATCTCCATGTCAGCTCCAGACCGGCAATA
Source organism: Polioptila caerulea (assembly GCA_013397295.1). Classification (NCBI taxonomy): domain Eukaryota; kingdom Metazoa; phylum Chordata; class Aves; order Passeriformes; family Certhiidae; genus Polioptila; species Polioptila caerulea. The sequence goes on along the minus strand of VYXF01009265.1, from coordinate 43,393 downwards.
ATTTGTGCTCTATCTTCCTATAAAGCAACTTTTTCTTACAAGAATATTCAAAGGGCTTTTGGAGCTGAGAACAAATGCTTCAGCTGTAGTATTTCTACTCAAATGACAGAGTGCAACTATGGGGAGAACAAGCTCAGGTGATTCAGGATATGGCAAAGTACACAGAAGTTGCCTCTTCCCTCTAAATCATCATGTTAAAATGGTTTAGGTCAACTCAATGGCTGCCTAGCAAAATTTGCTGCTAAAATCATCCAGTTTCTAATTCAGAGGAGTCAGATTCTGAACTCAAGCATGTTGTCATGGATTGAGAAAATACTAACTACGTCAGTGAGAACTGTGTGAGGTTTTTATTGAACCTAGGGTACAAGAAATCACTGTCAGTGGCACAAGCCCACGATTTTTACTATTGCTGCCAGCTGTGGAGCTAAAAATTCAGCAGCTCAGCAGAGAGGCCAAGGACTAGGCTGCACTCCCACAGTCATTGCAGCAATACCTGCCAGGTGTTACCTTTGCAGGGCAGAGGATTCACGCTGGAGTGCATGTCACAGTCACGGCCTTGCCCGTAACAGCTCTCCCAACAGCTGACACAGAATTGCGTCTCTGCAGCTTCGCACGTTTTGTTCTTGCATCTTTCAGAGCACACAGGAAGGTCTGCCCTGCCTTCACATGCCCATGCTGCCATGTGTGGAGGCCTTCCGAATCTGGGTCCTTCCACAATTGCAAAAAGGCAGACAGGCTTTTCCCTGGTAACACGACGTGTGGGAGCACAAACGGGATTTGCCCTTCTGCCATGCCTGCAGCACTGTCAAGCAGGAAAGGACACTCAGCTCCACCAGCTTTGCACCATACCAAAAGGGCTTTCTGAGACAAGTTTTCTCCTGTGCTGCTCTGACGATGGGCAGCAAGCTGTGCTTCATCGAATTTGAACAGATGTCAAGAGAAGAATAAATATTCATGTTTTGGGTCAAATACTGAGAAACCACCACACTTGGAGCAGTACAGGGGAATATGGTAGCCTGTCAGTTAAGGAAATTGCATACTAGGCAAAGCAAAGGATCCTTTAAAAAGACTCAAACCCAAACTATTTGCAGACATACTGCAGAGAAGGTTGGATGCATCTGCAGGCAGCAGGAGGAACAGGCTCTGGAGCTGTAACCGTGGGAGCAGAGGGAAGGAAGCACCCTGGGGCACACAGCACAGCCCTCCCACACCCACCACCACGGTCCCTCTGAGCTGCTGCCCCAAAGACTCCGGCTTTGCTTGATGCCTACTGACCCTGACAGACAGCAAAGCAGGAAATTATTTGCCTCAGGACCTGAGCTCAGAGTGATGCACGAAAAACACCCACAGAAAATCACCTTCTACAGCTGGAATTGAAATGGAGAACTTATCAATACTACAGAGAAGGGGGGAAATCCCAGTTGTCTGTGATCTGGTGGTTCTGCTTACTAACTAGGGCTGTTCTGTAGCAGTCAGTATTTTTGCAAACTAGATGCTATTCATGCACAAGTACGATATGGATTGAGAATGGCTGAGGAGAAAGGGAGATAACAGAACAAAACCTATGCCTAGACAGCCCTGGGATTAGAAGACATTCCGGGGTCCCTCCACCAGGTGACACAATTTCTTTGTCCGTGTGAGCCCTCAAAAAGGATGGGTGACACAGACACCATGAACTGTGCTCCCAAGGGGAAGGGTTGATAACATCACTGGTAGGTGAGGAGAGACTAGAAAAATATGAAGTCCTGCCTCATGTGTTGGCAGTTGTTATTATAGCTTCTCCATATGTCATTCCATTTCCATAAGAATTACATGAGGTCTGTTTTGAGAAGAAATTTTCTGGCATGCTTCAAAAGCATAAAATTCAGAAATTATTGTTTTTTAAAGGACTTAACAGTGTCTGAAAACTTTTCCATTTATAGTCTAAAGGAAAAATACAAATCACTTATCAGCCCTTAAACTGCATGCCACTTGATGCACCAGTACCAAGTTAAAAATTAATAATCCCATGCCTAAAGGAACCAACTCTCACTTTATGTTGATGGTCATTTATGTGAGTTTTGTGTATTCATCCAGATCAGAAGAGTATAACAGACACTTGCATGGAAAAAAAAAAATCTGTTTTTGTAGTTGTATCAAGTTCTCATATTGTCACACAGACAAATTGGTTCTGTATTCCTGAGCCATGCTGCATTATGCCAGGGGAGGAAGGCACATCCCTGCTTCACTAAACTGTGGAGGAGTAGGCTTGGTGGGAGGAAGAAAGAAAAAAAGAGACAATTGATTAAAAAAAAAATCCATTCTCATCTGGATTTGTGGGTGGGCTTATTTTGGTAACTTGCTTGCACAGTATATCACTGCAGCGTGCAAAAAAGAAATTAAATCAGAGTACTGCACCCACCACAGCTTAAAGCCCATGGAACCACCCTGCACCCATGAGGGTGGAAATACTGGTAAGGAACTACCACTTCTCTCATGGTAGTGATGGAAAAATGAGGCATGGGGCTACTGCAGCCTCCCATGCACCTATTTATGTGCCATTGTCATTGAAATTCTTTGCACATTTGGGCCTAAATTGCTTTACAAGGTCACAGTGGGCACCATGGGTTGCTGCTGTCTGTTCTCAAATCCTACCTCTTTTCTCCTCTGTGAGCCTACAGACAAGGAAATAGATTTTAAGGCAAATATGAGACCTTCTGACACGTGCATTCATGCAAGGGGCCTCCTCTCCCTTCAGCTGAGCCAGTTAGAAAGAATTTATCTGGCTAGTGATATCAAGTTCTGCATTTCAGTGATTTTTTTTTTTTTTTTTTGCATTTGAAGCTTAAAACAATTGGACTCAATTTATTACAAGTATTTCTAAGCAGGGATATGTGGCATTTCTTTCAAAGCAATTTTCTGCTATTATTATTTGAGTGACTTCTTATGTATGTGACTAAGTCTGTGTCAGCACAAGACTAAACCTTACCAGGAAAGGACTGTACCAGAAATAGGTCCTTCATATCAAATGCATCTTTGACAGACTCAAATAAATGAGGAATGATAGTTTAATATGAAACTAAGCACACCTGTCAGCTGCTGTTTTTCAAATAAGCCATGTAGCACACTCACTCTTGGAAAAGCAGAGATAGAGTGTCAGAGAAATCAAGTGTATCCCAAGGGCTTGGGTTTGAACACACACACAAAAAAAAAAATGTAATGCAGTAATGTGATTCTTCCTATACAGAGATTCAAGAAAGCAGCAGTGAAAATTATTAAAGGCTTGTTTGGGGGAATTTCTACAACCAGACTACACAGAAGACAGCTCAAACCACTGAAAATTATTAACATAATAAAAATGAGGGCATATATGGTGCACTCAGTTAACAATAAAATTTCGTAATTACACTGCCACGGCTGCTCCCAGCACACATCAGCTCCAGTCTCCCCAAGAGGGATCTTCTTGCTTCCCACTGACTCAAACATGGCTACTTGTATCTTTTTATCTATCCTAAATTCACATAAATTTGGAATAAAAGGCAAACAAAAAAGTGAACACAAGAACCCACCGGTGATCTGCAGGATCACAGAATCAGTTCAGAGCCCACAGGTGTCCCACAGCAGAGCACCTCTGTCCCCAGGCTCCCCCAGAGCCACTCTCAGTTGGAGTACTGCATTAAATGTCGTGGCTTGTGAGAGGGATGCCCATGGTGGAGCAGAGAAGGTCACCTGTTCCTGGCTGCAGGCTTCTCTCCCTTCCAGGCACCTCACCACGTGTAACTCAGCACAAATGGTGTGAAAAGGAAAACCCTGCATAACAACAGAGGGGCTGGGTGGATAGAGCTTAACAACTGGCCATGAAAGCAAAGAAAGAAAAAAGCCACGACTGCACATGAGAAATGCCCTTTTGTCAAGTTAATTCTTATCACACAGTCAGATCAGTCAACTGCAAACACAGTTACACATCTCTGTAATAAAATATTAATGGTTCTTGTAGACTGCTTCCACAAGGTACTGTAGTAAAAAATGAATGCTGCTCACACATTTCCACATTTTCCCTTCTGTTACTGCTGAAACTTACATCTGAGAAAGCCAGTTTACTGTAGTATTATCCTCTTTTTTTTCCAGCTGTATCTTTCCCTTAAGCCTTAGAGGATAATTAAAATTCCTTGCACAGGACAATGGTAAATAAGATTTGGGTATACATTTCAAATGTAGCATTCTAATGGCATTTCTGGACTCTCAAATAAATCACCTCTCTTCTCTGCAAGCAGAGGAGTAAATGGCCAAAATCTCTGAAATGTACATCTCCATTTACAAGTCTCATACCTTCCCTCTGATCTCATCTATCCCCATCTCTGGTACCTTGGTATTGTAAATACAGTACAGCTTTTTTAATACATCACACAACAATCCAAGAACCTCACTAACTGCAAATACTGCAGGAATGCAGAAGCCTGCTGATACCCATCAAACCATTGCAGCCTTTTCAGGGCTAGTTGTTAGCAATAAGCAGCCAAACATACACTGCTCCACCTGATCTACTTCCTCACCTGATTTTACAGTTTCTGTTCGCACTGAACTGACAGAAGGGAAACATTTTGGCATTCCATGTGAGGACCACTTACTTCAACACACTGAAGCTTTGTTTTTGTGCCTAACCTTTGCGTAATCTCGTCTCTCCCATGGGCTTCTGACATTTACGTTTGTTCTGAGAAGCTGCAGTTTACCCTACTGCACACAGGAAGATCATGACTGGGTATTTCTATTATCTGATAGTCTTTCAGTTTACTTTTCTTCTTCCTTCCACGTAACATTAGCATAATGCTTGTGCTTTCCATCTCCTCTTCACTACTTCACCCTGTATCTACTGAGACAACTACAAACTGGAAGAGACAAATCCAGTTCTCCTAATTCAGCCTAGTTGAGTTCAGGCAAATCTTGGCCCTCTGTTCAACCCAGCAAGGGTCAAATGGCTAGGCCTACACTATGCCTTATAAACCCTGTCCTAGTCTGCAAGATGATCTGCTAGTCTTGCACAATAGACATTTCTTAACTTTTTTTTTGCTCTAGGAAGTCCTTTTGGCAAAACAAGGATAACAAAGAGTTTTCAAAACTGGTAGAAATGAAAAAGAGCACAACAGATTAAGGATTATGGAGTGTGGGTGCATTCATTTTCAGAAAATTGCATAGATAGAACTGAAATTTGTTCTTCTAACAGACATTCTCCAAATCTCCTTTAAGTTTAATTTTCTGCTGTACTTCCCAGATAAACATTCAGTACTTCTTGGTTTTAGCTCATGAAATCAATATATATCAGAAAATTGTTACCCCTTAAATGCCAGCTTACACATTTTTTTCTTCAGTCACTTTGGGCTAGAACTCCTCACATGGGTTGGGGTTTGGGGGCTTCACAAGGATGAAATCTTTACTATGCACTTCTGTTACCCTTTACTATTGACCCTCATGTTTCTGTGGCAGCGAAAAGACTGACACTTCAGGGCCAGCCTTCAGAAAACTTGAACTCATTGCAGCAGCAGGAGCTGAGCATGCCAGCTGACTCTTATTTTTGGTTTGTAAGGAGGCTCCTTTTGGGCACCAGAAGCACCCTCAGCATCACAGCAAGCATCACAGCCCGAGGGCAGGTGCAGACCTGATGGGGCTGGCATTAGCTCGGCGCTGGCTCAGCTCCCTAAAGCTAGCACCAAGAGGCAGCTGGAAGCTGTGAAGTTTAGTCAGAAATTCTGACAGAAGTTGCCAGAAAGATAACTAAAAGCTGTTGAGGCTTTTCTTACACCAGGGACTCAGAAGCTGCACTTACAGAAAGCTTGGGAGTGAGGTCAGCAATTCAGGGAGCTGGAGGATTTGATAATAAGCCAGTTGACTTATTGTGATTGCAATGGTAATTCCATCTGAGGCTACAACCACTTCCTAGGTCATCTTAACTGTTCAGGATGTCTAGTCTGGAAGATCTTGTTTAGAGGTAGCTGTAAACTCTTTTGGACAAGATTTCTACAGCAAGCCAGGAAAGTTTGTGACACAGTATTAACAAATATCCCTCACAGAAAAATCCAGTTAGAGAAATAAATGCACAACCGCACCTCTGGGGGTTTCCCCACTTCACTGCCTACAGCACTGCACATCCCAGGATGCCCACAGGCTGTTTCAGATGCAGCAAACCCCACACACCCCTTCTGCAGCAGCTCAGCATTTCTTTTTGACCCCAAACAATGACATTACTCTTGAAGATATACAGCTCTCCAGAAGCGCTCAAAAAACAGCCACACCACAAACAAACAAAAAAACCCTCCACACTTCCTGAATCACTCAGTTTCTCCCATTTGTAACCCAGCCTTACTCATCATCTAGCTAGAGCACATCTTGACAGGTAAAATTTATGTAACTACAAAATATGGGTACGTACTTCCAGTTTTTCCTCCTCACCTTTGAAAAGCCTTTTCATTTAACTCTCTTCACATCTTATCCTTCTCACAACATAACCAAAGAAGGAGCAGAAAATACAGGAATTAATTAAAACACAGGCAGAAGTAACTTTTTAGAAACAAATGCTTTCATTTGCTCCAGAAATTCCACACATTATCATTCAGTTACTGCTCGACATCCGGCTCACCTCCTCTTCCATGCCAGTGTGAGCAGCAGTTAGGGTCCAGGTCTCAGAGGTACTGCACACAGGGCTGCTTTGGAGCTGTCATTCCTGATTAAAATCTGCATGTGGATCTCTCTCCAGGACTGCCATCAGTCTGCATAAGACCTCTCCATAAGACAAAAAGAAATAAAATTTAATGCTGCAGCTCTTTTTGTTCATCTCGCTCAGCAATGAATATTTAAATACAAAATGCTTGTTGTCACTTAAGGTGAGCTCTCTGTCCCAAGCCAATGAGCTGGCATCCTGCAAAGGCCAGGCACAGATTTGCAATTGTTGCCATCCAATAGTTTGCATTGTTATGAACAAGATTTAAGGGTTACACTGTGCATCTATTACCTATTTAAATTACTCTTCCAGTGTGTGAATATTAAACACTGAAAGAGGCAGATGAATGTCTGTATAAAAATACAGTATGAAAAGTAAGATTAAAATGCACATTGTCCTAACAAAATGTTTATAGGAAATAAGCAGCACCCTGACTCTAGTGATGTTTTACTCTTCTCTACCAATCCCTAAATTGGATGACAGTGTTCCAAACTTGTTATGTCAGTAAATAAAAGTTTCCATCTTTAATATTGTCCCATTTGAATTTTGATTTAAAATACCTAAATTTTGCACACAGCATTTTTAAGAAAATCCTACAAATTGGTTCCTCTGGTGCAAACAGCAACAGCAAAATAAAAAGGTAATACCAAGCTATTTTTTCCCATAACAAGTGTCCTGCAAACCAAATATTTTTCTGTGTTCATTTTCAGATCTTTTTTCCATCTTTTGAACTTAAGAAGAAAGAAATTCAACATCGTGAGCATGACTCCAGGGGTTGTGCAGAATTATTGCCCTGGGGAGTAGGGATTTGCCCCTTGAATCTCAGGTTGGGGTTTTTTTAAATCTGATGCCCAGGACACAGTCATCTTTCCAAAGACTATTTCTACAGCTGAGTGCTTGGACAAGTCCCATCATTGGGACACCACAGCAGTGTTCAGTTCATTCTGCACTTGAGAGCCTAGCACCAGAAAAAACTTCCTGAGAAACTCTGAAGAAAAAAAATCCTTCTATTTTGATTTTAAAAGACACCATTGTCAACTTCAGTTAACACTGTCTCGTCATTCCTTTTATACCTGGTAATTTAAAGTGAGTGACATAAGTGCAAACCAGCCTGTAATTATCCCTCGCTTTCCTCATTCTCTTCCTTTGCTTCCAGGAGGGACACATCCAGCTGTAGCTGTGCCCCTTCCTCCCTAGCACGACACCACATTTCTTGTTGCAACTCTAGGGAGTCATTTGGCAGCAGAGGAATGGCCAGCCCACCGAGGACAAGTCCAGCTCTCCCTGCCAAGAGACACTGGAAGGACATTGTGCTGCCACAGTCGGCCCCACACACACGAGGAATAAAAACAACCCAAAGCCACAGAACACTTTGGGGTTCTCCTGAAGACAGGGAAGAGGTTCAAAACAAGGCAAAGTTAATTGTGCAAGGGTGTGTGTACAAGGGCTCAGCATACACAAGAGCATGACTGTCCCTTGCTACAAGCCCTGAGTACACATGTCCTTCATGGGAACAGGGTGGGAGGGAAGAGCCATCAGTCAAGCTCATCCCTCTGCAGATCCTTTAAACTGTGCCCCTGGTCCCTCCTACGTACCTGAACTGCCCACCTGGATTTCCACAGCACCTCTCCACACCCTTCCTTGGCCTCCTCCCAGCCAGGCTCCCTGGCTCTTGCAGGGCTGCCTGGCAGTAAGTGCCACAGGACCACCTGCAATAACCCCCATAAAATGTAATGGCTCCCAGAGGTGTGGAGTTGTAGGAA